>CM038680.1:694088191-694222852 GCA_021605205.1 Aegilops longissima
TGAACAGGAGCCCGTGGAGAGGGCTGGTTGAATAGTAACCGGTGGAGTAGCGCGCGGCGGAGGCTGGATGAACAGGTGCCCGTGGATGAACAGTCGCAGGTGTAGGCTGGAGGAGGTCGACGGTGGATGAACAGTAGCCTGTGGAGGCTGGAGGGGGTCGACGGTGGAGATGAACAGTATCCCGTGGAGTACCGTTGTGCGGTACGCCACAGCCCTCCCGATGAATAGGACCCCGTTTCGACCGTAGTGCTCCAACACAAGTCCGTTTCCTCCGTTTTGCGGTACGCCACACCCCTCCCGATGAACAGGACCCCCATTTCGACCGTAGTGCTCCAACACAAGTCTGTTTCCTCCGTTTTGCGGTACGCCACACCCCTCCCGATCAATAGGACCCCGTTTAGACCGTCGGAGGTCCAACACAAGTCCGTTTCCTCTATTTTGCGGTAAGCCAGACCCCTCCCGATGAACAGGATCCGGTTTCGAATGTGGTCGGTCGAACACAAGGCCGTTTCCTCCGTTCTGCGGTACGCCAGGCCTCGTTTCCATCGACGGTTCCGTCCAAGCCCTCCCGATGAACACGACGACGCATTCCGTTCCGACCCAGCCGGTTGGATCCCCATGAACATGACGACGAGGCTGTTTCTCCATTCCGACCCAGCCATGTACATGAGCCGTGGCCGTACGTATGCGCGAGTAGGCGTTCGAGACCCTGCCCGTATGTACGTATGTGGCCGTATTTTCTTTCTTGCACACGTGAACTTAATTATCATGAACTTAGTCTAAAAACCTTTGCAAAATGTCTTGTAGATCAAATGGCCCACGCTCATGTCAACCTCAACTTCAACGCGTTCCTAGAGAAAACCAAGCTGAAAGATGATGGCAGCAACTATACGGACTGGATCCGGAACCTGAGGATCATCCTCATAGCTGCCAAGAAAGCATATGTCCTAGAAGCACCGCTAGGTGACGCACCCATCCCAGAGAACCAAGACGTTATGAACGCTTGGCAGTCACGTGCTGATGATTACTCCCTCGTTCAGTGCGGCATGCTTTACAGCTTAGAACCGGGGCTCCAAAAGCGTTTTGAGCAACACGGAGCATATGAGATGTTCGAAGAGCTGAAAATGGTTTTCCAAGCTCATGCCCGGGTCGAGAGATATGAAGTCTCCGACAAGTTCTATAGTTGTAAGATGGAGGAAAATAGTTCTGTCAGTGAGCACATACTCAAAATGTCTGGGTTGCACAACCGCTTGTCCCAGCTGGACATTAACCTCCCGGTCGAGGCGGTCATTGACAGAATCCTTCAGTCGCTCCCACCTGGCTACAAGAGCTTTGTGACGAACTACAATATGCAGGGGACGGTGAAAACTATTCTTGAAGTATTTTCAATGCTGAAATCAGCCGAGGTGGAAATCAAAAAGGAACATCAAGTGTTGATGGTCAATAAAACCACTAGTTTCAAGAAAGGCAAGGGTAAGAAGAACTTCAAGAAGAACGGCAAGGGAGTTGCCGCGCCCGGTAAGCCAGTTGCCGGGAAGAAGCCAAAGAATGGACCCAAACCTGAGACTGAGTGCTTTTATTGCAAGGGAAGCGGACACTGGAAGCGGAACTGCCCCAAATACTTAGCGGACAAGAAGGCCGGCAACACCAAAGGTATATGTGATATACATGTAATTGATGTGTACCTAACCAGTACTCGTAGTAGCTCCTGGGTATTTGATACCGGTGCGGTTGCTCATATTTGTAACTCAAAACAGGAGCTGCGGAATAAGCGGAGACTGGCGAAGGACGAGGTGACGATGCGCGTCGGGAATGGTTCCAAGGTCGATGTGATCGCCGTCGGCACGCTACCTCTACATTTACCTACGGGATTAGTTTTAAACCTCAATAATTGTTATTTAGTGCCATCTTTGAGCATGAACATTGTATCTGGATCTCGTTTAATACGAGATAGCTACTCATTTAAATCCGAGAATAATGGTTGTTCTATTTATATGAGAGATATGTTTTATGGTCATGCCCCGCTGGTCAATGGTTTATTCTTAATGAATCTCGAATGTGATGTTACACATATTCATAGTGTGAATACCAAAAGATGTAAGATTGATAATGATAGTCCCACAAATTTGTGGCACTGCCGCCTTGGTCACATTGGTGTAAAACGCATGAAGAAGCTCCATACAGATGGACTTTTGGAGTCTCTTGATTTCGAATCATTTGACACGTGCGAACCATGCCTCATGGGTAAAATGACCAAGACTCCGTTCTCCGGAACAATGGAGCGAGCAACCAACTTATTGGAAATTATACATACTGATGTGTGCAGTCCAATGAGCGTTGAGGCTCGCGGTGGCTATCGTTATGTTCTCACTCTCACTGATGACTTAAGTAGATATGGGTATGTCTACTTGATGAAACACAAGTCTGAGACCTTTGAAAAGTTCAAGGAATTTCAGAATGAGGTAGAGAATCAACGTGACCGAAAAATAAAGTTCTTACGATCAGATCGTGGAGGAGAATATTTAAGTCACGAATTTGGTACGCACTTAAGGAAATGTGGAATCATTTCACAACTCAAGACGCCTGGAACACCTCAGCAAAACGGTGTGTCCGAGCGTCGTAATCGCACTCTATTGGATATGGTGCGATCTATGATGTCACTCACCGATTTACCACAATCATTTTGGGGATATGCTCTAGAGACAACTACATTCACTTTAAATAGGGCACCGTCTAAATCGTTGAGACGACACCGTATGAATTATGGTTTGGGAAGAAACCTAAGTTGTCGTTTCTAAAAGTTTGGGGATGCGAAGCTTATGTCAAGAAACTTCAACCTGAAAAGCTCGAACCCAAGTCGGAAAAATGCGTCTTCATAGGATACCCTAAGGAAACCATTGGGTATACCTTCTACCTCAGATCCGAAGGCAAGATCTCTGTTGCCAAGAACGGGTCCTTTCTGGAGAAAGAGTTTCTCTCGAAAGAATTAAGTGGGAGGAAAGTAGAACTCGATGAAGTACTGCCTCTTGAACCGAAAAGTAGCGCAGCTCAGGAAGATGTTCCTGTGGTGCCTGCGCCGACTAGAGAGGAAGTTAATGATGATGATCAAGGTACTTCGGAACAAGTTGCTACTGAACTTCGAAGGTCCACAAGGACACGTTCTACAGCAGAATGGTATGGCAACCCTGTCTTGGAAATCATGTTGTTGGACAACGGTGAACCTTCGAACTATGAAGAAGCATGGCAATTCCAACAAATGGCTTGGATGCAATCATAGGATCCATGAAAACAAAGTATGGACTTTGACAGACTTGCCCGATGATCGGAGAGCGATAGAAAACAAATGGATCTTTAAGAAGAAGACGGACGCGGATGGTAATGTTACCATCTATAAGGCTCGACTTGTCGCTAAGGGTATCGACAAGTTCAAGGGGTTGACTACGATGAGACCTTCTCACCCATAGCGAAGCTTAAGTCCGTCCGAATCATGTTAGCAATTGCCGCATTCTACGATTATGAGATATGGCAAATGGACGTCAAAACGGCATTCCTTAACGGCTTTCTTAAGGAAGAATTGTATATGATGCAGCCGGAGGGTTTTGTCGATCCTAAGAATGCTAACAAGGTATGCAAGCTCCAAAGGCTCCATCTATGGGCTGGTGCAAGCATCTCGAGTTGGAACATTCACTTTAATGAAATGATCAAAGTGTTTGGGTTTATGCAGACTTATGGAGAAGCCTGCGTTTACAAGAAAGTGAGTGGGAGCTCTGTAGCATTTCTCATATTATATGTGGATGACATACTTTTGATGGGAAATGATATAGAACTTTTGGACAGCATTAAGGCCTACTTGAATAAGTGTTTTTCAATGAAGGACCTTGGAGAAGCTGCTTACATATTAGGCATCAAGATCTATAGAGATAGATCGAGACGCCTCATAGGTCTTTCACAAAGCACATACCTTGATAAGATATTGAAGAAGTTCAATATGGATTAGTCCAAGAAGGGGTTCTTGCCTGTGTTGCAAGGTGTGAAATTGAGCTCGGCTCAATGTCCGACCACGACAGAAGATAGAGAAAAGATGAGTGTCGTCCCCTATGCCTCGGCCATAGGGTCTATCATGTATGCCATGCTGTGTACCAGACCTGATGTAAACCTTGCCATAAGTTTGGTAGGAAGGTACCAAAGTAATCCCGGCATGGAACATTGGACAATGGTCAAGAATATCCTGAAGTACCTGAAAAGGACTAAGGACATGTTTCTCGTATATGGAGGTGACGAAGAGCTCGTCGTAAAGGGTTACATCAACGCTAGCATCGACACAGATCTGGATGACTCTATGTCACAAACCGGATACGTGTATATTTTGAATGGTGGGGCAGTAAGCTGGTGCAGTTGCAAGCAAAGCGTCGTGGCGGGATCTACATGTGAAGCGGAGTACATGGCAGCCTCGGAGGCAGCACATGAAGCAATCTGGATGAAGGAGTTCATTACCGACCTAGGAGTTATTCCCAATGCGTCGGGGCCGATGACTCTCTTCTGTGACAACACTGGAGCCATTGCCCTTGCCAAGGAGCCCAGGTTTCACAAGAAGACCAGACACATCAAGCGTCGCTTCAACTCCATTCGTGAAAATGTTCAAGATGGAGACATAGATATTCATAAAGTGCACACAGATCTGAATGTCGCAGATCCGTTGACTAAACCTCTTCCGCGAGCAAAACATGATCAACACCAGAACTCTATGGGTGTTCGATTCATCACAATGTAACTAGATTATTGACTCTAGTGCAAGTGGGAGACTATTGGAAATATGCCCTAGAGGCAATAATAAAATGGTCATTATTATATTTCCTCGTTCATGATAATTGTCTATTATTCATGCTATAATTGTGTTATCCGGAAATCGTAATACATGTGTGAATACATAGACCACAACATGTCCCTAGTGAGCCTCTAGTTGACTAGCTCGTTTATCAATAGATGGTTACGTTTTCCTGACCATGGACATTGGATGTCATTGATAACGGGATCACATCATTGGGAGAATGATGTGATGGATAAGACCCAATCCTAAGCATAGCACAAGATCGTGTAGTTTGTTTTGCTAGAGCTTTTCTAATGTCAAGTATCATTTCCTTAGACCATGAGTTCGTGTAACTCCCGGATACCGTAAGAGTGCTTTGGGTGTACCAAACGTCACAACGTAACTGGGTGGCTATAAAGGTATACTACAGGTATCTCCGAAAGTGTCTGTTGGGTTGACACAGATCGAGAATGGGATTTGTCACTCCGTATGACGGAGAGGTATCTCTGGGCCCACTCGGTAATGCATCATCATAATGAGCTCAAAGTTACCTAGTGGTTGGTCACGGATCATGCATTACTGATCGAGTAAAGTGACTTGCGGTAACGAGATTGAACGAGGTATTGGGATACCGACGATCGAATCTCGGGCAAGTAACGTACCGATTGACAAAGGGAATTGTATAGGGGATTACTTGAATCCTCGACATCATGGTTCATTCGATGAGATCATCGTGGAACATGTGGGAGCCAACATGGGTATCCAGATCCCGCTGTTGGTTATTGGCCGAGTCGTCTCGGTCATGTCTGCGTGTCTCCCGAACCCGTAGGGTCTACACACTTAAGGTTCGGTGACGCTAGGGTTGTAGAGATATTAGTATGCGGTAACCCGAAAGTTGTTCGGAGTCCCGGATGAGATCCCGGACGTCATGAGGAGTTCCCGAATGGTTCGGAGGTGAAGATTTATATATAGAAATTCCAGTTTTGGCCATCGGGAAAGTTTCGGGGGTCACCGGTATTGTACCGGGACCACCGGAAGGGTCCCGGGGTCCACCGGAAGGGTCCCGGGGTCCACTAGGTGGGGTCACCTATCCCGGAGGGCCACATGGGCTGAAGTGGGAGGGGAACCAGCCCCTGGTGGGCTGGTGCGCCCCCCTTGGGCCTCCCCTGCGCCTAGGGTTGGAAACCCTAGGGGTGGGGGGCGCCCCACTTGGCTTGGGGGGCAAGTTCCCCCCTTGGCCGCCACCCCCCTTGAGATTCAATCTCTATGGGGCCGGCGCCCCCCAGGGCCCCTATATAAAGAGGGGGGAGGGAGGGCTGCGCACCCCTGCTCCTGGCGCCTCCCTCTCCCTCCGTAACACATCTCCCTCTTGTTGAGCTTGGCGAAGCCCTGCCGAGATCACCGCTACTTCCACCACCACGCCGTCGTGCTGCTGGATCTCCATCAACCTCTCCTTCCCCTTGCTGGATCAAGAAGGAGGAGACGTCTTCCCCAACCATACGTGTGTTCAACGCGGAGGTGCTGTCCGTTCGGCACTAGGATCTTTGGTGATTTGGATCACGACGAGTACGACTCCCTCAACCCCGTTCTCTTGAACGCTTCTGCTTGCGATCTGCAAGGGTATGTAGATGCACTCCTCTCTCTCATTGCTAGATGACTCGATAGATTGATTTGGTGATGCGTAGAAATTTTTTATTTTCTGCTACGTTCCCCAACACTTCACACACTCATCGTTGGAGAAACCCCTGAGGCCCGGGCCTTGGAGGAGGTGCGCTTGGCCAACTTAGCTGTGCGCACTCGACTAGAGAACCTGCAGCGTGCACTCGACGAGCGTGCTCGGCAGCGATTCATGAATCCAGTCGACGGCAGCTTTTTCCGCCGCCAACTCAGGTATACCGTGTTGGAAATATGCCCTAGAGGCAATAATAAATTAGTTATTATTATATTTCCTTGTTCATGATAATCGTTTATTATCCATGCTATAATTGTATTGACCGGAAACCGCAATACATGTGTGGATACATAGACAACACCATGTCCCCAGTAAGCCTCTAGTTGACTAGCTCGTTGATCAATAGATGGTTACGGTTTCCTGACCATGGACATTGGATGTCGTTGATAACGGGATCACATCATTTGGAGAATGATGTGATGGACAAGACCCAATCCTAAGCCTAGCACAAAGATCGTAGTTCGTATGCTAAAGCTTTTCTAATGTCAAATATCTTTTCCTTAGACCATGAGATTGTGCAACTCCCGGATACCGTAGGAATGCTTTGGGTGTACCAAACGTCACAACGAATCGGGTGGCTATAAAGGTGCATTACAGGTATCTCCGAAAGTGTCTGTTGGGTTGGCACGAATCGAGACTGGGATTTGTCACTCCGTGTAAACGGAGAGGTATCTCTGGGCCCACTCGGTAGGACATCATCATAATGTGCACAATGTGACCAAGGGGTTGATCACGGGATGATGTGTTACGGAACGAGTAAAGAGACTTGCCGGTAATGAGATTGAACAAGGTATCGGGATACCGACGATCGAATCTCGGGCAAGTACAATACCGCTAGACAAAGGGAATTGTATACGGGATCGATTGAGTCCTTGACATCGTGGTTCATCCGATGAAATCATCGTGGAATATGTGGGAGCCAACATGGGTATCCAGATCCCGCTGTTGGTTATTGACCAGAGAACGTCTCGGTCATGTCTACATGTCTCCCGAACTCGTAGGGTCTACACACTTAAGGTTCGATGACGCTAGGGTTATAAAGGAAGTTTGTATGTGGTTACCGAATGTTGTTCGGAGTCCCGGATGAGATCCCGGACGTCACGAGGAGTTCCGGAATGGTCCGGAGGTAAAGATTTATATATGGGAAGTCCTGTTTTGGTCACCGGAAAAGTTTGGGTTTTATCGATAGCGTCAGGGACCACCGGAGGGTCCCGGGTCCACCAAGTGGGGCCACCAACCTGGAGGGCTGCATGGGCCAAGTGTGGGAGGGACCAGCCCGGGTGGGCTGGTGCGCCCCCACAGGCCCAAGGCGCAGGAAGTGGGGAAGGGGCAAACCCTAGGCGAGATGGGCCCTAAGGCCCACCTAGTGGGCGCCCCCCTCTCTCCCCCCTTGGCCGCCCCCCCTAGATGGGATCTAGGGCTGGCCGCACCCCTTGGGGTGGGAAACCCTAAAGGGGGCGCAGCCCCCTTCCCCCCTATATATACTTGAGGTTTTGGGGCTGCCATACAGATGAGAACTTCTCCCTCTTGGCGCAGCCTTACCTCTCTCCCTTCTCCTCTCTTGCGGTGCTTGGCGAAGCCCTGCTGGATTGCCACGCTCCTCCATCATCCTGCCGCTTGTGCTGCTGCTGGATGGAGTCTTCCTCAACCTCTCCCTCTCTCCTTGCTGGATCAAGGCGTGGGAGGCGTCACCGGCTGTCACGTGTGTTGAGCGCGGAGTTGCCGTCCGCTCGACACTAGGATCTCTGGTGATTTGGATCACGACAGTATGACTCCTTCAACCCCGTTCTCTTGAACGCTTCCGCTTAGCGATCTACAAGGGTATGTAGATGCACTCTCCTTCCCTCGTTGCTAGTTTCTCCATAGATAGATCTTGGTGACACGTGGAAAATTTTGAATTTCTGCTCGTTCCCCAAAGGGCATCATGAGCTAGGTCTATTGCGTAGATTCTTTGCACGAGTAGAACACAAAGTAGTTGTGGGCGTTGATTTTGTTCAATATGCTTACCGTTACTAGTCCAATCTTGTTTCGACGGTATTGTGGGATGAAGCGGCCGGACCGACCTTACACGCATTCTTCGTGAGACAGGTTCCACCGAATGACATGCACTTGGTGCATAAGGTGGCTAGCGGTGCCGCCTCTCCACTTTAGTCGGAACGGATTCGATGAAAAGGGTCCTTATGAAGGGTAAATAGCAATTGGCATATCACATTGTGGTTTTATGTAGGTAAGAAACGTTCGGCTAGAAACCCATAGCAGCCACGTAAAACATGCAAACAACAATTAGAGGACGTCTAACTTGTTTTTGCAGGGTATGCTATGTGATGTGATATGGCCAAGAAGAATGTGATGAATGATATGGGATGTATGAGATTGATCATGTTCTTGTAATAGGAATCACGACTTGCATGTCGATGAGTATGACAACCGGCAGGAGCCATAGGAGTTGTCTTAATTTATTGTATGACCTGCGTGTCATTAAACAACGCCATGTAATTACTTTACTTTATTGCTAACCGGTAGCCATAGTAGTAGAAGTAATAGTTGGCGAGACAACTTCATGAAGAAACGATGATGGAGATCATGATGATGGAGATCATGGTGTCATGCCGGTGACGATGATGATCATGGAGCCCCGAAGATGGAGATCAATGGAGCTATATGATATTGGCCATATCATGTCACTACTATATAATTGCATGTGATGTTTATTATGTTTATGCATCTTGTTTACTTAGAACGACGGTAGTAAATAAGATGATCCTTACAACAATTTCAAGAAGTGTTCTCCCTAACTGCGTGCACCGTTGCTAAAGTTAAGTCGCTTCTAAGCACCACGTGATGATCGGGTGTGATGGATTCTTACGTTCACATACAACGGGTGTAAGACAGATTTACACACGCGAAACACTTAGGGTTAACTTGACGAGCCTAGCATGTACAGACATGGCCTCGGAACACAGAGACCGAAAGGTCGAGCATGAGTCGTATAGTAGATACGATCAACATGAAGATGTTCACCGATGATGACTAGTCCGTCTCACGTGATGATCGGACACGGCCTAGTTGACTCGGATCATGTAATCACTTAGATGACCAGAGGGATGTCTATCTGAGTGGGAGTTCATAAGATGAACTTAATTATCCTGAACATAGTCAAAAGACCTTTTGCAAATTATGTCGTAAGCTCGCGCTTTAGTTCCACTGTTTAGATATGTTCCTAGATAAAATATAGTTGAAAGTTGAAAGTAGCGATTATGCGGACAGTAGAAAGCTTATGTCCTTAATGCACCGCTCAGTGTGCTGAACCCCAAACGACGTTTGTGGATGTTGCGAACATCGGACATACACGTTTTGATAACTACGTGATAGTTCAGTTAAACGGTTTAGAGTTGAGGCACCAAAGACGTTTTCGAAATGTCGCAGAACATATGAGATGTTTCAAGGGCTGAAATTGGGATTTCAGGCTTGTGCCCACGTCAAAAGGCATAAGACCTCCGACGATTTTCTTAGCCTGCAAACTAAGGGAGAAAAGCTCAATCGTTGAGCTTGTGCTCAGATTGTCTGAGTGCAACAATCACTTGAATCGAGTGGGAGTTGATCTTCCAGATGAGATAGTAATGTTTCTCCAAAGTCATTGCCACCAAGCTGCTAGAGCTTCGTGATGAACTATAACATATCAGGGATAGATATGATGATCCTTGAGGTATTCACGATGTTTGACACATGAAAGTAGAAATCAAGAAGGAGCATCAATTGTTGATGGTTGGTGAAACCACTAGTTTCAAGAAGGGCAAGGGCAACAAATGATACTTCATGAAACGACAAAACAGTTGCTGCTCTAGTGAAGAAACCCAAGGTTGAACCCAAACCCGAGACTAAGTGCTTCTGTAATGAGAGGAACGGACACTGAAGCGGAACCACCCTAGATACTTGGTAGATGAGAAGGCTGGCAAGGTCGATAGAAGTATATTGGATATACATTATGTTAATGTGTACTTTACTAGTACTAGTAGCACCAGGGTATTAGATACCGGTTCGGTTGCTAAGTGTTAGTAACACGAAATAAAAGCTACGGAATAAACGGAGACTAGTTAAAGGTGAGCCGACGATATGTGTTGGAAGTATTTCCAAGGTTGATGTGATCGAGCATCGCACGCTCCCTCTGCCATCGAGATTGGTGTTAAACCTGAATAATTGTCATTTGGTGTTTGCGTTGAGCATAGACATGATTGGATCATGTCTATCGCAATACGGTTATTCATTTAAGGAGAGTAATGGTTACTCTATTTATTTGAATAAAACCTTCAATGGTCTTGCACCTAAAAGAATGGTTTATTGAATCTCGATCGTAGTGATACACATTTTCATGCCAAAAGATATAAGATAGTAATGATAGTACCACGTACTTGTGGCACTGCCATGTAAGTCATATTGGTATAAAACGCATGAAGAAGCTCCATGTTGATGGATCTTTGGACTCACTCATTTTAGAAAAGTTTGAGACATGCGAACCATGTCTATTGGTGTATACGCATGAAGAAACTCCATGCAGATGGATCGTTTGGACTCACTTGATTTTGAATCACTTGAGATATGCAAATCATACCACATGGGCAAGATGACTAAAAGCCTCGTTTTCAGTAAAATGGAACAAGATAGCAACTTGTTGGAAGTAACACATTCGATGTGTGCAGTCCAATGAGTCTTTGAGGCATCTGATGAATATCGTTATGTTCTTACTTCACGATGATTCGAGTAGATGTTGAGTATATTTACTTGATGAAACACAAGTCTGAATTATTGAATGGTTCAAGTAATTTCAGAGTGAAGTTGAAGATCTTCGTGACAAGAGGATAAAATGTATGTGATGTGATCATAGAGATGAATATCTGAGTTGCGAGTTTGGTACACAATTGAGACATTGTGGAAATTGTTTCACAACTAATACCGCCTGGAACACCATAGTGTGATGGTGTGTCTGAACATCATAGTTGCACCCTATTGGATATGGTGCGTACCATGATATCTCTTATCGAATTACCACTATTGTTCATGGGTTAGGCATTAGAGACAACCGCACTCACTTTAAATAGGGCACCACGTAATTCCGTTGAGACGACATCGTTTGAACTGTGGTTTGGAGAAACCTAAGTTGTCGTTTCTTAAAAGTTTGGGGCTGCGACGCTTATGTGAAAAGTTTCAGGTTGATAAGCTCGAACCCAAAGCGGATAAAATGCATCTTCATAGGACACCCAAAACAGTTGGGTATACCTCCTAATTCAGATCCGAAAGCAATAGGGATTGTTTCTTGAATCAGGTCCTTTCTCGAGGAAAAGTTTGTCTCGAAAAGTTGAGTGGGAGGATGGTGGAGACTTGATGAGGTTATTGAACCGTCACTTCAACTAGTGTGTAGCAGGGCACATGAAGTTGTTCCTGTGGCACCTACACCAATTGAAGTGGAAGCTTATGATAGTGATCATGAAGCTTCGGATCAAGTCACTGCCGTACCTCGTAGGGTGACAAGGATGCGTACTACTTCAGAGTGGTACACAATCCTGTCTCAGAGGTCATGTTGCTAGACAACAATGAACCTACGAGATATGGAGAAGCGATGGTGGGCCCGGATTCCAACAAATGGTTAGAAGCCATGAAATCCGAGATAGGATCCATGTATCAGAACAAAGCATGGGCTTTGGTGGACTTGCCCAATGATCGGCAAGACATTGAGATGAATGGATCTTTAAGAAGAAGACGGACGTGGACGGTAATATCACCGTCTATGAAGCTCGACTTGTGGCGAAGAGTTTTTCACAAGTTCAAGGAGTTGACTACGATGAGATTTTCTCATTCGTAGCGATGCTTAAGTCCGTCGGAATCATGTTAGCATAAGCTACATTTATGAAATCTGGCAGATGGATGTCAAAATGAGTTTCCTTACCGCCGTAAGGAAAGGTTGTATGTGATACAATCATAAAGTTTTGTCGATCCTAAGGATGCTAAAAGGTATGCTGGCTCCAGCGATCCTTTCTAAGGACTGGAGTAAGCATCTTGGAGTTGGAATGTGCGCTTTGATGAGATGATCAAAGATTTTGGGTTTATACAAAGTTTATGAGAGACTTGTATTTCCAAAGAAGTGAGTGGGAGCACTATAGAATTTTTGATAAGTATATGTTGTTGACATATTGATGATCAGAAATGATGTAGAATTTTCTGTAAAGCATACAGGGTTATTTGAAAAGTGTTTTTCAAGTGAAAACCTGGATTAAGCTACTTGAACATTGAGCATCAAGATCTATGAGGATAGATCAAAAACCGCTCAATAGTACTTTCAAATGAGCACATACCTTGACATAATCTTGAAAGTGTTCAAGATGGATCAGTCAAAGAAGGAATTCTTGCCTGAATTGTAAGGTATGAAGTTAAGAGTTAAAGCTCGACCATGGCAGAAGAGAGAGAAAGGACGAAGGTCGTCCCCTATGCTTTAGGCGTAGGCTCTATAGTATGCTATGTTGTGTACCGCACCAGATGTGTGCCTTGCCATGAGTCAGTCAAGGGGTACAAGAATGATCCAGGAATGGGGATCATTGGACAGCGGTCAAAATTGTCCTTGGAATAAACAAGGACATGTTTCTCGATTATGGAGGTGATAAAGAGTTCGGCGTAAAGGGTTACGTCGATGCAAGCTTTAACACCTATCCGAATGACTCTGAGTAGCAAACCGGATACGTATAGTGGAGCAACCATTTGGAATAGCTCCAAGTGGAGCGTGGAAGCAGCGTTTACAATATGACATAGAGAATTGCGAAGTACATACGGATCTGAATGTTACAGACCCGTTGACTAAAACCTCTCTCACAAGCAAAACATGATCTCAGAACTCATTGAGTCTTAATCACATGATGATGTGAACTAGTTTACAGACACTAGTAAACTCTTTGGATGTTGGTCACATGGCGATGTGACCTATCAGTGTTAATCACATGACGATGTGAACTAGATTATTGACTCTAGTGCAAGTGGGAGACTGTTGGAAATATGCCCTAGAGGCAATAATAAGTTAGTTATTATTATATTTCCTTGTTCATGATAATCGTTTATTATCCATGCTATAATTGTATTGACCGGAAACCGCAATACATGTGTGGATACATAGACAACACCATGTCCCTAGTAAGCCTCTAGTTGACTAGCTCGTTGATGAATAGATGGTTACGGTTTCCTGACCATGCACATTGGATGTCGTTGATAACGGGATCACATCATTTGGAGAATGATGTGATGGACAAGACCCAATCCTAAGCCTAGCACAAAGATCGTAGTTCGTATGCTAAAGCTTTTCTAATGTCAAGTATCTTTTCCTTAGACCATGAGATTGTGCAACTCCCGGATACCGTAGGAATGCTTTGGGTGTACCAAACGCGTCAACGAATCGGGTGGCTATAAAGGTGCATTACAGGTATCTCCGAAAGTGTCTGCATTGGGTTGGCACGAATCGAGATGGGATTTGTCACTCCGTAAACGGAGAGGTATCTCTGGGCCCACTCGGTAGGACATCATCATAATGTGCACAATGTGACCAAGGGGTTGATCACGGGATGATGTGTTACGAACGAGTAAAGAGACTTGCCGTAACGAGATTGAACAAGGTATCGGGATACCGACGATCGAATCTCGGGCAAGTACAATACCGCTAGACAAAGGGAATTGTATACGGGATCGATTGAGTCCTTGACATCGTGGTTCATCCGATGAGATCATCGTGGAATATGTGGGAGCCAACATGGGTATCCAGATCCCGCTGTTGGTTATTGACCAGAGAACGTCTCGGTCATGTCTACATGTCTCCCGAACCCATAGGGTCTACACACTTAAGGTTCGATGACGCTAGGGTTATAAAGGAAGTTTGTATGTGGTTACCGAATGTTGTTCGGAGTCCCGGATGAGATCCCGGACGTCACGAGGAGTTCCGGAATGGTCCGGAGGTAAAGATTTATATATGGGAAGTCCTGTTTTGGTCACCGGAAAAGTTTCGGGTTTTATCGGTAACGTACCGGGACCACCGGGAGGGTCCCGGGGGTCCACCAAGTGGGGCCACCAACCCTGGAGGGCTGCATGGGCCAAGTGTGGGAGGGGACCAGCCCCAGGTGGGCTGGTGCGCCCCACAGGCCCAAGGCGCAGGGAAGTGGGGAAGGGGGGCAAACCCTAGGGCAGATGGGCCCTAAGGCCCACCTAGTGGGCGCCCCCCTCTCTCCCCCCTTGGCCGCCCCCCTAGATGGGATCTAGGGCTGGCCGCACCCCTTGGGGTGGGAAACCCTAAAGGGGGCGCAGCCCCCTTCCCCCCTATATATACTTGAGGTTTTGGGGCTGCCATACAGATGAGAACTTCTCCCTCTTGGCGCAGCCTTACCTCTCTCCCTTCTCCTCTCTTGCGGTGCTTGGCGAAGCCTGCTGGATGCCACGCTCCTCCATCATCACCACGCCGCTGTGCTGCTGCTGGATGGAGTCTTCCTCAACCTCTCCTCTCTCCTTGCTGGATCAAGGCGTGGGAGGCGTCACCGGCTGTACGTGTGTTGAACGCGGAGGTGCCGTCCGTTCGCACTAGGATCTCCGTGATTTGGATCACGACAGTATGACTCCTTCAACCCCGTTCTCTTGAACGCTTCCGCTTAGCGATCTACAAGGGTATGTAGATGCACTCTCCTTCCCCTCGTTGCTAGTTTCTCCATAGATAGATCTTGGTGACACGTAGGAAAATTTTGAATTTCTGCTACGTTCCCCAACATACCGAACTCCGATTCAAAATCTCACAGCTGCAGCCCGAATAGCAGAGTCAATCCAGCCTTCCCAGTCGGAAGCTGGCAGAGGTTTGATGCAGATCCGGGCTCTGCTCCGGGCAGCAGGAGAGCAGAACACAACAGTATCTCAGTCGTGGAATAGGATCCATAGCAGATCCGTGGTTGCAGACACAGTCTAGTCGGCTCACAGCCCAAGATCGCCCCCGAGGCGTGAGGGACGTGGAGACCAGCGAGATCAGTACAGAAATCGTGAACACTATGATCACCGACTCGACCACGATGATCGTCGTCGAGTGCCCATGCCTCCCCCAAGGAGTGGGTCATACGTGCCTCGGGAGCACGATGACAGACGCCCTCACAGTGGTGGGCGAAGGATTCCAGTCGACCCCCGAGAGCCGGGCTTTGATGCGAGATCTATTCTCGTTCAGGGTCTTGTTGACAGGAACAGAGCTCACAGAGAAGGTCATGATAGAGATTATCCGACCGGCAGCAGAGTGCATGTCTCAGGTCCAGAGTGTTTCAGCAGAGCCATCAGGGCCGCGGTGATTCCTCCCAACTTCAGGTTGGCGACTGGAGTCAGGAAGTTCACTGGTGAGTCCAAGCCTGACACTTGGCTTGAGGACCACCGAGTGGCTGTTCAGATTGGTGGTGGCAATGACGAAGTGGCCATGAAGCACCTTCCTCTGATGTTGGAGGGCTCGGTCAGGGCATGATTGAATCAATTGGCACCTGGCAGCATATACAGTTGGGAAGAACTCGCCCGAGTGTTTGTTAGAACCTTTGAAGGTACATGCAAACGACCAGCAGGGTTAACAGAGCTGCAATTCTGCGTGCAGAAGCCGAATGAAACCTCGAGGGATTATATCCAGAGATGGATCACGTTGCACCACACGGTGGAGAATGTGTCAGATCACCAAGCAGTTTGTGCCTTCAAGGAGGGTGTCAAGTATTAAGAATTGAACCTGAAGTTCGGTCGGACCGAGATATGTCTCTGAGTCGGATGATGGAAATTGCCACCAAGTATTCTAATGGTGAAGAAGAGGATCGGCTCCGGAGTGGCAAGCACAAAATAGTCGCCCAAGAAACCGGTGGGGGGAACTCTAGTCGGTAGCAGAAGCGCAAAGCCGAGCCAGCTGCTCCTGGTGAAGCCTTAGCCGCGACTCAAGGAAAATTCAAGAGGAACCCCAAAGGGCCGTGGAACCCCAAGAAATTGAAAGATCAAGATGGAAATGATGTGTTGAATTTGCCGTGCCACATTCACACCAAAAAAGATGAAGAGGGTAATTTCATTTATCCTAAGCATACCACTCGACAGTGTCGGCTCCTGATCCAGCAGTTCCGAGAGAAGCAGCCCAAGGAAAAGGAAAAGGAGTCGGACAAGGGTGAGGACAAGGAAGAAGATGATGATGGTTTCCCCAACGTCAACTCCACTCTGATGATTTTTGCTGATGTCGAGAGCAAAAGTCGATTGAAAGTCATTAACAGAGAAGTGAACATGGTCGCTTCGGCGACACCCAGTTATTTGAAGTGGTCTCAGACTGCCATTACATTCGACGGTCGATCACCCGGTCGATAGCCACCCCAGGAGGCAAGCTTTGGTGGTTGACCCAGTTGTTGAAGGCATTGCATGAATTTATCCCTCTACATCATGTCATCTTGCTTAAGGCGTTACTCTGTTTTTAACTTAATACTCTAGATGCATGCTGGATAGCGGTCGATGAGTGGAGTAATAGTAGTAGATGCAAAATCGCTTGGTCTACTTGTCTTGGACGTGATGCCTATATACATGATCATACCTAGATATACTCATAACTATGCTCAATTCATCAATTGCTCAACAGTAATTTGTTCACCCACCGTAGAATATCTATGCTCTTGAGAGAAGCCACTAGTGAAACCTATGGCCCCCGGGTCTATTCTCATCATATCAATCTCCATCACTTTAATACTAGCTTTGATTTTACTTTGCCTTTTACTTTTCACTTTGCATCTCTATACCAAAAATACCAAAAATATTATTTATCATCTCTATCAGATCTCACTCTCGTAAGTGACCGTGAAGGGATTGACAACCCCTAATCGTGTTGGTTGCGAGGAGCTATCGTTTTGTGCAGGTACGAGGGACTTGTGCGTGGCCTCCTACTGGATTGATACCTTGGTTCTCAAAAACTGAGGGAAATACTTACGCAACTTTGCTGCATCATCCTCTCCTCTTCGGGGAAATCCAACGCAGTGCTCAAGAGGTAGCAAGAAGAATTTCTGGCGCCGTTGCCGGGGAGGCTCACGCAAGAGCAAGTCAACCATACCAAGTACCCATCACAATCCCTATCTCTCACATTACATTATTTGCCATTTGCCTCTCGTTTTCCTCTCCCCACTTCACCCTTGCCGCTTTATTCGCCTCTCTCTCCCAATCTCCTCCTCTTTTCCCATTGCCTTTTCCTCGTCTGCTCGCTTGCTCGTGTGTTGGATTGCTTGTTTGCCGCGATGGCTCAAGATACTACCAAATTGTGTGACTTCACCAATACCAATAATAATGATTTCCTTAGCACTCCGATTGCTCCTCTTGCCAATACTGAATCTTGTGAAAACAATACTGTTTTGTTGAATCTTGTTATGAAAGATCAATTCGCCGGCCTTCCTAGTGAAGATGCCGCTACTCATATGAATAGCTTCTTTGATTTATGTGATATGCAAAAGAAAAAAGATGTCGATAATGATGTCGTCAAGTTGAAGCTATTTCCTTTTTCGCTTAGAGATCGTGCTAAAGCGTTTTCTTCCAATTCCTATGAAAATCAAGATGAAGATCTAAAAGTTATTGATGTGTCCCCCATTAAATCTTTGTTTTGCAATATGAATCTTGATGAAACTGAATATGATCTTCCTTTACCTGGAAGGCGTTCTAAGAATTCGGAGTTTCTAGATCTTGATGATGAAATTGATAAGTGTGGAATTGAAAGAAATAAAAACCTAGATGTTGCTAAACCCACTATTTTGGATCTCAAGGAATTTATTTATGAAAATTTCTCTTTAATTGATTGTATTTCCTTGTTGCAATCCGTGCTAAATTCTCCTCATGCTTATAGTCAAAATAAGGCCTTTACCAAACACATTGTTGATGCCTTGATGCAATCTTATGAAGAAAAACTTGAGTTGAAAGTCTCTATCCCTAGAGAGCTCTATGATGAGTGGGAACCTACTATTAAAATTAAAATTAAATATTAGGAGTTTCATGCTTTGTGTGATTTGGGTGCTAGTGTCTCTACTATCCCCCAAACTTTGTGTGATTTGCTAGATTTCCGTGACTTTGATGATTGCTCTCTGAACTTGCATCTTGCGAATTCCACTATTAAAAAGCCTATGGGAAGAATTAATGATGTTCTTATTGTTGCAAATTGTCACGACCGGTTTTCCGGGTATTAAATTCCAGAAAATGGCCGTTGTGCTCACCAGCCCCAGGATAACTGTTAGCTGATGAGGCACCAACTCGATACAGAATTTCCAAGCAAACACAAAAAAATATGTAGTACAAGACCATTCTGGTCTGTGAGTACAACAAATGGTTTCTAGTGGTTGATGGCGGAAGCGGGTTGTGAATCATCATCGTCTATGGGACTCCATTTCCCACAGGAATAGCTGACCAGGTTAACTCCTATCTTCGCGAGGCTGCTATCACTGTTGCTTAAGTTCCGGGGCTGTCAACACGGTCGCTCCTCTCCGTGCAAGAAATCTGGCCAAGACAATAGCCAGGGACAAGCCTGTGAGTACTTTGAATGTACTCGCAAACATTATGAACACAGGAATAACATAACAATGATGTGCTGAAAATATTTTATGCTCATGACGTCAGTCACAAAAGATAACAGAAATCCTGATGCACGCAAGCATGTTATTTATGAATATGCCATAACATAGTAGTATTAAAAAAATTATGAAATAAATAACAAGCATGCCACAGTCAGGCGTCTCAGCGACACCACATAAAGGGCTTTAAAAGAAATGCCACAGTCGGGCGTCTCAGAGAACACCACATAAAGGGCTTTAAAAGAAATGCCACAGTCGGGCGTCTCAGCGACACCACATAAAGGGCTTTAAAAGAAATGCCACAGTCGGGCGTCTCAGTGACACCACATAAAGGGCTTTAAAAGAAATGCCACAGTCGGGCATCTCAGCGACACCACATAAAGGGCTTTAAAAGAAATGCCACAGTCGGGCGTCTCAGCGACACCACATAAAGGGCTTATAAAAGAAATCCCACTATTCGGGCGTCTTAGCGACACCACATAAAGGGCTTTAAAAGAATCACAGTGAATATCCAGGAGGTAGAACCGTCCCAGGGACATTCTATAATACCAATAATATCACCGGTTAGCCCACAGCAAAAATAATAATCATCATTATCACATGTCACAAGTCGTAATACCATTTCTGATTTAGCAGTTTCACCTCCGAAGAACGACACTAAGACCGACACTTGACCCCTCCCAGACTGTAATCCTTAACCATGGACACGGCTATTCGAATAGGTCTTAATCTCTGCAGAGGGTGTACTCTTTACCCACGAGTAACGGATTCATTTAGTCCATCGGGACTAATTCCGTCTACGGTCTTTTAAATGAAAACGCACCTGACTTCACTAGTGCAGAACCGGGCAATAGCACGGTTCAGAGGTTTTTAGTGCCGGTTCCACAACCGCACTAAAGTGTGGTCACTAAAGCCCCCCTTTAGTACCGGTTCAGCACGAACCGGTGCTAAAGGCCAACCACGTGGCACGAGCCAGCTCCGGGTGGAGTTTTAGTACCGTTGGTAACACCAACCGTACTAAATGTTTGTGGGTTTTGTTTTATTTTTATTTTTAATTAAATTTGTGTTATCAATTTAATTCTTTTTCGCTTGCTGGTATTTTACAATACTACACATTGTACATGTATATATATATATATATATATATATATATATATATATATATATATATATATATATATATATATATATATATATATATATATATATATATCATCAATACTACACATTGTACACATTGTACACGTTATGTATATATCATCAATGTCTCACAAACCATCATATTAATTAATTCACACATACACACATGTATAGCTATATACAATTTCTCCTACATATGCATGTTGCCTTCGGAGCCAGTGGCATTAGCCTAATTGGTGCCTTCGGAGCTCGATGGGGGCAGCGGGTAATAGTATTCTCCCGTCGGATTTATGACCTGGTCGAGCAAAAATCCCGCTATTTCCTCTTGAAGTGCTTCTACGCGCTCCGTTTCTAGGAGCTTCTCCGCACCTCTGTGAACTGTTAAGAAGGAGATCAATATGCATGTGTATTAGTTGTGTGACTAGATATCGATAATGGTGTAAAAATTGTGAATAGTGTTTTGACAAGCGTACCCATTCCTGTCTTTCAGATCTGCTCCTTTCGGACGCCATCATGCGAATGTTCTCGCAAACGCAGAATGCACACAGATCAGTCCCTACGCCCGCTTCGTGGCCTTTACGAGAATGGAATTTGATCGGATAATAATTAATCAAGCATGATAATTAAAGAGATGGCAGCTAGCTAGCTAGCTAGTACTACTTAATTACTTACCTTGGGTCGAACCATTTAAGCTTTTGTTTCCATTCGCCTTCCGTGACGCTGATGAACCTTGCCCAAGCCCTGCCCACCGACAATGAAAATGAATAAAGGGTTATTAAATATAGTTCATATCATGAAAATGACGAACTAAATAGGCCGAGATATATAGTTAATAATGATTGAAATTACCTGTTGACTATCCCAAACAAGATGTTATAGTCAGTTTTTCTTTGAGTAGTGAGTCCAGATTTCAACTGTTCAAGGCCAACTTTAATGATACACAAGACCCAAGATATCTGCATGCACACACGCTTGCATGTCTTAATTAAGCGGGCATATGTAAAGCAAAAACATGTAGCTAGCTAGTAGGCAAAAACAGAGAATTTGTAGTACAAGACAGTGTGACTCACTCGGAAGTTGTAAGGAAGTAGTATATCTTCATTGTATTTGAGGCGCTTCAAGAACTCTAGCATGTTGTCCTCACGGCCTTTTGATGATGTGCATTTAGTTTCCATGTGTATTCATTAACGGTGTTTGGGTCAATGAACCCGATGCCAAAGCGCCCACCTTTTCTCATTTCATATATCTTCATCCTGCATATAATACCACGTAAAAGAATATAGTGAGGATAATTACAGGTAATGATTGATCAAAAGGATCAAGACAGCTAGCTTGAGACTTAAATTACAGAAAGAAATCACTTACGCATAATAGCAACTCGATTTATAGATTTGTCAAGTGCGCCTTGATTGTATAACTGAAACAGTTCAGAATACTCAACGGACAAAGCTTTCTCATGGAAGTAATGGTCCTCCTTGACATTCACCATGAAGGACACTCGATCGGAAATCTTGGTAATGTTCATGTACCATTGATGCAATTCATACATTCTCGTTGGGAGGTTCTTGACCTTGTCTGGATGGACCAAAGGTTGGCCCCTGACATATTTCCGTTTTATTTCATCCTCTCTAAGCACAGGCATGGGCTCGATCTCGAGGAGTTGTCCAACAGTGATTTTGAGAACTTCAGCCTGCATTATATGGTCCTCCGTTATTACCACATTGCCCACCTCAGGAACGTAAACTGTTTGCCCACAATAATATTGAGCGCGCGTACTGTCACGTGTTGTTGGCACAACAAGCGAGGGATCGATTATGCCGCCTGTTCTCCCAGCCGGGAATGGTTTTCCGCATTTTTGACAGCTGCTTCTTGTTTGCTCGATCCCGAGCTCGCCTCCTTACGTAGACGTGCTCGATTTAACTTCCGATGTGGCGCTCATAGTCTGTGTCAACAGGCTTGGGAGCTGGTGGTTGAGCCATACGAATGAAGTGGTCAATCGCTTCCTTAGGCACTTTCTCCTTGGCGGCGGTGGCGGTTTCGTGCAAAATGGGCTTCCACCTCGGACTTCGATATGGCTGCGATTTCCTCCTCGGACCTGTCATAAGACCTCTGCGGAAGAGGCGTGAGGCTTGGACCATATTTATATCGCTTGCCTCCTTTGTACTTCCTGTACTACCTCGACCAGACTACGCACCATAGCGACTGCATCTGCCACGCACCATAGCTGCGGGTGTCTCTTCTGCGATTGAGCTTTGAGGCGGGAGAGAAGCCGGAGTAGTCTATCATCCCTAATAAGACGGGCTGAGTTGGACGAGGAGGAGTGGCCGCTGAAGATGTGCGGACTTGGAGGAGGAGGGCCTGAGGTTGTGCCGGACTTGGAGGAGGAGGGCGTCGACGACTGTGGCGGACTTGGAGGAGGAGGCTCCCTTGAGGCCTTATTGACACTTTGCTGGACTTGGAGGAGGAGTGGCTGACACTTTGCCGGACTTGGTGGACTTGCAGGAGCGGGGAGACTGCTGACTCGGTGGCGGACTTGACGAGGAGTCGATGACGCGTGTCGTCGTGGCCTTCAAAGATGATGCAATCCTTTTTCCATAGGATGATACGATGGTTGGCGTCTCCGAGAAAGCGCCGCCCTCACCTCCGTGAATGTCAAGCTCTAGCTCAATATGGCTGCACCACCTCGCCAACCATGACACGAGCATAGCCCTCTGGAATCGGGATGCAATGGTAGGTTGCTTTGGGGTAATCGGAAAAGCTTCTCCGTCCGCCACCTTCATGGATATGTTCTTCATTTTGACGTAGCTCGCAGCTAGTGTTCTCCGTGATGTCATCCACGGGTATCTACCCAGCATTGCGTCGTCTGGGCGGAACCCACGCTGCTTCTCTGCATGGATGGGGCGGTGCTATCCAATGCTGGATCATCCGCTAGCTGCTGCAGCTGCCGAGACCCCTTTGCTGGCTAAGTGAGTCGATTTGCTCCTCGCTGCCGCTGGAATTTGACCGCCAATTCCGCTTGACTTGCTTCTAGGCCTTGAAGGCGTTCATAGTCCCGCTTCCTCTGCTCCTCCTCCATCTTCCTCTTCTTCTCCTCCGCAATCTTCTTTCTCGCACGGGTTCTCGTAGTCATTGTTCCAGTCTGAAAACCCTCATACCACGGAATAGCGCCCTTTCCTCGTGTTCTTCCCGGTGTTCAGGATTTCCCGTGGCACGCGTAAGCTCGCTGTTCTCTCTGCTGGGCTGGAACACCCCGTTCGTGCCTCTTCTATTGCAACAAGTATCGCATCGTCGGCTCCCTTCAGACTTGCCCTCGTCGAAACATTGCCTGCTTGGATCCAACGCCCCCATGCGCATAGAACCAAGTCCCGACCATGGGGCCAGCTCTTAGTAACCGGAGTGGCACCTGCATCCTCCATCTCTTTCTCGACTTATCCCACTTAGGCATTGCCACCGCATAGCCACCGGCCCCAGCTTATGGAACTTATCCTTTTTTCGGCATTCTTCTTGTTTATTCTCGACCGCCCTTAGCTAATTCTGAATCCTTGAATTTCACGAAATCGTCCCAATGAGCACGTTGGTTCTCTAGTGTTCCCTCGAATCTGGAGTCTTCCTTCCTCCCTTGACGCATTTGTCCCATTCACGATTCTTGTGGTTCTTGAATGCAACCGCCATCTTCCTAAGAGCAGCGTCCTTGACTTTCTGCACATCTGCTTCTGTGAAATGATCTGGTAGGGTGAAATGTTCCATGAGAGTATCCCAAAGCAGATCTTTTTGATTCTTGTCGACAAAAGTAACATCTGGACGTGGAGCAGCGTCCTCTTTGCCTTTTTGTCCTTTGTCTTTTGCTGGCTCTCTCCATTCTTGAAGGGAGATCGAGTTGGTCCTTCACAAGAACTCCGACCGACGAATGAACTTGTCCGCAATCTTCTTAGGCGCTAATGGTTCGCCATTAGGTCCGATCGCCTCGATATGGTACTTTACGCCCTCCTTCAACTTTTTGTTCGGGCCTCATTTCGTCCTTTTGTCTGAAGATTTGCTCGACCCGGATGGCTGAAAGAACAAAGATCGATTCGTTAATATACCTTCAAGTCATTTAAAACATGTGATGATCACCAGAAACCTGCTTATATAAATATATATACCTCGCCGGTCTTTGTTGTTTCAGGATCAACATGTTCTTCGTCATCGTCATAATCGTAGTTCATGACTTCATCAATTCGGTCGTCGCGATCGAATATCATATCACCCTCTCCGGTGTTGTTTAGAAATTCGGAGCCGTCATAATCTTCTTCATTTTGATTATCATCTGGCCCGCGTATCATATCGAACATGGTCTGTTCTCCCTCTCTGTCGGTATTGTCTGCCATAGCTTTTATTTAACTAATTCAAAAGAAATATAAAACAATTTAGTATTCAAATTACATCGCCTCGAATAATAGATATAATCTCAATACTTTGTCTAGAATAATAGATACAATCTCAATACATCGTCTCGAATAATATATAATATTGAATAGTACATCACCGGCTAGCTAATTAAAGATCGAATACTACAGAAGAATCTAGGACACTCATGTTCCTGCGTCATGGCGGTGGACACCCAAAGAGAAGGAACCTCACAGGATCATAGCTGATGTGAGATCCTCAAGATACTTGCCGGTATTGGAGAACCTGCCGCCCTCTAACGCAACCATGTAGCGATGGACGTGCTCGTCCTCCTCCCTGACACGGCGACGTACCTCCTCCGGCGGGGCCGGGTCCCTCCGCACCGAGACTGGCCCACGCGAACGCCACCAAACGAGATCAGGGTCGACGACGGGACCCGGGGCCGGGTTCCTCATCAAGCGGCGCGCCCCTCCAGGCAGTACCTCCCAGTGCCAGCCCGGCGGAGCCCAGTCCCGGACATGGGCCGGCTGGACGTCGTCGCGGACGGGTCGACGACGAGGATGCGGGCCGGGCATCGTCGATAACAAATACTAGCTATATGCCCGCAAAAATAATATTTTTTTAATGATTGGATTTTGATAACTAAAATTTATAACATTTCTACTATTTCAAAAATCTATATACTATTTCATACTAATTAAGCATCTAACACTAAAAACATAAAAACAATTTCTATACATCCATTAAAAACAGAAAACAACATTATATAAAAAATTCCATACTAATTAAACACTAATTATATCCATCTAACATGCATTCATACATATATACTAGTGAAAAACAATAATCTAAAAATCTAAACTAATTAGACATACAAAATCTAAACTAATTAAATATATACGTGTATGTGTGTGTGTGTTCATCATGCTTGTGTGTGTGTGTATGGGCTCGGGAGGGCGGCGCCATGGTGGCCGCTGGGGAGAGAGAGGGGTTAGAGGGGAGAGCTCACAGCGGGCGACGGCGACGGCGAGGCGACGGCCGGGCGGCGACAGCGGGACGGCGCGACGGGACGGGACGGCGTGACGGGACGGGCCAGGGCGGCGACGGAGACGAGGGCGGCGGCGGGACGGGGCGGCGACGGGACGGGGCGGCGACGAGACGAGCGGCGACGGAGACGACGAGGGCGGCGGCGACGGCGACGGAGACGATCGAGGGCGGCGGCGGCGACGAGACGGAAACAGAGGAACAAACAGAGAGAAACTGAAATTTTCGTAGCTGTTGTATATATAGAAGGCACCTTTAGTACCGTTGGAGCCACCAACCGTACTAAAGGCCTGTTTTGGCTAGGCCAAGCGGCGGAACTGACCCCTTTAGTACGGGTGGTGGCACAAACCGGTACTAAAGGCCCCCTTTAGTACCGGTTTGTGCCACCACCCGGTACTAAAGGGTGTCTTATTGGGCAGGTGCGGTGCGGCAAGTTTAGTCCCACTCGCTAGCCGAGGGGCGACCGCAGTGGTTTATAAACCCCGTGCGGTCGCTCTCTCGAGCTCCTCTCCAAATCAGGCCCACTGGGCCTCGTGTTCTTTGTTGTTCTGTTGGCCCACTTGGCCTTTGCGGGCCTGCATCCCGCCCAACACAGGTTGGGTTTCTAGTCGTATGCAGGCCGCTACGCCTAGTAGGCGGGCTTTTTTGCTTTATTTATTTTTGTGTTGTTTTTTGTGTATTTAGAGTTTCTTTGTGAATATTTTTGCTTTAGGTACAAAAATTACAAACATTCTGTTAGTGCCCGTAGTTTTCAAATTTGAATAGTTTAAATTTTGAATTATTTGAAATTAGTGTGAATCACTAGTTTGTGAATAATTTAACTTTAAAAATCAGTAAAGGCATGAAAGAATTTGTTTGCACATAAAATTTCTTCGCGTTTCAAATGCCAAAACACATAACTACCCTAACTATTACAGAGATTCCCCTCGGGTGTGAAACACGTAAGAAAGTGATGATAGTGAAGCCGATCACATCCCAGATCTTTGGGTGTGAAACTTTTTCTTCAAGGTGTCCCTTTGCACCGTAACCATGGAAAATCTTCATCATTTAACGGGATGCTCGGGTCAATATTCACTGTGAATGGAGAAATTTCATCAAACTTTTCATAATCTTCTGACTTGTCTGTCTTGTCATCCACTCCCATGATGTTTCTCTTCCCAGAAAGAACTATGTACCGCTTTGGCTCATCGTACGATGCATTCGCTTCCTTATCTTTTCTTTTTCTTGGCTTGGTAGACATGTCCTTCACATAGAAAACCTGTGCCACATCATTGGCTAGGACGAATGGTTCGTCTGCATACGCAAGATTGTTGAGATCCACTGTTGTCATTCCGCATCGGGTCTTCCGTTACCCGCCTCGTGTCATATTGACCCATTTGCACCAAACAAAGGGACCTTTAAACCACGCCGATAGTCAAGTTCCCATATGTCCTGTATATAACCATAATATGTTTCCTTTCCCGTCTTGGTTTCTGCATCAAAGCGGACACCACTGTTTTGGTTGGTGCTCTTCTTATCTTGGGCGATCGTGTAAAATGTATTACCATTTATCTCGCACCCTTTGAAAGTCATTATATTCAAGATGGTAACTGGGACAGCAAGTACAGGTCATCTTCAATAGAGGTGTCATGCATGGTACGTGTTCCGCAACCAGTGGCGAAACTCCTGGTTTGTTCACGTGTAATCCAGTCATCGACCGCTCCGGGTGTTTGGGCGTAGAAAATTCTTGTGTTCATCCATATACGGAGCCACAAAGGCGGAATTCTGTAGAATTGTGTAGTGTGCTTCAAAGAGAGAATGTCCGTCCATACATATTATTTGTTCCCCTCCTAGCGTGCCTTTTCCATCCAGTCTGCCCTTATGCCGCGATTCAGAACACCAATCGGCTTAAGGTCAGGAATAAAGTCAATACAAAACTCAATGACCTCCTCATTTTGATGGCCCTTGGAGATGCTTCCTTCGGCCTAGCACGGTTATGAACATATATCTTTAAGACTCCCATGAACCTCTCAAAGGGGAACATATTGTGTAGAAATACAGGATCCAAAACGTTAATCTCTTCAAGATAGGTGAACTAGGACGCGTCATGATGTTGAAGAAGGATGGTGGGAACACCAACTCAAAACGACAAGACATTGCACCAAATCATTCAGTAACCTTGGTATGATTTCTGGAGCGATTACCTTCGAGAGATTGCATTGAGAAATGCACATAGCTTCACAATGGCTAATCGAACGTTTTCGGTAGAAGCCCCTCAATGCAACCGGAAGCGCTTGCGTCATAATCACGTGGCAGTCATGAGACTTTAGGTTCGGAACTTTTCTCTGCCATGTTTATTATTCCTTTATATTCGACGAAGCCGACGGTACCTTAATACTGAGCAGGCATTCAAAGAAGATTTCCTTCTCTTCTTTGGTAAGAGCGTAGCTTGCATGACCCTGATATATGCCGTCTTCTCCGTGCATACGTTGCTGGTCCTCCCGTGCCTCAGGTGTATCTTTTGTCTTCCCATACACGCCCAAGAAGCCAAGCAGGGTCACGCAAAGATTCTTCATCACGTGCATCACGTCGATTGCGGAGCGGACCTCTAGGTCTTTCCAATATGGCAGGTCCCAAAATATAGATTTCTTCTTCCACATGGGTGCGCGTCCGTCAGCGTCCTTTGGAACAGGTTGTCCGCCAGACCTTTCCAAATATCACCTTCAAATCCTTGACCATATCATGTACATCAGCACCAAGACGGTGGCGAGGCTTCGTCCGTGATCCGCCTCACCTTTGAAATGCTTGCCTTTCTTTCTTACGGGATGCCTGCTCGGAAGAAATCGACGATGTCCTGGTACACATTCTTCATACAACTATTCAAATATATATTGTCGGTATCATCCAAACAGTCGTGCATCCGCGGTATCCCTTGTTTGTCTGTCCCGAAGGTTACCGAGAGCAGGCCAATCATTGATGGTCACGAACAGCAACGCCTTTAGGTCAAATTCTTCCCCATGTGCTCATCCCACGCACGCACACCTGTTCCATTCCACAGTTGTAAGAGTTCTTCAACTAACGGCCTTAGGTACACATCAATGTCGTTGCCGGGTTGCTTAGGGCCTTGGATGAGCACTTGCATCATAATGAACTTCCGCTTCATGCAAAACCAAGGAGGAAGGTTATACAAACATAGAGTCACAGGCCAGGTGCTATGGTTGCTGCTCTGCTCCCCAAAAGGATTAATGCCATCTGCGCTTAGACCAAACCATACGCTCCTTGCGCCATCTCGCAAACTCCTTCCGTACTTTCTTTCAATTTTTCTCCACTGCGACCCGTCACCGGTACTCTCAACTTTCCGTCTTTCTTACGGTCTTCTTCGTGCCATCGCATCGCCTTGGCATGCTCTTTGTTTTGGAACAACGTTTCAACCGTGGTATTATAGGAGAATACCACATCACCTTGGCAGGAATCTTCTTCCGGGCGCCGCCCTCGACATCACCATGCTCATCGCGGCTGATCTTATAGCGCAATGCACCACATACCGGCAAGCGCTCAAATCCTCGTACTCACCGCGGTAGAGGATGCAATCATTAGGGCATGCATGTATCTTCTGCACCTCTAACCCTAGAGGGCGACAGCCTTCTTTGCTTCAGACGTACTCTCGGGCAATTCGTTGTCCTTTGGAAGCATATCCTTTATCATTACCAGCAACTTTCCAAATCCCTTGTCGATACATACACCATTCTCGCCTTCCATTGCAGCAATTCGAGTGTGGTGCCCAGCTTTTCTTGTCACCTCGCAATTCGGGTACAACAATTTTTGTGATCCTCTAACATGCGCTGCAACTTCTTCTTCTCCAAATCACTTGCGCAGTTTCTCTTTGCATCGGCAATGGCCCGACCTAGATCATCAACGGGCTCATCGATGCCTCTTCTTCAGCTTCTTCCCGCATTGCCGCCCAGCTTCTTCCGCATTACCGGCTCAGCTTCTTCCCCATTGTTGTATCATCGTATTCAGGGAACCCATGGCCGGGATAGCTGTCGTCGTCCTCTTCTTCTTCATTGTCTTCCATCATAACCCCTCTTTCTCCGTGCTTGGTCCAAAAATTATAGTGGGGCATGAAACGGACTCAAACAGTGGACGTGAATGGTTCTTGACGAGAGTAATTGCGACCATTCTTACAGCCAGCACATGGACAAGGCATAAAACCATCCGCCCGCTTGTTTGCCTCAGCCATAAGCGAGAAAAGTATGCACGCCCTCAACGAACTGGGAGAGCATGGGTCATCGTACATCCATTGCCGCTCATCTTCATTACACAACACCGAATAGACCAAATTAATACAAGTTCATACATAAAGTTCATACAACACTTAAATGCAACAAACAAATAACTCTCTAGCTAAAGCATTTAAATGCAACAACAAATGCGATCAAGATCGCAACTAAGGTAACAATTGATCCAACAGCATAATGATACCAAGCCTCACTATCGATGGCATATTTTCTAATCTTTCTAATCTTCAAGCGCATTTTCTCCATCTTGATCTTGTGATCATCGATTTACATCGGCAACATGCAACTCCAATTCCATCTTCTCCCCCTCAATTCTTTTCAATTTTTCTTTCAAGTACTCGTTTTCTCTTTCAACTAAATTTAACCTCTCGACAATAGGGTCGGTTGGAATTTCCGGTTCACATACCTCCTAGATAAAAATATCTATGTCAACTTGATGGGCATAATTTGTCATAAACACGAAATGCAACAAATAGTTTTAAAAGAGAATATACCACATCCGAATCATAACAAGGACGAGGGCCGACGGGACGGATATCAAAACCATGGCACTATGTATAACAAACAACGACGGGTAAGATAATTATTATACGAGTAACTATATATCCAAATCACAGAAACATCAATTTTTATATAAAATTTCATGAACAAGAGGCTCACCACAAGGTGGTGCCGGCGACGGACAGTGCGAGGGGCGATCGACGGTGGTTACGACAGAGATTTAGAAGGCACTAAGTAAACCACACCTACATATGCAAACTAAGTGTTATTTTGACCTCAAATTGCATATAAATCAAATACTAGCACATATATATATTTCCTCCCAAATTACTAAACTCACAAATTAATAACTATATGAACCAATGCAAGAGCTAATCTAGCAATGAGAGATGAAAGGACAAAGTTGCTAACCTTTGTGATCACTTGAATGGATGGGGCCTTCAAATCTTGACAAATTTTGGGCAAAATGTGTGATGAGCTCGAGGGAGAAGAGGAAGAACAGAGAGGAGAGGAGAGGGAAAGGGGAAGAACAGAGCGAGCTGGACGAAGGGTTTATATGCAGGAGGACCTATAGTACCGGTTCGTGGCAAGAACCGGTACTAAAGGTGCTGGAGGGGGCCCAGACTGACAACATCCTGCCACCACCCTCATTAGTACCGGTTCGTGGCATGAACCGTGCTAAAGGTTAGCCACGAACCGGTGCTAAAGGCTAGCCGTTGGAACCGCACTAATGTATACATTTGTGCCGCTCTTATACAAACCGCACTAATGTGCTTCACGTTTGACCTAGACATGATTGGATCATGTCTATACATGTCTGATTATTCATTAAGGAGAGTAATGGTTACTCTATTTATTTGAATAAAACCTTCAATGGTCTTGCACCTAAAAGAATGGTTTATTGAATCTCGATCGTAGTGATACACATTTCATGCCAAAAGATATAAGATAGTAATGATAGTACCACATACTTGTGCACTGCCATAAAGTCATATTGGTATAAAAGCATGAAGAAGCTCCATGTTGATGGATCTTTGGACTCACTCATTTTAGAAAAGTTTGAGACATGCGAACCATGTCTATTGGTGTATCTGCATGAAGAAACTCCATAGGATGGATTGTTTGGACTCACTTGATTTTGAATCACTTGAGATATGCAAATCATACCACATGGGCAAGATGACTAAAAGCCCGTTTTCAGTAAATGGAACAAGATAGCAACTTGTTGGAAGTAACACATTCGATGTGTGCAGTCCAATGAGTCTTTGAGGCATCTGATGAATATCGTTATGTTCTTACTTCACGAGATGATTCGAGTAGATGTTGAGTATATTTACTTGATGAAACACAAGTCTGAATTATTGAATGGTTCAAGTAATTTCAGAGTGAAGTTGAAGATCTTGACAAGAGGATAAAATGTACGTGATGTGATCATAGAGATGAATATCGAGTTGCAGTTTGGTACAATTGAGACATTGTGAAATTGTTTCACAACCAATACCGCACTGAACACCATAGTGTGATGGTGTGTCGAACATCATAGTTGCACCCTATTGGATATGGTGCGTACCATGATATCTCTTATCGAATTACCACTATTGTTCATGGGTTAGGCATTAGAGACAACCGCACTCACTTTAAATAGGGCACCATGTAATTCCGTTGAGGCGACATCGTTTGAGCGTGGTTTGGAGAAACCTAAGTTGTCGTTTCTTAAAAGTTTGGGGCTGCGGCGCTTATGCGAAAAGTTTCAGGTTGATAAGCTCGAACCAGCGGATAAAATGCATCTTCATAGGACACCCAAAACAGTTGGGTATACCTCCTAATTCAGATCCGAAAGCAATAGGGATTGTTTCTTGAATCGGGTCCTTTCTCGAGGAAAAGTTTGTCTCGAAAAGTTGAGTGGGAGGATGGTGGAGACTTGATGAGGTTATTGAACCGTCACTTCAACTAGTGTGGCAGGGCACGGGAAGTTGTTCTTGTGGCACCTACACCAATAAGTGGAAGCTTATGATAGTGATCATGAAGCTTGGATCAAGTCAGCTGCGTACCTCGTGGGGTGACAAGGATGCGTACTACTTGGTGATACGCAATCATCTCCGAAGGTCATGTTGCTAGACAACAATGAACCTCACGAGATATGGAGAAGCGATGGTGGGCGGTTTCCACAAATGGTTAGAAGCCATGAAATCCGAGATAGGATCCATGTATCGAGAACAAAGCATGGGCTTTGGTGGACTCCGATGATCGGCAAGACATTGAGATGAATGGATCTTTAAGAAGAAGGCGGGCGTGGGCGGTAATATCACGTCTATGAAGCTCGACTTGTGGCGAAGAGTTTTCACAAGTTCAAGGAGTTGACTACGATGATTTTCTCATTAGTAGCGATGCTTAATCATCGAATCATGTTAGCATAAGCTACATTTATGAAATCTCGAGATGGATGCAAAATGAGTTTCCTTACGGTTTTAAGTAAGGAAAGGTTGTATGTGATACAATCAGAAAGTTTTGTCGATCCTAAGGATGCTAAAAGGTATCTGGCTCCAGTGATCCTTTCTAAGAACTGGAGTAAGCATCTTGGAGTTGGAATGTGCGCTTTGATGAGATGATCAAAGATTTTGGGTTTATACAAGCTTATGAGAGACTTGTATTTCCAAAGAAGTGAGTGGGAGCACTATAGAATTTTTGATAAGTATATGTTGTTGACATATTGATGATCGAAATGATGTAGAATTTTTGAATAAAGCATCTGAGGGTTATTTGAAAAGTGTTTTTCAAGTGAAAACCTGGATTAAGCTACTTGAACATTGAGCATCAAGATCTATGAGGATAGATCAAAAACCGCTCAATAGTACTTTCAAATGAGCACATACCTTGACATAATCTTGAAAGTGTTCAAGATGGATCAGTCGAAGAATGAATTCTTGCCTGAATTGTGAGTATGAAGTTAAATTAAAGCTCGACCACGGTGAAGAGAGAGAAAGGACAAGGTCGTCCCCTATGCTTTAGGCGTAGGCTCTATAGTATGCTATCTTGTGTACCGCACAGGATGTGTGCCTTGCCATGAGTCGGTCAAATTTACAAGAATGATCCGGAATGGGGATCATTGGACAGCGGTCAAAATTGTCCTTGGAATAAACAAGGACATGTTTCTCGATTATGGAGGTGATAAAGAGTTCGGCGTAAAGGTTACGTCGATGCAAGCTTTAACACCTATCCGAATGACTCTGAGTAGCAAACGGATCGTATAGTGGAGCAACCATTTGGAATAGCTCCAAGTGGAGGCGTCCAAATTTTGGTTGGAATTTTAAGTGAATTTATCAAATGGTTGTAGTTCAAACATGGCCATATAATCTTGGAAAAACTATTTTTCAAGAAAATAAAGATCAAGCAAATTAATTATGTAATTAGTTCTACTAATAAAAGAAAGTTTTTCTTGAGAGGTTAAACAAGTCCAATAACATATTTGAAAAGTTTTCTTTTTGGGGAAAACTTCATAATAACAAGAGAGAAAAAGGTCCAAAAATCAAAAGGGAGCCCAGAAAATAAATTTTTTAATTTCTTGGCAAAATTTAATTAACAAAACAAGGTTAAAATTTTGGGGTGTCACACAAATAGGAATTATGTGCCCGTAGATTTTATGGTTTCTTGATATAGATTGCAATCCTTCATGTCCTATTATTCTTGGTAGACCTTTCCTTAGAACGATTGGTGCGATTAATTATTGATATGAAGGAAGGAAATATTAGATTCCAATTTCCTTTAAAGAAGGGCATGGAACACTTCCCTAGAAAGAAAATAAAATTACCATATGAATCTATCATGAGAGCCACTTACGGATTGCGTACCAAATATGGCAATACCTAGATCTATCCAATTTTATTTTTAGTTTTTAGTTTTTGTTTCTGTTTAGGAATAAATTATCCATCTAGCCTATGTTTAGATGTGGTTTTATGTTTTAATTAGTGTTTGTGCCAAGCTAGACCTATTGGATCTTCTTGGATGATAGTTATTTGATCTTGCTGTAATTTCCAGAAACTTTGCGTTCAGGGTCGAATTATTAAAAATCACCAGAACGTGATAAAATACTGATTCCAATTGCTGCTGATCAATAAACAAATTGTCTAGGTCTTCTAATGTTGGTAGAAGTTTTTGAGTTCCAGAAGTTTGCGTTAGTTACAGATTACTACAGACTGTTCTGTTTTTGACAGATTCTATTTTTCGTGTGTTGTTTGCTTATTTTGATGAATCTATGGCTAGTAAAATAGTTTATGATCCATAGGGAAGTTGGAATACAGTAGGTTTAACACCAATATAAATAAAGAATGAGTTCATTACAGTACCTTAAAGTTGTCTTTTGTTTTCCTTCTCTAACAGACTCACGAGATTTCTATTGAGTTTTGTGTTGTGAAGGTTTCAAGTTTTGGGTAAATTCTTTTGATGGATTATGGAACAAGGAGTGGCAAAAGTCAAAGCTTGGGGATGCCCAGAAGGCATCCCTCTTTAAATCTACTTCCATCGGTAATTTACTTGGGGCTATATTTTTATTCACCACATGATAAGTGTTTTGCTTGGGCGTCTTGTATTATTGCGTCTTTGCTTGTTAGTTTACCACAATCATCCTTGTTGTACACACCATTTGAGAGAGCCATACATGAATTGGAATTTGATGGAATACTCTATGTGCTTCACTTATATCTTTTGAGCTTGATAGTTTTGCTCATAGTTCTTCACTTATATCTTTTGAGCTTGATAGTTTTGCTCATAGTGCGTCACTTATATCTTTTGAGCGTGATAATTTTTGCTCTAGTGCTTCACGTAGATCTTTTAGAGCCCGGTGGTGGATTTGTATTAAAGAAACTATTGATCTCTCATGCTTCACTTAGATTATTTTGAGAGTCGTTAATAGCATGGTAATTTGCTTAATGTTAATATACTTGGTATTCAAGATATGTGAAACTTTCTTTTGAGTGAGTTGAATACTAAGAAAAGTTTGATGCTTGATAATTGTTTTGAGATATGAAGATGATGATATTAGAGTCATGCTAGTTGAGTAGTTGTGAATTTAAAGAATACTTGTGTTGAAGTTTCGATTCCGTAGCATGCACGTATGGTGAACCGTTATGTGATGAACTCGGAGCATGATTTATTTATTGATTGTCTTCCTTATGAGTGGCGGTCGGGGACGAGCGATGGTCTTTTCCTACCAATCTATCCCTTAGGAGCATCTTGCGAAATACTTTGCTTTGATAACTTCTAGATTTTTGCAATAAGTATATGAGTTCTTTATGACTAATGTTGAGTCCATGGATTATCGCACTTTTCCCATCCTTCCACCATTGCTAGCCTCTCTAATACCGCGTACTTTTAGCGGTATCATACACCCACCATATATCTTCCTCAAAACAGCCACCATACCTACCTATCATGGCATTTCCATAGCCATTCCGAGATATATTGCCATGCAACTTTCCACCGTTCCGTTTATTATGACACGCTCCATCATTGTCATATTGCTAGCATGATCATGTAGTTGACATTGTATTTGTGGCAAAGCCACCTTTCATAAATCTTTCATACATGTCACTCATGTTTCGTTGCATATCCCGGTATACCGCCGGAGGCATTCATATAGAGTCATACTTTGTTCTAAGTATCGAGTTGTAATTGTTGAGTTGTAAGTAAATAAAAGTGTGATGATCATCATTATTAGAGCATTGTCCCAAGTGAGGAAATGATGATGGAGACTATGATTCCCCCACAAGTCGGGATGAGACTCCAGACGAAAAATATAAAAAAAGAGAAAAAAAGAGGCCATAAAAAAGAGAAAAGACCCAAATAAAATAAAAAATGAGAGAAAAGGAGAGAAGGGACAATGTTACTATCCTTTTACCACACTTGTGCTTCAAAGTAGCACCAAGATCTTCATGATAGAGAGTCTCTCATTTTGTCACTTTCATATACTAGTGGGAATTTTTCATTATAGAACTTGGCTTGTATATTCCAATGATGGGCTTCCTCAAATTACCCTAGGTCTTCGTGAGCAAGCGAGTTGGATGCACACCCACTTAGTTTCTTTTGTTGAGCTTTCATATACTTATAGCTCTAGTGCATCCGTTGCATGGCAATCCCTACTCACTCACATTGATATCTATTGATGGGCATCTCCATAGCCCGTTGATACGCCTAGTTGATGTGAGACTATCTTCCCTCCTTTTGTCTTCTCCACAACCACCATCCTATTCCACATATAGTGTTATATCCATGGCTCACGCTCATGTATTGCGTGAAGACTGAAAAAGTTTTGAAAATGTTAAAGTATGAAACAATTGCTTGGCTTGTCATCGGGGTTGTGCATGATTTAAATATTTTGTGTGTGGAAGATGGAGCATAGCCAGACTATATGATTTTGTAGGGAGAACTTTCTTTGGCCATGTTATTTTGAGAAGACATAATTGCTTAGTTAGTATGCTTGAAGTATTATTATTTCTATGTCAATATGAACTTTTGTCTTGAATCTTTGGGATCTGAATATTCATACAACAATTAAGAAGATTTACATTGAAATTATGCCAAAGTATCACTCCGCATCAAAAATTCTCTTTTTATCATTTACCTACTCGAGGACGAGCAGGAATTAAGCTTGGGGATGCCTGATACGTCTCCAACGTATCTATAATTTTTGATTGCTCCATGCTACTTTATCTACTGTTTTGGACTATATTGAGCTTTATTTTCCACTTTTATTATTTTTGGGACTAACCTATTAACTCGAGGCCCAACCCAGAATTGCTGTTTTTTGCCTATTTTAGTGTTTCGAAGAAACGGAATATCAAACGGAGTCCAAACGGAATGAAACCTTCAGAAATGTAATTTTCTCACCGAACGTGATCCAGGGGACTTGGACCCTACTCCAAGGAACAAAAGAGGCGCCCTAGGGGGGGCGCCCCCTGCCTCGTGGACCCCCTGTTGCTCCACCGACGTACTCCTTCATTCTATATATACCTACGTACCCCCAAACGATCAGAACAGGAGCCAAAAACCTAATTCCACCGCCGCAACTTCCTGTATCCATGAGATCCCATCTTGGGCCTGTTAGGAGCTCCGGGAGGGGCATCCACCACGGAGGGCTTCTACATCATCACCAAAGCCTCTCCGATGAAGTGTGAGTAGTTTACTTCAGACCTTCGGGTCCATAGCTAGTAGCTAGATGGCTTCTTCTCTCTTTTTGGATCTCAATACAATGTTCTCGCCCTCTCTCGTGGAGATCTATTCGATGTAATCTTCTTTTTTGCGGTTTGTTTGTTGAGACCGATGAATTGTGTGTTTATGATCCAGATTATCTATGAATAATATTTGAATCTTCTCTGAATCCTTTTATGTATGATTGAGTTATCTTTGCAAGTCTCTTCGAATTATCCGTTTGGTTTGGCCAACTAGATTGGTAGTTCTTGCAATGGGAGAAGTGCTTAGCTTTGGGTTCAATCTTGGGGTGTCCTTACCCAGTGATAGAAAGGGTTGCAAGGCATGTATTGTATTGTTGCCATCGAGGATAACAAGATGGGTTTTTTATCATATTGCATGAATTTATCCCTCTACATCATGTCATCTTACTTAAGGCGTTACTCTGTTTTTAACTTAATACTCTAGATGCATGCTAGATAGCGGTCGATGAGTGGAGTAATAGTAGTAGATGCAGAATCGTTTCGGTCTACTTGTCTTGGACGTGATGCCTATATACATGATCATACCTAGATATACTCATAACTATACTCAATTCTGTTAATTGCTCAACAGTAATTTGTTCACCCACCGTAGAATATCTATGCTCTTGAGAGAAGCCACCAGTGAAACCTATGGCCCCCGGGTCTATTCTCATCATATCAATCTCCATCACTTTAATACTAGCTTTGTTTTTACTTTGCATCGCCTATGCCGTTCAACAATGTTGCCTCGTCATGCATGATCCTCGCGCTGTCCACCTTGCCCTGGTCAAGCGCATCCTGCTCTATCTCCGCGGCACGACGGATCTCGGACTGCATCTCCATCGCTCCTCCAACCTCGACATCGTGGTGTACTCACGCCGCCCGGCAGGTCGGCTGCTGGACACCGTCGCTCGACCTCCGCTATGTGGTGTTCCTCGGCGACGCCTCGTGTCCTGGTCTAGCAAGCGCCGAGCCACGGTTTTGCCATCGAGTGCGGAGGCGATTACGCGCCATCGCCAGCGCGATGCTGAGTATCTTGCTGGCTCGCAACTCCTCGGCGACTACAAGTCCCACTGCCCAAAGCCACGGTGGTGTTCTGTGACAACATCTCGCCGGTGTACATGGCGGGCAATCCATCCACCACCGACGCACGAAGCACATCAAGCTAGACATCCACGTCATCCGCGAAGGTCGCCCTCGGCGAGTTCTGCATTCTCCATGTCCCAACCAAGCAGCGATTCGGCGTCTTGACCAAGGGCTCCCCTGCCGGCATTCCATGATTTTCGGTCCAGCTTATGCATCCGCCACGAGCGCTACAACTATGGCGGGGTGTTAGCAGTTGCATGGCGATCCCATGCACGTGCGTGCTTTCGCCCATGTACTTGCCCATGATCCCCACTCCTGCGCGTCGCCCCTCTCTCTTCCTCTGGCGCCATTGCGCTGTGTACATGTACTATATATTCATGTGTCTGAATGAGAGCACCTAAGGTGCATCTTTCCTCTCGCATATCACTCTACACTTTTAATGAAGCTTGCTGGCAGGAAGAGCACAATGGAAAGAATGAAAGTGTCTGGCTCCGATGGAAGAATTCAGAGAATGTCTAATAGAGTGTGGACTCCTTGATTTGGGTTATTAGGGCTATGCTATCACGTGGGACAATAAGAGATGGAGAAGAAAATGTACAAGTCAGATATATTGGATAGAGCTACATGCAATGATGTTTTTCTCTCTTTATTTCCATCAACGATTGTTGAAAATATTGCTCTTGAGGAGTCGACCATATGGCGCTGATTATTAGGGTGGCCAAGGAGGTGCTAGATAGGTGGGGCAAGTTGTTAAACAATTTCGTTATGAGGAAATGTGGGGTGACCATGAGGGTTATGATAACATGGTTATTGCAGCATGGGAACGGCACGCACATTCTGTGAGTGCTATTTGTGGTACTTAGAGCTGTGTGAAAAATGCTACAAAGGATATGCAGAGGTGGTCACTTTCAGAATTTGGTTCCATACAAAAGGAAATTAAAAGATTGAGAGAGCAGTTGGGGCTTGCTAGAGAGAGGATAGAACTTCGGATCCTCACTTTGAGGTCTGGAATATTGAAGCTCAGCTACATGAATTGTATCAAAGGAAGGAGATCATGCAACGACAACATTCAAGAGTTGATTGGCTTCGTCTTTGGGGTTAAGTAACACTAAATTTTTTCAGGCAGAGCTACTCACGGACAAGGGCGAATACAATTGTAAGGTCAAAGAAGAATGATGGGACTTTCGCACATTGAGATGATGAAATGAGGTCAATGGCAAAAACTTTCTATGAAAACTTATATTCTTCGAGACGAGCAGGCAACATGAACAAATTTCTTGAGCATAATCCGGTGGAAATTTCAACTGAAATGAACTCAAAGTTAGAGGTTGTTTTATTAGATAAAGAGATTGAGCTAAAGGATGTTATATGCCAGGGCCGGATGGTTTGTCTGCGCTTTTTTATCAGAAACACTGGACTTTGCTAAAGGATGTTGTGTGCAAGGCTGTTCGTGATTTTTGGGATGGAAAGGAGATGTCGAAAGATTTCAATAATACTATTCTTGTTCTTATCCCAAAAGTAAATGCCCCTGAGTTACTATCGCACTCTCGACCAATCAATTTATGTAATGTGTTGTATAAGATAGCTGCAAAGGTGTTAGCAAAGCAGCACAAGGTTGTCCTGCCATTTCTAATCTGAGAAGAGCAAAGCCTTTGTTCCGGGGAGACTAATCACTGACAATATTCTTACTGGATATGAGTGTATTCATTCAATCAGAAAGAGGAAAAGAAGAAGAGTTTATGTGCGGTTAAACTTGATATGATGAAGGCATATGACCGAGTCGAGTGGGGTTTTCTTGAAGCATTGATGGCTAAGATGAGTTTCTCGAGGAGGTGGATTGACATGATCATGAATTGTGTTACCTCTGTTATGTTTTCAGTTCGGTTGAATAACGGTGTCTCGGATGTTTTTTCTCCATCAAGTTGTCTCCAACAAGGTGATCCTCTCTCAATGTCCGATCACGGCAGAAGATAGAGAAAAGATGAGTGTCGTCCCCTATGCCTCGGCCATAGGGTCTATCATGTATGCCATGCTGTGTACCAGACCTGATGTAAACCTTGCCATAAGTTTGGTAGGAAGGTACCAAAGTAATCCCGGCATGGAACACTGGACAATGGTCAAGAATATCCTGAAGTACCTGAAAAGGACTAAGGACATGTTTCTCGTATATGGAGGTGACGAAGAGCTCGTCGTAAAGGGTTACATCAACTCTAGCATCGACACAGATCTGGATGACTCTATGTCACAAACCGGATACGTGTATATTTTGAATGGTGGGGCAGTAAGCTGGTGCAGTTGCAAGCAAAGCGTCGTGGCGGGATCTACATGTGAAGCGGAGTGCATGGCAGCCTCGAAGGCAGCACATGAAGCAATCTGGATGAAGGAGTTCATTACCGACCTAGGAGTTATTCCCAATGCGTCGGGGCCGATGACTCTCTTCTGTGACAACACTGGAGCCATTGCCCTTGCCAAGGAGCCCAGGTTTCACAAGAAGACCAGACACATCAAGCGTCGCTTCAACTCCATTCGTGAAAATGTTCAAGATGGAGACATAGATATTCGTAAAGTGCACACAGATCTGAATGTCGCAGATCCGTTGACTAAACCTCTTCCGCGAGCAAAACATGATCAACACCAGAACTCTATGGGTGTTCGATTCATCATAATGTAACTAGATTATTGACTCTAGTGCAAGTGGGAGACTGTTGGAAATATGCCCTGGAGGCAATAATCAAATGGTCATTATTATATTTCCTCGTTCATGATAATTGTCTATTATTCATGCTATAATTGTGTTATCCGAAAATAGTAATAGATGTGTGAATACATAGACCACAACATGTCCCTAGTGAGCCTCTAGTTGACTAGCTCGTTTATCAATAGATGGTTACGTTTTCCTGACCATGGACATTGGATGTCATTGATAACGGGATCACATCATTGGGAGAATGATGTGATGGACAAGACCCAATCCTAAGCATAGCACAAGATCGTGTAGTTTGTTTTGCTAGAGCTTTTCTAATGTCAAGTATCATTTCCTTAGACCATGAGTTCGTGTAACTCCCGGATACCGTAAGAGTGCTTTGGGTGTACCAAACGTCACAACGTAACTGGGTGGCTATAAAGGTATACTACAGGTATCTCCGAAAGTGTCTGTTGGGTTGACACAGATCGAGACTGGGATTTGTCACTCCGTATGACGGAGAGGTATCTCTGGGCCCACTCGGTAATGCATCATCATAATGAGCTCAAAGTTACCTAGTGGTTGGTCACGGGATCATGCATTACAGTACGAGTAAAGTGACTTGCCGGTAACGAGATTGAACGAGGTATTGGGATACCGACGATCGAATCTCGGGCAAGTAACGTACCGATTGACAAAGGGAATTGTATAGGGGATTACTTGAATCCTCGACATCATGGTTCATTCGATGAGATCATCGTGGAACATGTGGGAGCCAACATGGGTATCCAGATCCCGCTGTTGGTTATTGGCGAGTCGTCTCGGTCATGTCTGCGTGTCTCCGAACCCGTAGGGTCTACACATAAGGTTCGGTGGCGCTAGGGTTGTAGAGATATTAGTATCACGGTAACCCGAAGTTGTTAGAGTCCCGATGAGATCCCGGACGTCATGAGGAGTTCCCGAATGGTTCGGAGGTGAAGATTTATATATAGAAATTCCAGTTTTGGCCACCGGGAAAGTTTCGGGGGTCACCGGTATTGTACCGGGACCACCGGAAGGGTCCCGGGGTCCACCGGGTGGGGTCACCTATCCCGGAGGGCCACATGGGCTGAAGTGGGAGGGGAACCAGCCCCTGGTGGGCTGGTGCGCCCCCCTTGGGCCTCCCCCTGCGCCTAGGGTTGGAAACCCTAGGGGTGGGGGGGCGCCCCACTTGGCTTGGGGGGCAAGTTCCCCCCCTTGGCCGCCACCCCCCTTGAGATTCAATCTCTATGGGGCCGGCGCCCCCCAGGGCCCCTATATAAAGAGGGTGGAGGGAGGGCTGCGCACCCCTGCTCCTGGCGCCTCCCTCTCCCTCCGTAACACATCTCCCTCTTGTTGAGCTTGGCGAAGCCCTGCCGAGATCACCGCTACTTCCACCACCACGCCGTCGTGCTGCTGGATCTCCATCAACCTCTCCTTCCCCTTGCTGGATCAAGAAGGAGGAGACGTCTTCCCCAACCATACGTGTGTTCAACGCAGAGGTGCTATCCGTTCGGCACTAGGATCTTTGGTGATTTGGATCACGACGAGTACGACTCCCTCAACCCCGTTCTCTTGAACGCTTCTGCTTGCGATCTGCAAGGGTATGTAGATGCACTCCTCTCTCTCGTTGCTAGATGACTCCATAGATTGATTTGGTGATGCATAGAAATTTTTTATTTTCTGCTACGTTCCCCAACACTTCACACACCCATCGTTGGAGAAACCCCTGAGGCCCGGGCCTTGGAGGAGGTGCGCTTGGCCAACTTAGCTGTGCGCACTCGACTGGAGAACCTGCAGCGTGCACTCGACGAGCGTGCTCGGCAGCGATTCATGAATCCAGTCGACGGCAGCTTTTTCCGCCGCCAACTCAGGTATACCGTGTTGGAAATATGCCCTAGAGGCAATAATAAATTAGTTATTATTATATTTCCTTGTTCATGATAATCGTTTATTATCCATGCTATAATTGTATTGACCGGAAACTGCAATACATGTGTGGATACATAGACAACACCATGTCCCTAGTAAGCCTCTAGTTGACTAGCTCGTTGATCAATAGATGGTTACGGTTTCCTGACCATGGACATTGGATGTCGTTGATAACGGGATCACATCATTTGGAGAATGATGTGATGGACAAGACCCAATCCTAAGCCTAGCACAAAGATCATAGTTCGTATGCTAAAGCTTTTCTAATGTCAAGTATCTTTTCCTTAGACCATGAGATTGTGCAACTCCCGGATACCGTAGGAATGCTTTGGGTGTACCAAACGTCTGGCAACGAATCGGGTGGCTATAAAGGTGCATTACAGGTATCTCCGAAAGTGTTTGTTGGGTTGGCACGAATCGAGACTGGGATTTGTCACTCCGTGTAAACGGAGAGGTATCTCTGGGCCCACTCGGTAGGACATCATCATAATGTGCACAATGTGACCAAGGGGTTGATCACGGGATGATGTGTTACGGAACGAGTAAAGAGACTTGCCGGTAACGAGATTGAACAAGGTATCGGGATACCGACGATCGAATCTCGGGCAAGTACAATACCGCTAGACAAAGGGAATTGTATACGGGATCGATTGAGTCCTTGACATCGTGGTTCATCCGATGAGATCATCGTGGAATATGTAGGAGCCAACATGGGTATCCAGATCCCGCTGTTGGTTATTGACGGAGAACGTCTCGGTCATGTTTACATGTCTCCCGAACCCGTAGGGTCTACACATTAAGGTTCGATGGCGCTAGGGTTATAAAGGAAGTTTGTATGTGGTTACGAATGTTGTTGAGTCCGGATGAGATCCCGGACGTCACGAGGAGTTCGGAATGGTCGGAGGTAAAGATTTATATATGGGAAGTCTGTTTTGGTCACCGGAAAAGTTTGGGTTTTATCGGTAGCGTCTGGGACCACCGGGAGGGTCCCGGGGGTCCACCAAGTGGGGCCACCAACCCTGGAGGGCTGCATGGGCCAAGTGTGGGAGGGGACCAGCCCCAGGTGGGCTGGTGCGCCCCCCCACAGGGCCCAAGGCGCAGGGAAGTGGGGAAGGGGGGCAAACCCTAGGGCAGATGGGCCCTAAGGCCCACCTAGTGGGCGCCCCCCTCTCTCCCCCCTTGGCCGCCCCCCCTAGATGGGATCTAGGGCTGGCCGCACCCCTTGGGGTGGGAAACCCTAAAGGGGGTGCAGCCCCCTTCCCCCCTATATATACTTGAGGTTTTGGGGCTGCCATACAGATGAGAACTTCTCCCTCTTGGCGCAGCCTTACCTCTCTCCTTCTCCTCTCTTGCGGTGCTTGGCGAAGCCCTGCTGGATGCCACGCTCCTCCATCATCCTGCACGTTGTGCTGCTGCTGGATGGAGTCTTCCTCAACCTCTCCCTCTCTCCTTGCTGGATCAAGGCGTGGGAGGCGTCACCGGCTGTACGTGTGTTGAGCGCGGAGTTGCCGTCCGTTCGGCACTAGGATCTCCGGTGATTTGGATCACGACAGTATGACTCCTTCAACCCCGTTCTCTTGAACACTTCCGCTTAGCGATCTACAAGGGTATGTAGATGCACTCTCCTTCCCTCGTTGCTAGTTTCTCCATAGATAGATCTTGGTGACACGTGGGAAAATTTTGAATTTCTGCTCGTTCCCCAACAGTGGCATCATGAGCTAGGTCTATTGCGTAGATTCTTTGCACGAGTAGAACACAAAGTAGTTGTGGGCGTTGATTTTGTTCAATATGCTTACCTTTACTAGTCCAATCTTGTTTGACGGTATTGTGGGATGAAGCGGCCGGACCGACCTTACGTACTCTTCGTGAGACAGGTTCCACCGGTGACATGCACTTGGTGCATAAGGTGGCTAGCGGTGCCGATCTCTCCCACTTTAGTCGGAACGGATTCGATGAAAAGGGTCCTTATGAAGGGTAAATAGCAATTGGCATATCACGTTGTGGTTTTGCGTGGGTAAGAAACGTTACGGCTAGAAACCCATAGCAGCCACGTAAAACATGCAAACAACAATTAGAGGGCGTCTAACTTGTTTTTGCGGGTATGCTATGTGATGTGATATGGCCAAGAAGAATGTGATGAATGATATGGGATGTATGAGATTGATCATGTTCTTGTAATAGGAATCACGACTTGCATGTCGATGAGTATGACAACGGCAGGAGCCATAGGAGTTGTCTTAATTTATTGTATGACCTGCGTGTCATTAAACAACGCCATGTAATTACTTTACTTTATTGCTAACGGTAGCCATAGTAGTAGAAGTAATAGTTGGCGAGACAACTTCATGAAGAAACGATGATGGAGATCATGATGATGGAGATCATGGTGTCATGCGGTGACGATGATGATCATGGAGCCCGAAGATGGAGATCAATGGAGCTATATGATATTGGCCATATCATGTCACTACTATATAATTGCATGTGATGTTTATTATGTTTATGCATCTTGTTTACTTAGAACGACGGTAGTAAATAAGATGATCCTTACAACAATTTCAAGAAGTGTTCTCCCTAACTGTGCACCGTTGCTAAAGTTAAGTAAGCTTCTAAGCACCACGTGATGATCGGGTGTGATGGATTCTTACGTTCACATACAGCGGGTGTAAGACAGATTTACACATGTGAAACACTTAGGGTTAACTTGCGAGCCTAGCATGTACAGACATGGCCTCGGAATACAGAGACCGAAAGGTCGAGCATGAGTCGTATAGTAGATCGATCAACATGAAGATGTTCACCGATGATGACTAGTCCGTCTCACGTGATGATTGGACACGGCCTAGTTGACTCGGATCATGTAATCACTTAGATGACCAGAGGGATGTCTATCTGAGTGGGAGTTCATAAGATGAACTTAATTATCCTGAACATAGTCAAAAGACCTTTTGCAAATTATGTAAATGGCTCGCGCTTTAGTTCCACTGTTTAGATATGTTCCTAGAAAAATATAGTTGAAAGTTGAAAGTAGCGATTATGCGGACAGTAGAAAGCTTATGTCCTTAATGCACCGCTCGGTGTGCTGAACCCCAAACGTCGTTTGTGGATGTTGCGAACATCGGACATACGCGTTTTGATAACTACGTGATAGTTCAGTTAAACGGTTTAGAGTTGAGGCACCAAAGACGTTTTCGAAACGTCGCGGAACATATGAGATGTTTCAAGGGCTGAAATTGGGATTTCAGGCTTGTGCCCACGTCAAAAGGCATAAGACCTTCGACGATTTTCTTAGCCTGCAAACTAAGGGAGAAAAGCTCAATCGTTGAGCTTGTGCTCAGATTGTCTGAGTGCAACAATCACTTGAATCGAGTGGGAGTTGATCTTCCAGATGAGATAGTAATGTTTCTCCAAAGTCATTGCCACCAAGCTGCTAGAGCTTCGTGATGAACTATAACATATCAGGGATAGATATGATGATCCTTGAGGTATTCACGATGTTTGACACCGCGAAAGTAGAAATCAAGAAGGAGCATCAATTGTTGATGGTTGGTGAAACCACTAGTTTCAAGAAGGGCAAGGGCAACAAAGGATACTTCATGAAACGACAAAACAGTTGCTGCTCTAGTGAAGAAACCCAAGGTTGAACCCAAACCGAGACTAAGTGCTTCAGAATGAGAGGAGCGGACATCAAGCGGAACCACCCTAGATACTTGGTAGATGAGAAGGCTAGCAAGGTCGATAGAAGTATATTGGATATACATTATGTTAATGTGTACTTTACTAGTACTAGTAGCACCAGGGTATTAGATACCGGTTCGGTTGCTAAGTGTTAGTAACACGAAATAAAAGCTACGGAATAAACGAAGACTAGTTAAAGGTGAGCCGACGATATGTGTTGGAAGTATTTCCAAGGTTGATGTGATCGAGCATCGCACGCTCCCTCTGCCATCAAGATTGGTGTTAAACCTGAATAATTGTCATTTGGTGTTTGCGTTGAGCATAGACATGATTGGATCATGTCTATCGCAATACGGTTATTCATTTAAGGAGAGTAATGGTTACTCTATTTATTTGAATAAAACCTTCAATGGTCTTGCACCTAAAAGAATGGTTTATTGAATCTCGATCGTAGTGATACACATTTTCATGCCAAAAGATATAAGATAGTAATGATAGTACCACATACTTGTGGCACTGCCATGTAAGTCATATTGGTATAAAACGCATGAAGAAGCTCCATGTTGATGGATCTTTGGACTCACTCATTTTAGAAAAGTTTGAGACATGCGAACCATGTCTATTGGTGTATACGCATGAAGAAACTCCATGCAGATGGATCGTTTGGACTCACTTGATTTTGAATCACTTGAGATATGCAAATCATACCACATGGGCAAGATGACTAAAAGCCTCGTTTTCAGTAAAATGGAACAAGATAGCAACTTGTTGGAAGTAACACATTCTGATGTGTGCAGTCCAATGAGTCTTTGAGGCATCTGATGAATATCGTTATGTTCTTACTTCACAGATGATTCGAGTAGATGTTGAGTATATTTACTTGATGAAACACAAGTCTGAATTATTGAATGGTTCAAGTAATTTCAGAGTGAAGTTGAAGATCTTCGTGACAAGAGGATAAAATGTCTGTGATGTGATCATAGAGATGAATATCTGAGTTGCGAGTTTGGTACACAATTGAGACATTGTGGAAATTGTTTCACAACTAATACCGCCTGGAACACCATAGTGTGATGGTGTGTCTGAACATCATAGTTGCACCCTATTGGATATGGTGCGTACCATGATATCTCTTATCGAATTACCACTATTGTTCATGGGTTAGGCATTAGAGACAACCGCACTCACTTTAAATAGGGCACCATGTAATTCCGTTGAGACGACATCGTTTGAACTGTGGTTTGGAGAAACCTAAGTTGTCGTTTCTTAAAAGTTTGGGGCTGCGACGCTTATGCGAAAAGTTTCAGGTTGATAAGCTCGAACCCAAAGCGGATAAAATGCATCTTCATAGGACACCCAAAACAGTTGGGTATACCTCCTAATTCAGATCCGAAAGCAATAGGGATTGTTTCTTGAATCGGGTCCTTTCTCGAGGAAAAGTTTGTCTCGAAAAGTTGAGTGGGAGGATGGTGGAGACTTGATGAGGTTATTGAACCGTCACTTCAACTAGTGTGTAGCAGGGCACAGGAAGTTGTTCTTGTGGCACCTACACCAATAGAAGTGGAAGCTTATGATAGTGATCATGAAGCTTCGGATCAAGTCACTGACGTACCTCGTAGGGTGACAAGGATGCGTACTACTTCAGAGTGGTACGCAATCCTGTCTCAGAGGTCATGTTGCTAGACAACAATGAACCTACGAGATATGGAGAAGCGATGGTGGGCCCGGTTTCCGACAAATGGTTAGAAGCCATGAAATCCGAGATAGGATCCATGTATCAGAACAAAGCATGGGCTTTGGTGGACTTGCCCGATGATCGGCAAGACATTGAGATGAATGGATCTTTAAGAAGAAGACGGACGTGGACGGTAATATCACCGTCTATGAAGCTCGACTTGTGGCGAAGAGTTTTTCACAAGTTCAAGGAGTTGACTACGATGAGATTTTCTCATTCGTAGCGATGCTTAAATCCGTCAGAATCATGTTAGCATAAGCTACATTTATGAAATCTGGCAGATGGATGTCAAAATGAGTTTCCTTACCAGTTTTCGTAAGGAAAGGTTGTATGTGATACAATCAGAAAGTTTTGTCGATCCTAAGGATGCTAAAAGGTATGCTGGCTCCAGCGATCCTTTCTAAGGACTGGAGTAAGCATCTTGGAGTTGGAATGTGCGCTTTGATGAGATGATCAAAGATTTTGGGTTTATACAAAGCTTATGAGAGACTTGTATTTCCAAAGAAGTGAGTGGGAGCACTATAGAATTTTTGATAAGTATATGTTGTTGACATATTGATGATCAGAAATGATGTAGAATTTTTTCTGTAAAGCATACAGGGTTATTTGAAAAGTGTTTTTCAAGTGAAAACCTGGATTAAGCTACTTGAACATTGAGCATCAAGATCTATGAGGATAGATCAAAAACCGCTCAATAGTACTTTCAAATGAGCACATACCTTGACATAATCTTGAAAGTGTTCAAGATGGATCAGTCAAAGAATGAATTCTTGCCTGAATTGTAAGGTATGAAGTTAAGAATTAAAGCTCGACCACGGTAGAAGAGAGAGAAAGGACAAAGGTCGTCCCCTATGCTTTAGGCGTAGGCTCTATAGTATGCTATGCTGTGTACCGCACCAGATGTGTGCCTTGCCATGAGTCAGTCAAGGGGTACAAGAATGATCCAGGAATGGGGATCATTGGACAGCGGTCAAAATTGTCCTTGGAATAAACAAGGACATGTTTCTCGATTATGGAGGTGATAAAGAGTTCGGCGTAAAGGGTTACGTCGATGCAAGCTTTAACACCTATCTGAATGACTCTGAGTAGCAAACCGGATACGTATAGTGGAGCAACCATTTGGAATAGCTCCAAGTGGAGCGCGGAAGCAGCGTTTACAATATGACATAGAGAATTGCGAAGTACATATGGATCTGAATGTTACAGACCCGTTGACTAAAACCTCTCTCACAAGCAAAACATGATCTCAGAACTCATTGAGTCTTAATCACATGATGATGTGAACTAGTTTACAGACACTAGTAAACTCTTTGGATGTTGGTCACATGGCGATGTGACCTATCAGTGTTAATCACATGACGATGTGAACTAGATTATTGGCTCTAGTGCAAGTGGGAGACTGTTGGAAATATGCCCTAGAGGCAATAATAAATTAGTGATTATTATATTTCCTTGTTCATGATAATCGTTTATTATCCATGCTATAATTGTATTGACCGAAAACCGCAATACATGTGTGGATACATAGACAACACCATGTCGCTAGTAAGCCTCTAGTTGACTAGCTCGTTGATCAATAGATGGTTACGGTTTCCTGACCATGGACATTGGATGTCGTTGATAACGGGATCACATCATTTGGAGAATGATGAGATGGACAAGACCCAATCCTAAGCCTAGCACAAAGATCGTAGTTCGTATGCTAAAGCTTTTCTAATGTCAAGTATCTTTTCCTTAGACCATGAGATTGTGCAACTCCCGGATACCGTAGGAATGCTTTGGGTGTACCAAACATCACAACGTAACTGGGTGGCTATAAAGGTGCATTACAGGTATCTCCGAAAGTGTCATTGGGTTGGCACGAATCGAGGCTGGGATTTGTCACTCCGTGTAAGCGGAGAGGTATCTCTGGGCCCACTCGGTAGGACATCATCATAATGTGCACAATGTGACCAAGGGGTTGATCACGGGATGATGTGTTACGAACGAGTAAAGAGACTTGCCGTAACGAGATTGAACAAGGTATCGGGATACCGACGATCGAATCTCGGGCAAGTACAATACCGCTAGACAAAGGGAATTGTATACGGGATCGATTGAGTCCTTGACATCGTGGTTCATCCGATGAGATCATCGTGGAATATGTAGGAGCCAACATGGGTATCCAGATCCGCTGTTGGTTATTGACCGAGAACGTCTCGGTCATGTCTACATGTCTCCCGAACCCGTAGGGTCTACACATAAGGTTCGATGGCGCTAGGGTTATAAAGGAAGTTTGTATGTGGTTACGAATGTTGTTGAGTCCGGATGAGATCCCGGACGTCACGAGGAGTTCGGAATGGTCCGGAGGTAAAGATTTATATATGGGAAGTCCTGTTTTGGTCACAGAAAAGTTTTGGGTTTTTTCGGTAACGTACCGGGACCACCGGGAGGGTCCCGGGGGTCCACCAAGTGGGGCCACCAACCCTGGAGGGCTGCATGGGCCAAGTGTGGGAGGGGACCAGCCCCAGGTGGGCTGGTGCGCCCCCACAGGGCCCAAGGCGCAGGGAAGTGGGGAAGGGGGGCAAACCCTAGGGCAGATGGGCCCTAAGGCCCACCTAGTGGGCGCCCCCCTCTCTCCCCCCTTGGCCGCCCCCCCTAGATGGGATCTAGGGCTGGCCGCACCCCTTGGGGTGGGAAACCCTAAAGGGGGCGCAGCCCCCTTCCCCCCTATATATACTTGAGGTTTTGGGGCTGCCATACAGATGAGAACTTCTCCCTCTTGGCGCAGCCTTACCTCTCTCCCTTCTCCTCTCTTGCGGTGCTTGGCGAAGCCCTGCTGGATTGCCACGCTCCTCCATCATCACCACGCCGTTGTGCTGCTGCTGGATGGAGTCTTCCTCAACCTCTCCCTCTCTCCTTGCTGGATCAAGGCGTGGGAGACGTCACCGGGCTGTACGTGTGTTGAACGCGGAGGTGCCGTCCGTTCGGCACTAGGATCTCCGGTGATTTGGATCATGACGAGTACGACTCCTTCAACCCTGTTCTCTTGAACGCTTCCGCTTAGCGATCTACAAGGGTATGTAGATGCACTCTCCTTCCCCTCGTTGCTAGTTTCTCCATAGATAGATCTTGGTGACACGTAGGAAAATTTTGAATTTCTGCTACGTTCCCCAACATACCGAACTCCGATTCAAAATCTCACAGCTGCAGCCCGAATAGCAGAGTCAATCCAGCCTTCCCAGTCGGAAGCTGGCAGAGGTTTGATGCAGATCCGGGCTCTGCTCCGGGCAGCAGGAGAGCAGAACACAACAGTATCTCAGTCGTGGAATAGGATCCATAGCAGATCCGTGGTTGCAGACACAGTCCAGTCGGCTCACAGCCCAAGATCGCCCCCGAGGCGTGAGGGACGTGGAGACCGGCGAGATCAGTACAGAAATCGTGAACAGTATGATCACCGACTCGACCACGATGATCGTCGTCGAGTGCCCATGCCTCCCCCAAGGAGTGGGTCATACGTGCCTCGGGAGCACGATGATAGACGCCCTCACAATGGTGGGCGAAGGATTCCAGTCGACCCCCGAGAGCCGGGCTTTGATGCGAGATCTATTCTCGTTCAGGGTCTTGTTGACAGGAACAGAGCTCACAGAGAAGGTCATGATAGAGATTATCCGACCGGCAACAGAGTGCATGTCTCAGGTCCAGAGTGTTTCAGCAGAGCCATCAGGGCCGCGGTGATTCCTCCCAACTTCAGGTTGGCGACTGGAGTCAGGAAGTTCACTGGTGAGTCCAAGCCTGACACTTGGCTTGAGGACCACCAAGTGGCTGTTCAGATTGGTGGTGGCAATGACGAAGTGGCCATGAAGCACCTTCCTCTGATGTTGGAGGGCTCGGTCAGGGCATGATTGAATCAATTGGCACCTGGCAGCATATACAGTTGGGAAGAACTCGCCCGAGTGTTTGTTTGAACCTTTGAAGGTACATGCAAGCGACCAGCAGGGTTATGAGCTGCAATTCTGCATGCAAAGCCGAATGAAACCTCGAGGGATTATATCCAGAGATGGATCACGTTGCACCACACGGTGGAGAATGTGTCAGATCACCAAGCAGTTTGTGCCTTCAAGGAGGGTGTCAAGTATTAAGAATTGAACCTGAAGTTCGGTCGGACCGGAGATATGTCTCTGAGTCGGATGATGGAAATTGCCACCAAGTATTCTAATGGTGAAGAAGAGGATCGACTCCGGAGTGGCAAGCACAAAACAATCGCCCAAGAAACCGGTGGGGGGAACTCTAGTCGGTAGCAGAAGCACAAAGCCGAGCCAGCTGCTCCTGGTGAAGCCTTAGCCACGACTCAAGGAAAATTCAAGAGGAAGCCCAAAGGGCCGTGGAACCCCAAGAAATTGAAAGATCAAGATGGAAATGATGTGTTGAATTTGCCGTGCCACATTCACACCAAAAAAGATGAAGAGGGTAATTTCATTTATCCTAAGCATACCACTCGACAGTGTCGGCTCCTGATCCAGCAGTTCCGAGAGAAGCAGCCCAAGGAAAAGGAAAAGGAGTCGGACAAGGGTGAGGACAAGGAAGAAGATGATGATGGTTTCCCCAACGTCAACTCCACTCTGATGATTTTTGCTGATGTCGAGAGCAAAAGTCGATTGAAAGTCATTAATAGAGAAGTGAACATGGTCGCTTCGGCGACACCCAGTTATTTGAAGTGGTCTCAGACTGCCATTACATTCGACCAGTCTGATCACCCAGTGCGTATAGCCACCCCTGGGAGGCAAGCTTTGGTGGTTGACCCAGTTGTTGAAGGCATTGCATGAATTTATCCCTCTACATCATGTCATCTTGCTTAAGGCGTTACTCTGTTTTTAACTTAATACTCTAGATGCATGCTGGATAGCGGTCGATGAGTGGAGTAATAGTAGTAGATGCAAAATCGTTTCGGTCTACTTGTCTTGGACGTGATGCCTATATACATGATCATACCTAGATATACTCATAACTATGCTCAATTCTATCAATTGCTCAACAGTAATTTGTTCACCCACCGTAGAATATCTATGCTCTTGAGAGAAGCCACTAGTGAAACCTATGGCCCCCGGGTCTATTCTCATCATATCAATCTCCATCACTTTAATACTAGCTTTGATTTTACTTTGCCTTTTACTTTTCACTTTGCATCTCTATACCAAAAATACCAAAAATATTATTTATCATCTCTATCAGATCTCACTCTCGTAAGTGACCGTGAAGGGATTGACAACCCCTAATCGTGTTGGTTGCGAGGAGCTATCGTTTTGTGCAGGTACGAGGGACTTGTGCGTGGCCTCCTACTGGATTGATACCTTGGTTCTCAAAAACTGAGGGAAATACTTACGCAACTTTGCTGCATCATCCTCTCCTCTTCGGGGAAATCCAACGCAGTGCTCAAGAGGTAGCAAGAAGAATTTCTGGCGCCGTTGCCGGGGAGGCTCACGCAAGAGCAAGTCAACCATACCAAGTACCCATCACAATCCCTATCTCTCACATTACATTATTTGCCATTTGCCTCTCGTTTTCCTCTCCCCCACTTCACCCTTGCCGTTTTATTCGCCCTCTCTCTCCCAATCTCCTCCTCTTTTTCCCATTGCCTTTTCCTCGTCCGTTCGTTTGCTCGTGTGTTGGATTGCTTGTTTGCCGCGATGGCTCAAGATACTACCAAATTGTGTGACTTCACCAATACCAATAATAATGATTTCCTTAGCACTCCGATTGCTCCTCTTGCCAATACTGAATCTTGTGAAAACAATACTGTTTTGTTGAATCTTGTTATGAAAGATCAATTCGCCGGCCTTCCTAGTGAAGATGCCGCTACTCATATGAATAGCTTCTTTGATTTATGTGATATGCAAAAGAAAAAAGATGTCGATAATGATGTCGTCAAGTTGAAGCTATTTCCTTTTTCGCTTAGAGATCGTGCTAAAGCGTTTTCTTCCAATTCCTATGAAAATCAAGATGAAGATCTAAAAGTTATTGATGTGTCCCCCATTAAATCTTTGTTTTGCAATATGAATCTTGATGAAACTGAATATGATCTTCCTTTACCGGAAGCGTTCTAAGAATTCGGAGTTTCTAGATCTTGATGATGAAATTGATAAGTGTGGAATTGAAAGAAATAAAAACCTAGATGTTGCTAAACCCACTATTTTGGATCTCAAGGAATTTATTTATGAAAATTTCTCTTTAATTGATTGTATTTCCTTGTTGCAATCCGTGCTAAATTCTCCTCATGCTTATAGTCAAAATAAGGCCTTTACCAAACACATTGTTGATGCCTTGATGCAATCTTATGAAGAAAAACTTGAGTTGAAAGTCTCTATCCCTAGAGAGCTCTATGATGAGTGGGAACCTACTATTAAAATTAAAATTAAATATTAGGAGTTTCATGCTTTGTGTGATTTGGGTGCTAGTGTCTCTACTATCCCCCAAACTTTGTGTGATTTGCTAGATTTCCGTGACTTTGATGATTGCTCTCTGAACTTGCATCTTGCGAATTCCACTATTAAAAAGCCTATGGGAAGAATTAATGATGTTCTTATTGTTGCAAATTGTCACGACCGGTTTTCCGGGTATTAAATTCCAGAAAATGGCCGTTGTGCTCACCAGCCCCAGGATAACTCTTAGCTGATGAGGCACCAACTCGATACAGAATTTCCAAGCAAACACAAAAAAAATATGTAGTACAAGACCATTCTGGTCTGTGAGTACAACAAATGGTTTCTAGTGGTTGATGGCGGAAGCGGGTTGTGAATCATCATCGTCTATGGGACTCCATTTCCCACAGGAACAGCTGACCAGGTTAACTCCTATCTTCGCGAGGCTGCTATCACTGTTGCTTAAGTTCGGGGCTGTCAACACGGTCGCTCCTCTCTGTGCAAGAAATCTGGCCAAGACAATAGCCAGGGACAAGCCTGTGAGTACTTTGAATGTACTCATAAACATTATGAACACAGGAATAACATAACAATGATGTGCTGAAAATATTTTATGCTCATGGCGTCGGTCACAAAGATAACAGAAATCTGATGCACACAAGCATGTTATTTATGAATATGCCATAACATAGTAGTATTAAAAAAATTATGAAATAAATAACAAGCATGCCACAGTCAGGCGTCTCAGCGACACCACATAAAGGGCTTTAAAAGAAATGCCACGATCAGGCGTCTCAAATGACACCACATAAAGGGCTTTAAAAGAAATGCCACAGTCGGGCGTCTCAGCGACACCACATAAAGGGCTTTAAAAGAAATGCCACGATCAGGCGTCTCAAATGACACCACATAAAGGGCTTTAAAAGAAATGCCACAGTCGGGCGTCTCAGCGACACCACATAAAGGGCTTTAAAAGAAATGCCATAGTCTGGCGTCTCAGCGACACCACATAAAGGGCTTATAAAAGAAATGCCACTATTCGGGCGTCTTAGCGACACCACATAAAGGGCTTTAAAAGAATCACAGTGAATATCCAGGAGGTAGAACCGTCCCAGGGACATTCTATAATACCAATAATATCACCGGTTAGCCCACAGCAAAAATAATAATCATCATTATCACATGTCACAAGTCGTAATACCATTTCTGATTTAGCAGTTTCACCTCCGAAGAACGACACTAAGACCGACACTTGACCCCTCCCAGACTGTAATCCTTAACCATGGACACGGCTATTCGAATAGGTCTTAATCTCTGCAGAGGGTGTACTCTTTACCCACGAGTAACGGATTCATTTAGTCCATCGGGACTAATTCCGTCTACGGTCTTTTAAATGAAAACGCACCTGACTTCACTAGTGCAGAACCGGGCAATAGCACCGGTTCGTAAGGCCCTTTAGTGCCGGTTCCACAACCGGCACTAAAGTGTGGTCACTAAAGCCCCCCTTTAGTACCGGTTCAGCACGAACCGGTGCTAAAAACCAACCACGTGTACGAGCCAGCTCCGGGGGGAGCCCTTTAGTACCGGTTGGTAACACCAACCGTACTAAATGTTTAATGAGTTTTGTTTTATTTTTATTTTTAATTAAATTTGTGTTATCAATTTAATTCTTTTTCGCTTGCTGGTATTTTACAATACTACACATTGTACACGTATATATATATATATATATATATATATATATATATATATATATATATATATATATATATATATATATATATATATATCATCAATGTCTCACAAACCATCATATTAATTAATTCACACATACACACATGTATAGCTATATACAATTTCTCCTACATATGCATGTTGCCTTCGGAGCCAGTGGCATTAGCCTAATTGGTGCCTTCGGAGCTCGATGGGGGCAGCGGGTAATAGTATTCTCCCGTCGGATTTATGACCTGGTCGAGCAAAAATCCCGCTATTTCCTCTTGAAGTGCTTCTACGCGCTCCGTTTCTAGGAGCTTCTCCCGCACCTCTGTGAACTGTTAAGAAGGAGATCAATATGCATGTGTATTAGTTGTGTGACTAGATATCGATAATGGTGTAAAAATTGTGAATAGTGTTTTGACAAGCGTACCCATTCCTGTCTTTCAGATCTGCTCCTTTGGACGCCATCATGCGAATGTTCTATAAGCATAGAATGCACACAGATCAGTCCCTACGCTGCTTGGGGCCTTTACGAGAATGGAATTTGATCGGATAATAATTAATCAAGCATGATAATTAAAGAGATGGCAGCTAGCTAGCTAGCTAGTACTATAATTACTTACCTTGGGTGAAACCATTTAAGCTTTTGTTTCCATTACGCCTTCCGTGACGCTGATGAACCTTGCCCAAGCCCTGCCCGCCGACAATGAAAATGAATAAAGGGTTATTAAATATAGTTCATATCATGAAAATGACGAACTAAATAGGCGAGATATATAGTTAATAATGATTGAAATTACCTGTTGACTATCCCAAACAAGATGTTATAGTCAGTTTTTCTTTGAGTAGTGAGTCCAGATTTCAACTGTTCAAGGCGTCAACTTTAATGATACACAAGACCCAGTGATATCTGCATGCACACACGTTTGCATGTCTTAATTAAGCGGGCATATGTAAAGCAAAAACATGTAGCTAGCTAGTAAGCAAAAACAGAGAATTTGTAGTACAAGACAGTGTGACTCAATGGAAGTTGTAAGTAAGTAGTATATCTTCATTGTATTTGAGGCGCTTCAAGAACTCTAGCATGTTGTCCTCTACGGCCTTTTGATGATGTGCATTTAGTTTCCATGTGTATTCATTAACGGTGTTTGGGTCAATGAACCCGATGCCAAAGCGTCCACCTTTTCTCATTTCATATATCTTCATCCTGCATATAATACCACAGAAAAGAATATAGTGAGGATAATTACAGGTAATGATTGATCAAAAGGATCAGTACAGCTAGCTTGAGACTTAAATTACAGAAAGAAATCACTTACGCACAATAGCAACTCGCGATAGATTTGTCGAGTGCGTCTTGATTGTATAACTGAAACAGTTCAGAATACTCAACGGACAAAGCTTTCTCATGGAAGTAATGGTCCTCCTTGACATTCACCATGAAGGACACTCGATCGGAAATCTTGGTAATGTTCATGTACCATTGATGCAATTCATACATTCTCGTTGGGAGGTTCTTGACCTTGTCTGGATGGACCAAAGGTTGGCCCCGGACATATTTCCGTTTTATTTCATCCTCTCTAAGCACAGGCATGGGCTCGATCTCGAGGAGTTGTCCAACAGTGATTTTGAGAACTTCAGCCTGCATTATATGGTCCTCCGTTATTACCACATTGCCCACCTCAGGAACGTAAACTGTTTGCCCACAATAATATTGGTAGCGTCTTGTCACGTGTTGTTGGCACAACAAGCGAGGGATCGATTACGCCGCCTGTTCTCCCAGTGGGGAATGGTTTTCCGCATTTTTGACAGCTGCTTCTTGTTTGCTCGATCCCGAGCTCGCCTCCTTACATAGGCGTGCTCGATTTAACTTCGATGTGGCGCTCATAGTCTGTGTCAACAGGCTTGGGAGCTGGTGGTTGAGCCATCTGAATGAAGTGGTCAATCGTTTCCTTAGGCACTTTCTCCCTTGGCGGCGGTGGCGGTTTCGGTGCAAAATGGGCTTCCACCTCGGACTTGATATGGCTGCGATTTCCTCCTCGGACCTGTCATAAGACCTCTGCGGAAGAGGCGTGAGGCTTGGACCATATTTATATCGCTTGCCTCCGCCTGTACTTCCTGTACTACCTCGACTCGTGCCGCTTCGCACCATAGCTGCGGGTGTCTCTTCTGCGATTCTTGAGGGCGGAGGCGCCGGCCGGCCGACGGGCTGAGTTGGACGAGGAGGAGTGGCCGCTGAAGATGTGCGGACTTGGAGGAGGAGGGCCTGAGGTTGTGCGGACTTGGAGGAGGAGGGCGTCGGCGCTGTGGCGGACTTGGAGGAGGAGGAGGCTGACACTTTGCGGACTTGGAGGAGGAGTGGCGACACTTTGCGGACTTGGTGGACTTGCAGGAGCGGGAGACTGCTGACTCGGTGGCGGACTTGACGAGGAGTAAGATGGCGCGTGTCGGTGGCCTTGAAAGATGATGCAATCCTTTTTCCATAGGATGATCGATGGTTGGCGTCTCAGAAAGCGCTCGTCCTCACCTCCGGAATGTCAAGCTCTAGCTCCGAATATGGCTGCACCACCTCGTCAACCATGACACGAGCATAGCCCTCTGGAATCGGGATGCAATGGTAGGTTGCTTTGGGGTAAGCTGGAAAAGCTTCTCCGTCCGCCACCTTCATGGATATGTTCTTCATTTTGACGTGTAGCTCGCAGCTAGTGTTCTCCGTGATGTCATCCACGGGTATCTACCCACATTGCGTCGTCGAGGCGGAACCCACGCTGCTTCTCTGCATGGATGGGCGGTGCTATCCAATGCTGGATCATCCGCTAGCTGCTGCAGCTGCTGAGAGACCCCTTTGCTGGCTAAGTGAGTCGATTTGCTCCTGCTGCCGCTGGAATTTGACCGCCAATTCCGCTTGACTTGCTTCTAGGCCTTGAAGGCGTTCATAGTCCCTTCCTCTGCTCCTCCTCCATCTTCCTCTTCTTCTCCTCCGCAATCTTCTTTCTCGCACGGGTTCTGTAGTCGTTGTTCCATCTGAAAACCCTCATACCACGGAATAGCGCCCTTGCCTCGTGTTCTTCCGGGTGTTCAGGATTTCCCGGCACGCGTAAGCTCGCTCGTTCTCTCTGTTGGGCTGGAACACCCCGTTCGTGTCTCTTCTATTGCAACAAGTATCGCATCGTCGGCTCCCTTCAGACTTGCCCTCGTCGAAACATTGCTGTCTTGGATCCAACGCCCCCATGCGCATAGAACCAAGTCCCGACCACAGGGGCCAGCTCTTAGTAACCGGAGTGGCACCTGCATCCTCCATCTCTTTCTCGGACTTATCCCACTTAGGCATTGCCACCGCATAGCCACCGGCCCCACTTATGGAACTTATCCTTTTTTTCGGCATTCTTCTTGTTTATTCTCGACCGTTCCTTAGCTAATTCTGAATCCTTGAATTTCACGAAATCGTCCCAATGAGCACGTTGGTTCTCTAGTGTTCCCTCAAATACTGGAGTCTTCCTTCCTCCCTTGACGTACTTGTCCCATTCACGATTCTTGTGGTTCTTGAATGCAACCGCCATCTTCCTAAGAGCAGCGTCCTTGACTTTCTGCACATCTGCTTCTGTGAAATGATCTGGTAGGGTGAAATGTTCCATGAGAGTATCCCAAAGCAGATCTTTTTGATTCTTGTCGACAAAAGTAACATCTGGACGTGGAGCAGCATCCTCTTTGCCTTTTTGTCCTTTGTCTTTTGCTGGCTCTCTCCATTCTTGAAGGAGATCGGGAGTTGGTCCTTCACAAGAACTCCGCACTGATGAATGAACTTGTCCGCAATCTTCTTAGGCGCTAATGGTTCACCATTAGGTCTGACTGCCTCGATATGGTACTTTACCCTCCTTCAACTTTTTGTTCGGGCCTCGTTTAGTCCTTTTGTCGAAGATTTGCTCGACCGGATGGCTGAAAGAACAAAGATCGATTCGTTAATATATCTTCAAGTCATTTAAAACATGTGATGATCACCGAAACCTGCTTATATAAATATATATACCTCGCGGTCTTTGTTGTTTCAGGATCAACATGTTCTTCGTCATCGTCATAATCGTAGTTCATGACTTCATCAATTCGATCGTCGCGATCGAATATCATATCACCCTCTCCGGTGTTGTTTAGAAATTCGAGCCGTCATAATCTTCTTCATTCTGATTATCATCTGCCCACGTATCATATCGAACATGGTCTGTTCTCCTCTCTGTCGGTATTATGCGCCATAGCTTTTATTTAACTAATTCAAAAGAAATATAAAACAATTTAGTATTCAAATTACATCGTCTCGAATAATAGATATAATCTCGAATACTTTGTCTAGAATAATAGATACAATCTCGAATACATCGTCTCGAATAATATATAATATTGAATAGTACATCACTGGCTAGCTAATTAAAGATCGAATACTACGAAGAATCTAGGACACTCGCGGTTCCTGCGTCATGGGCGGTGGACACCCAAAGAGAAGGAACCCTCACAGGATCATAGCTGATGTGAGATCCTCAAGATACTCGCCGGTATTGGAGAACCTGCCGCCCTCTAACGCAACCATGTAGCGATGGGCGTGCTCGTCCTCCTCCACGACACGGCGACCTCCTCCGGCGGGGCCGGTCCCTCCGCACCGAGACTGGCCCACGCGAACGCCACCAAACGAGATCAGGGTCGACGACGGGACCCGGGCCGGGTTCCTCATCAAGCGGCGCGCCTCTCGAGCAGTACCTCCAGTGCCAGCCGGAGCCAGTCCGGACATGGGCGGCTGGGCGTCGTCGTGGGACGGGTCGACGACGAGGATGCGGGCGGGCATCGTCGATAACAAATACTAGCTATATGCCCGCAAAAAAATAATATTTTTTAATGATTGGATTTTGATAACTAAAATTTATAACATTTCTACTATTTCAAAAATCTATATACTATTTCATACTAATTAAGCATCTAACACTAAAAACATAAAAACAATTTCTATACATCCATTAAAAACAGAAAAACAACATTATATAAAAAATTCCATACTAATTAAACACTAATTATATCCATCTAACATGCATTCATACATATATACTAGTGAAAAACAATAATCTAAAAATCTAAACTAATTAAACATACAAAATCTAAACTAATTAAATATATACGTGTATGTGTGTGTGTGTTCATCATGCTTGTGTGTGTGTGTATGGGCTCGGGAGGGCGGCGCCCATGGTGGCCGCCGGGGCGAGGGAGAGGGTTAGAGGGGAGAGCTCACAGCGGGCGACGGCGACGGCGGCGGCGGCGGCCGGGCGGCGGCGACGGCGACGCAGCGCGACGGGACGGGACGGGCGACGGGACGGGCGGCGGCGACGGAGACGAGGGCGGCGGGGGGGACGGGGCGGCGACGGGACGGGCGGCGACGGAGAGAGCGGCGACGGAGACGATCGAGGGCGGCGGCGGCGACGGAGACGATCGAGGGCGGCGGCGGCGGCGACGGAGAGACGGAAACAGAGGAACAAACAGAGAGAAAACTGAAATTTTCGTAGCTGTTGTATATATAGAAGGCACCTTTAGTACGGTTGGAGCCACCAACGGTACTAAAACCTATTTTGGCTAGGCCAAGCGGCGGAACTGACCCCTTTAGTACCGGTGGTGGCACAAACCGGTACTAAAGGCCCCTTTAGTACCGGTTTGTGCCACCACCGGTACTAAAGGGTGTGCGCTTATTGGGGCAGGTGCGGTGCGGCAAGTTTAGTCCCACCTCGCTAGCCGAGGGGCGACCGCAGTGGTTTATAAACCCCCGTGCGGTCGCTCTCTCGAGCTCCTCTCCAAATCAGGCCTACTGGGCTTGTTGGCCCACTTGGCCTTTGCGGGCCTGCATCCTGGCCCAACACAGGTTGGGTTTCTAGTCGTATGCAGGCCGTTACGGCCTAGTAGGCGGGCTTTTTTTTGCTTTATTTATTTTTGTGTTGTTTTTTTTGTGTATTTAGAGTTTCTTTGTGAATATTTTTGCTTTAGGTACAAAAAATTACAAACATTCTGTTAGTGCCCGTAGTTTTCAAATTTGAATAGTTTAAATTTTGAATTATTTGAAATTAGTGTGAATCACTAGTTTGTGAATAATTTAACTTTAAAAATCAGTAAAGGCATGAAAGAATTTGTTTGCACATAAAATTTCTTCGCGTTTCAAATGCCAAAACACATAACTACCCTAACTATTACAGAGATTCCCCTCTGGGTGTGAAACACAAAAGAAAGTGATGATAGTGAAGCCGATCACATCCCAGATCTTTGGGTGTGAAACTTTTTCTTCGCGTGTGTCCCTTTGCACCGTAACCATGGAAAATCTTCATCATTTAACGGGATGCTCGGGTCAATATTCACTGTGAATGGAGAAATTTCATCAAACTTTTCATAATCTTCTCGACTTGTCTGTCTTGTCATCCACTCCCACGATGTTTCTCTTCCCGTAAAGAACTATGTGCCGCTTTGGCTCATCGTACGATGCATTCGCTTCCTTATCTTTTCTTTTCTTGGCTTGGTAGACATGTCCTTCACATAGAAAACCTGTGCCACATCATTGGCTAGGACGAATGGTTCGTCTGCATCACGCAAGATTGTTGAGATCCACTGTTGTCATTCCGTCTGCGGGTCTTCCGTTACCCGCCTCGTGTCATATTGACCCATTTGCACGAAACAAAGGGACCTTTAAACCACGTCGATAGTCAAGTTCCCATATGTCCTGTATATAACCATAATATGTTTCCTTTCCGTCTTGGTTTCTGCATCAAAGCGACACCACTGTTTTGGTTGGTGCTCTTCTTATCTTGGGCGATCGTGTAAAATGTATTACCATTTATCTCGTACCCTTTGAAAGTCATTATATTCAAGATGGTAACGGGACAGCAAGTACAGGTCATCTTCAATAGAGGTGTCATGCATGGTGCGTGTCGCAACCAGCTGGCGAAACTCCTGGTTTGTTCACGTGTAATCCAGTCATCGAGACCGCTCCGGTGTTTGGGCGTAGCAAATTCTTGTGTTCATCCATATACGGAGCCACCAAGGCGGAATTCTGTAGAACTGTGTAGTGTGCTTCAAAGAGAGAATGTCCGTCCATACATATTATTTGTTCCCCTCCTAGCGTGCCTTTTCCATCCAGTCTGCCCTTATGCCGCGATTCAGGAACACCAATCGGCTTAAGGTCAGGAATAAAGTCAATACAAAACTCAATGACCTCCTCATTTTGATGGCCCTTGGAGATGCTTCCTTCTGCCTAGCACGGTTATGAACATATTTCTTTAAGACTCCATGAACCTCTCAAAGGGAACATATTGTGTAGAAATACAGGACCCAAAACGTTAATCTCTTTGCATAGGTGAACTAGGACGTGCGTCATGATGTTGAAGAAGGATGGTGGGAACACCAACTCGAAACTGACAAGACATTGCACCAAATCATTCAGTAACCTTGGTATGATTTCTGAGCGATTACCTTCGAGAGATTGCATTGAGAAATGCACATAGCTTCACAATGGCTAATCAAACGTTTTCGGTAGAAGCCCCTCAATGCAACCGGAAGCGCTTGCGTCATAATCACGTGGCAGTCATGAGACTTTAGGTTCGGAACTTTTCTCTGCCATGTTTATTATTCCCTTTATATTCGACGAAGCCGACGGTACCTTAATCTCGAGCAGGCATTCAAAGAAGATTTCCTTCTCTTCTTTGGTAAGGCGTAGCTTGCATGACCCGATATATGCCGTCTTCTCCGTGCATCGTTGCTGGTCCTCCGTGCCTCGGTGTATCTTTTGTCTTCCCATACACGCCCAAGAAGCCAAGCAGGGTCACGCAAAGATTCTTCGTCACGTGCATCACGTCGATTGCGGAGCGGACCTCTAGGTCTTTCCAATATGGCAGGTCCCAAAATATAGATTTCTTCTTCCACATGGGTGCGCGTCCGTCGGCGTCCTTTGGAACAGGTTGTCCGCCAGACCTTTCCAAATATCACCTTCAAATCCTTGACCATATCATGTACATCAGCACCGATGCGGTGGCGAGGCTTCGTCCGGTGATCCGCCTCACCTTTGAAATGCTTGCCTTTCTTTCTTCACGGGATGCCTGCTCGGAAGAAATCGGCGATGTCCTGTACACATTCTTCATACAACTATTCAAATATATCTTGTCGGTATCATCCAAACAGTGCGTGCATCCGCGGTATCCCTTGTTTGTCTGTCACGAAAGGTTCTTGAGAGCAGGCCAATCATTGATGGTCACGAACAGCAACGCCTTTAGGTCAAATTCTTCCCCATGTGCTCATCCCACGCCGTACACCTGTTCCATTCCACAGTTGTAAGAGTTCTTCAACTAATGGCCTTAGGTACACATCAATGTCGTTGCCGGGTTGCTTAGGGCCTTGGATGAGCACCGGCATCATAATGAACTTCCGCTTCATGCACAACCAAGGAGGAAGGTTATACAAACATAGAGTCACAGGCCAGGTGCTATGGTTGCTGCTCTGCTCCCCAAAAGGATTAATGCCATCTGCGCTTAGACCAAACCATACGCTCCTTGCGTCATCTACAAACTCCTTCCGTACTTTCTTTCAATTTTTCTCCACTGCGACCCGTCACCGGTACTCTCAACTTTCCGTCTTTCTTACGGTCTTCTCGTGCCATCGCATCGCCTTGGCATGCTCTTTGTTTTGGAACAAGCGTTTCAACCGTGGTATTATAGGAGAATACCACATCACCTTGGCAGGAATCTTCTTCTGGGCGCTCGCCCTCGACATCACCATGCTCATCGCGGCTGATCTTATAGCGCAATGCACCACATACCGGCAAGCGTTCAAATCCTCGTACTCACCGCGGTAGAGGATGCAATCATTAGGGCATGCATGTATCTTCTGCACCTCTAACCCTAGAGGGCGACAGCCTTCTTTAACTTCAGTACTCTCGGGCAATTCGTTGTCCTTTGGAAGCATATCCTTTATCATTACCAGCAACTTTCCAAATCCCTTGTCGGATACACCATTCTCTGCCTTCCATTGCAGCAATTCCAGTGTGGTGCCCAGCTTTTCTTGTCACCTCACGCAATTCGGGTACAACAATTTTTGTGATCCTCTAACATGCGCTGCAACTTCTTCTTCTCCAAATCACTTGCGCAGTTTCTCTTTGCATCGGCAATGGCCCGACCTAGATCATCAACGGGCTCATCGATGCCTCTTCTTCAGCTTCTTCCCGCATTGCCGCCCAGCTTCTTCCGCATTACCGGCTCAGCTTCTTCCCCATTGTTGTATCATCGTATTCAGGGAACCCATGGCCAGGATAGCTGTCGTCGTCCTCTTCTTCTTCATTGTCTTCCATCATAACCCCTCTTTCTCCGTGCTTGGTCCAAACATTATAGTGGGGCATGAAACCGGACTCAAACAGTGGACGTGAATGGTTCTTGGCGTAGAGTAATTGCGACCATTCTTACAGCCAGCACATGGACAAGGCATAAAACCATCCGCCCGCTTGTTTGCCTCAGCCATAAGCGAAAAAGTATGCACGCCCTCAACTAACTGGGAGAGCATCGGTCATCGTACATCCATTGCCGGCTCATCTTCATTACACAACACCGAATAGACCAAATTAATACAAGTTCATACATAAAGTTCATACAACACTTAAATGCAACAAACAAATAACTCTCTAGCTAAAGCATTTAAATGCAACAACAAATGCGATCAAGATCGCAACTAAGGTAACAATTGATCCAACAGCATAATGATACCAAGCCTCACTATCGATGGCATATTTTCTAATCTTTCTAATCTTCAAGCGCATTTTCTCCATCTTGATCTTGTGATCATCGATTTACATCGGCAACATGCAACTCCAATTCCATCTTCTCCCCTCAATTCTTTTCAATTTTTCTTTCAAGTACTCGTTTTCTCTTTCAACTAAATTTAACCTCTCGACAATAGGGTCGGTTGGAATTTCGGTTCACATACCTCCTAGATAAAAATATCTATGTCAACTTGATGGGCATAATTTGTCATAAACACGAAATGCAACAAATAGTTTTAAAAGAGAATATACCACATCCGAATCATAACAAGGGCGAGGGCCGACGGGGACGGATATCAAAACCATGGCACTATGTATAACAAACAACGTCGGGTAAGATAATTATTATACGAGTAACTATATATCCAAATCACAGAAACATCAATTTTTATATAAAATTTCATGAACAAGAGGCTCACCACAAGGTGGTGCCGGCGACGGACGGTGTGGGCGATCGGCGGTGGTTCTGACAGAGATTTAGAAGGCACTAAGTAAACCACACCTACATATGCAAACTAAGTTTATTTTGACCTCAAATTGCATATAAATCAAATACTAGCACATATATATATTTCCTCCCAAATTACTAAACTCACAAATTAATAACTATATGAACCAATGCAAGAGCTAATCTAGCAATGAGAGATGAAAGGACAAAGTTGCTAACCTTTGTGATCACTTGAATGGATGGGGCCTTCAAATCTTGACAAATTTTGGGCAAAATGTGTGATGAGCTCGAGGGGAGAAGAGGAAGAACAGAGAGGAGAGGAGAGGGAAAGGGGAAGAACAAAGCGAGCTGGACGAAGGGTTTATATGCAGGAGGACCTATAGTACCGGTTCGTGGCACGAACCGGTACTAAAGGTGCTTGGAGGGGCCCAGATCGACAACATCCTGCCACCACCCTCATTAGTACCGGTTCGTGGCACGAACCGGTGCTAAAGGTTAGCCACGAACCGGTGCTAAAGGCTAGCCGTTGGAACCGGCACTAATGTATACATTTGTGCCGGCTCTTATACAAACCGGCACTAATGTGCTTCACGTTTGACCCTTTTTCTACTAGTGCTTGCACACACCATCTTAACTTACCGGTGTCAGGAATCACCCAGAACACTCGTTAAGCAAAACTCTAAGTGGGGAGGCTACAACCTCGATTAGCATGGGATCACAAAATTTATACCGCGCGCAAATATGGGGAAGCTATCCCCTCGGCTACAACCGAAAACACCCATGCCCCCTAACCGGATGACTGGCTTTAATCCATGGCCGTGGTACCCTCATCCCGGCCCCTCTGTACGGTGTGTGCTAGAAAGGGGTTGACAGATTACTGAATCGTACTCTACTTGTTGTAGAGACGAGTGGTAGCACGAAACAAGTATGGGGGTTACTGGAACAAGACTCGATCTACGGTCGACTCAGGAGGTTTATAAATTTCCCTGCATGACATGTATAACAAAAATATTTCAACCAACATAATCACCGCTCACTATACCTCACTATGCCATACCGGACAAAACCGTCCCGACGGAGACCGGCGACAAACTCATGCCTACCCAAGGCAGAGGTTTTCCCGGATTCCTTCCGGCATGCATGCAAGGCACATGAGGATGATTATCATCGCCAATGTGTTCATTTCCAACAGCATGGAAATCACTAATATGCATTCATGCATATGATCATATCACATGAAATAACAAGTTCTCCGAAATGAGGTGGTGTTATAAACGTGTCAACGAACACACCAAAAATATTATGCCGGGGTTCAGAATGCTTGCCTTCAATGTGTGGAAAGGCAGGGTGCACTCCAAAACTTTTGAAAGTTTGCTTCTCTCTCTCCAAAGTCCTATTTAAATAAAATTTGAATTAACACACAAATTCAAAAACAGCACAAAATTTTGTTTGATTTTTTTCAAATAAATCTTAAAATAAACTAGGTTAAATTTGAGAGAGGTAGGAAAAAGAATCAATTCATTTGGAGTTGTATTTAAAAAGTTATAGCCAGTCAAAGTTGTGGTCAAAAATCTGTTATTTAAAAAACAGAATAAAAATAAAACGATTCGAATATACGTACACGTCGAAGACGTATTCCGACTATACGCCTCCACTTACTCCAGCGTGGACGCGCGTGGGTCACTGACAGTGGGTCCAGGGGGCCCACTAGTCAGGTTTGACTATTCTCCCTTCCCTCTTCTTCCTCTGGCCGAACAGAGGCGGGGGCTCCGGCGATCGTCGCCGGCGCTAGGCGGCTCCTCGCGGGCCCCCGAGGGTGGGGATGGATCCGCAAGACTGGGGCGGTTCTTCCGGTGGTCGAGGGAGTGATGGGGATGGAGGGAGTCGTCGGCGACGAGCTTCGCGGCGGCCGGCGGCGTCGGGAGTAAAGTGGTTTTGTGGTTGTGGTGGTTCCCGATCAAAACCGAGCAGGGGAAGGGTTCACGGGAGGAAGGGAGAGCTTCTGGTGGAGAGAGTGTAGAGGGGAGGCCACGTGGCGCCTGAATGGCGGGGCGATGGCGGCGGCTGCGTTGTTGCGGAGATGGGGAAGGAAGCCTCCCCGAGTTGATTGGCTGCCAATGGGGGTCCTAGGGAGATGGCTTGAGACTGCCTGCGTGCGGGGATGACCTCGGGGCTCCTTATATAGGCGATCGGAGTCGGTTCTGCGGCGGTCGTGGATAAGGTCGCCGGCGATCGTCTTCTGTAGCTGCAGGGCAACGTGGCGAGGCTGGGGATGGCGGCAGGAGCTAGCGGACGAGCGGCTATTGCTCCAAGGGTGAGCTGGCGAGCGGAGACGGCCTGGGCGGCGCTGGCTAGTACAGGAGCTGTCGGGCGGCAGTGGCGGCTAGTCCTTGGCCTGCCGGAGACGCGGCGAGGGTCTGCTTGGCGTTTTGCGGTGAGGAGGGGAGCGTGTGGCGCGGCTCTGCAGAGCGGTGGCGAACCAGGGGTGACGCGTCGGCTCGGGCGCACGTGCGGGCCAAACGCACGCTCTGGGCGCGCCCAGAGCACGCCCGGGACGTGTTCGATGAAATGCCGGGGCATGCTAGGGGTCTCGGGTGAGGTTGGCAAGCAACAGAACTAGATTAGTGATAGAGGGAAGATCAAGGGACAAGGTGGTTTGGTCAGGAGACCAAGTTCACAATGTAGACTTGAAATCATGCCAAATCTGGCTATGCACTCAGGGTGTTTGTCAAAATGCCAATGGCATCTAGGCAAAACTTGGGGTGGCCAAATTCTCCAGATCAGTGTCTCTTTGGGTGGAAGAGAGGGTGGTGAGGTTAGTTTGTGAAAAGTACAAACTTGCTAGTGCAAGTTTTGCAGAACTCCAATTCTGGACAGGAGGTAAATGGCATCATTTCATGAACCAAAAGTATTCCAATGGTTGCATGCTCCTGGACTTAGGGGTTTTGTAGGGTGGTCTACAAGCTGGGGAAAGAATCAAGGGCCAAAGAGCAAGTAAGAATATGGATGTTGTACAAACCATCATGTTGGACCAGAATGAAGATGAGGTTGATTCACTCAAAATTTTCAAAGAACAACACTGGGTTTTTGCATAAAGTTGAATCATATGCTACTACCAACACCCCATAATTTTGGTGGAAGCTAGAAAGAAATATTTAAATGAGTTGCAGTGCAAAATTGCCCACTGGACCAGAGAAGAAAATTGGGTGTAGAGCTCAAAATATTTCATGAATAAAAGATATTTTTGCATAAAAGTGATTTTAAAACATCACCTGACATCTCCAAATTTTGGTTGGAATTTTAAGTGAATTTATCAAATGGTTGTAGTTCAAACATGGCCATATAATCTTGGAAAAACTATTTTTCAAGAAAATAAAGATCAAGCAAATTAATTATGTAATTAGTTCTACTAATAAAAGAAAGTTTTTCTTGAGAGGTTAAACAAGTCCAATAACATATTTGAAAAGTTTTCTTTTTGGGGAAAACTTCATAATAACAAGAGAGAAAAAGGTCCAAAAATCAAAAGGGAGCCCAGAAAATAAATTTTTTAATTTCTTGGCAAAATTTTAATTAACAAAACAAGGTTAAAATTTTGGGGTGTCACACAAATAGGAATTATGTGCCCGTAGATTTTATCGTTTCTTGATATAGATTGCAATCCTTCATGTCCTATTATTCTTGGTAGACCTTTCCTTAGAACGATTGGTGCAATTAATTATTGATATGAAGGAAGGAAATATTAGATTCCAATTTCCTTTAAAGAAGGGCATGGAACACTTCCCTAGAAAGAAAATAAAATTACCATATGAATCTATCATGAGAGCCACTTACGGATTGCGTACCAAATATGGCAATACCTAGATCTATCCAATTTTATTTTTAGTTTTTTGTTTTTGTTTCTGTTTAGGAATAAATTATCCATCTAGCCTATGTTTAGATGTGGTTTTATGTTTTAATTAGTGTTTGTGCCAAGCTAGACCTATTGGATCTTCTTGGATGATAGTTATTTGATCTTGCTGTAATTTCCAGAAACTTTGCGTTCAGTGACCGAATTATTAAAAATCACCAGAACGTGATAAAATACTGATTCCAATTGCTGCTGATCAATAAACAAATTGTCTAGGTCTTCTAATTTTGGTAGAAGTTTTTGAGTTCCAGAAGTTTGCGTTAGTTACAGATTACTACAGACTGTTCTGTTTTTGACAGATTCTGTTTTTCGTGTGTTGTTTGCTTATTTTGATGAATCTATGGCTAGTAAAATAGTTTATGATCCATAGGGAAGTTGGAATACAGTAGGTTTAACACCAATATAAATAAAGAATGAGTTCATTACAGTACCTTAAAGTTGTCTTTTGTTTTCTTTCTCTAACGGAGCTCACGAGATTTCTATTGAGTTTTGTGTTGTGAAGGTTTCAAGTTTTGGGTAAATTCTTTTGATGGATTATGGAACAAGGAGTGGCAAAAGTCAAAGCTTGGGGATGCCCCAGAAGGCATCCCTCTTTAAATCTACTTCCATCGGTAATTTACTTGGGGCTATATTTTTATTCACCACATGATAAGTGTTTTGCTTGGAGCGTCTTGTATTATTTGCGTCTTTGCTTGTTAGTTTACCACAATCATCCTTGTTGTACACACCATTTGAGAGAGCCATACATGAATTGGAATTTGATGGAATACTCTATGTGCTTCACTTATATCTTTTGAGCTTGATAGTTTTGCTCATAGTGCTTCACTTATATCTTTTGAACTTGATAGTTTTGCTCATAGTGCGTCACTTATATCTTTTGAGCGTGATAATTTTTGCTCTAGTGCTTCACTTAGATCTTTTAGAGCCCGGTGGTGGATTTGTATTAAAGAAACTATTGATCTCTCATGCTTCACTTAGATTATTTTGAGAGTCGTTAATAGCATGGTAATTTGCTTAATGTTAATATACTTGGTATTCAAGATATGTGAAACTTTCTTTTGAGTGAGTTGAATACTAAGAAAAGTTTGATGCTTGATAATTGTTTTGAGATATGAAGATGATGATATTAGAGTCATGCTAGTTGAGTAGTTGTGAATTTAAAGAATACTTGTGTTGAAGTTTCGATTCCGTAGCATGCACGTATGGTGAACCGTTATGTGATGAACTCGGAGCATGATTTATTTATTGATTGTCTTCCTTATGAGTGGCGGTCGGGGACGAGCGATGGTCTTTTCCTACCAATCTATCCCTTAGGAGCATCGCGAAATACTTTGCTTTGATAACTTCTAGATTTTTGCAATAAGTATATGAGTTCTTTATGACTAATGTTGAGTCCATGGATTATACGCACTTTTCCCATCCTTCCACCATTGCTAGCCTCTCTAATACCGCGTACTTTTAGCGGTATCATACACCCACCATATATCTTCCTCAAAACAGCCACCATACCTACCTATCATGGCATTTCCATAGCCATTCCGAGATATATTGCCATGCAACTTTCCACCGTTCCGTTTATTATGACACGCTCCATCATTGTCATATTGCTAGCATGATCATGTAGTTGACATTGTATTTGTGGCAAAGCCACCTTTCATAATTCTTTCATACATGTCACTCATGTTTCATTGCATATCCCGGTATACCGCCGGAGGCATTCATATAGAGTCATACTTTGTTCTAAGTATCGAGTTGTAATTGTTGAGTTGTAAGTAAATAAAAGTGTGATGATCATCATTATTAGAGCATTATCCCAAGTGAGGAAATGATGATGGAGACTATGATTCCCCCACAAGTCGGGATGAGACTCCAGACGAAAAATATAAAAAAAGAGGCCATAAAAAAGAGAAAAGACCCAAATAAAATAAAAAATGAGAGAAAAGGAGAGAAGGGACAATGTTACTATCCTTTTACCACACTTGTGCTTCAAAGTAGCACCAAGATCTTCATGATAGAGAGTCTCTCATTTTGTCACTTTCATATACTAGTGGGAATTTTTCATTATATAACTTGGCTTGTATATTCCAATGATGGGCTTCCTCAAATTGCCCTAGGTCTTCGTGAGCAAGCGAGTTGGATGCACACCCACTTAGTTTCTTTTGTTGAGCTTTCATATACTTATAGCTCTAGTGCATCCGTTGCATGGCAATCCCTACTCACTCACATTGATATCTATTGATGGGCATCTCCATAGCCCGTTGATACGCCTAGTTGATGTGAGACTATCTTCCCTCCTTTTGTCTTCTCCACAACCACCATCCTATTCCACATATAGTGCTATATCCATGGCTCACGCTCATGTATTGCGTGAAGACTGAAAAAGTTTTGAAAATGTTAAAGTATGAAACAATTGCTTGGCTTGTCATCGGGTTGTGCATGATTTAAATATTTTGTGTGGGAAGATGGAGCATAGCTAGACTATATGATTTTGTAGGAGAACTTTCTTTGGCCATGTTATTTTGAGAAGACATAATTGCTTAGTTAGTATGCTTGAAGTATTATTATTTCTATGTCAATATGAACTTTTGTCTTGAATCTTTGGGATCTGAATATTCATACCACAATTAAGAAGATTTACATTGAAATTATGCCAAAGTATCACTCCGCATCAAAATTCTCTTTTATCATTTACCTACTCGAGGACGAGCAGGAATTAAGCTTGGGGATGCGACGTCTCCAACGTATCTATAATTTTGATTGCTCCATGCTACTTTATCTACTGTTTTGGACTATATTGAGCTTTATTTTCCACTTTTATTATTTTTGGGACTAACTTATTAACTGGAGGCCCAGCCCAGAATTGCTGTTTTTTGCCTATTTCAGTGTTTCGAAGAAACGGAATATCAAACGGAGTCCAAACGGAATGAAACCTTCAGAAATGTAATTTTCTCACCGAACGTGATCCAGGGGACTTGGACCCTACTCCAAGGAACAAAAGAGGCGCCCTAGGGGCCCCCTGCCTCGTGGACCCCTTGTTGCTCCACCGACGTACTCCTTCCTTCTATATATACCTACGTACCCCCAAACGATCAGAACAGGAGCCAAAAACCTAATTCCACCGCCGCAACTTCCTGTATCCACGAGATCCCATCTTCGGGCCTGTTCCGGAGCTCCGCCGGAGGGGGCATCCACCACGGAGGGCTTCTACATCATCACCAAAGCCTCTCCGATGAAGTGTGAGTAGTTTACTTCAGACCTTCGGGTCCATAGCTAGTAGCTAGATGGCTTCTTCTCTCTTTTTGGATCTCAATACAATGTTCTCGCCCTCTCTCGTGGAGATCTATTCGATGTAATCTTCTTTTTTGCGGTGTGTTTGTTGAGACCGATGAATTGTGGGTTTATGATCCAGATTATCTATGAATAATATTTGAATCTTCTCTGAATTCTTTTATGTATGATTGAGTTATCTTTGCATGTCTCTTCGAATTATCCGTTTGGTTTGGCCAACTAGATTGGTAGTTCTTGCAATGGGAGAAGTGCTTAGCTTTGGGTTCAATCTTGCGGTGTCCTTACCCAGTGATAGAAAGGGTTGCAAGGCACGTATTGTATTGTTGCCATCGAGGATAACAAGATGGGTTTTTTTATCATATTGCATGAATTTATCCTCTACATCATGTCATCTTACTTAAGGCGTTACTCTGTTTTTAACTTAATACTCTAGATGCATGCTAGATAGCGGTCGATGAGTGGAGTAATAGTAGTAGATGCAGAATCGTTTCGGTCTACTTGTCTTGGACGTGATGCCTATATACATGATCATACCTAGATATACTCATAACTATACTCAATTCTGTTAATTGCTCAACAGTAATTTGTTCACCCACCGTAGAATATCTATGCTCTTGAGAGAAGCCACCAGTGAAACCTATGGCCCCCGGGTCTATTCTCATCATATCAATCTCCATCACTTTAATACTAGCTTTGTTTTTACTTTGCATCGCCTATGCCGTTCAACAATGTTGCCTCGTCATGCATGATCCTCGCGCTGCCCACCTTGCCCTGGTCAAGCGCATCCTGCGCTATCTCCGCGGCACGACGGATCTCGGACGGCATCTCCATCGCTCCTCCAACCTCGACATCGTGGTGTACTCTGACGCCGACAGGGTCGGCTGCCTGGACACCCGTCGCTCGACCTCCGGCTATGTGGTGTTCCTCAGCGACGCCCTCGTGTCCTGGTCTAGCAAGCGCCAGGCCACGGTTTTGCCATCGAGTGCGGAGGCCGATTACCGCGCCATCGCCAACGCAGTCGCTGAGTACTGCTGGCTCTGGCAACTCCTCGGCGAGCTACGAGTCCCACTGCCCAAAGCCACGGTGGTGTTCTGTGACAACATCTCATCGGTGTACATGGCGGGCAATCCATCCACCACCGACGCACGAAGCACATCAAGCTAGACATCCACGTCATCCGCGAGAAGGTCGCCCTCGGCGAGTTCTGCATTCTCCATGTCCCAACCAAGCAGCAGTTCGCTGACGTCTTGACCAAGGGGCTCCCCTCGCCGGCATTCCATGATTTTCGGTCCAGCTTATGCATCCGGCCACCGAACGCTACAACTGTGGCGGGGTGTTAGCAGTTGCATGGCGATCCCATGCACGTACGTGCTCGCCCATGTACTTGCCCATGATCCCCACTCCTGCGCACGTCGCCCCTCTCTCTTCCTCTGAGCGCCATTGCGCTGTGTACATGTACTATATATTCATGTGTACTGAATGAGAGCACCTAAGGTGCATCTTTCCTCTCGCATATCACTCTACACTTTTAATGAAGCTTGCTGGCAGGAAGAGCACAATGGAAAGAATGAAAGTGTCTGGGATCCGATGGAAGAATTCAGAGAATGTCTAATAGAGTGTGGACTCCTTGATTTGGGTTATTCGGGCTATGCTATCACGTGGGACAATAAGAGAGATGGAGAAGAAAATGTACAAGTCAGATATATTGGATAGAGCTACATGCAATGATGTTTTTCTCTCTTTATTTCCATCAACGACTGTTGAAAATATTGCTACTGAGGAGTCTGACCATATGGCGCTGATTATTAGGGTGGCCAAGGAGGTGCCAGATAGGTGGGGCAAGTTGTTAAACAATTTCGTTATGAGGAAATGTGGGGCGGCCATGAGGGTTATGATAACATGGTTATTGCAGCATGGGAACGGCACGCACATTCTGTGAGTGCTATTTGTGGTACTTAGAGCTGTGTGAAAAATGCTACAAAGGATATGCAGAGGTGGTCACGTTCAGAATTTGGTTCCATACAAAAGGAAATTAAAAGATTGAGAGAGCAGTTGGGGCTTGCTAGAGAGAAGGATAGAACTTCTGGATCCTCACTGGAGGTCTGGAATATTGAAGCTCAGCTACATGAATTGTATCAAAGGAAGGAGATCATGCAACGACAACATTCAAGAGTTGATTGGCTTCGTGCTGGGGTTCGTAACACTAAATTTTTTTCAGGGCAGAGCTACTCACCGGACAAGGACGAATACAATTGTAAGGTCAAAGAAGAATGATGGGACTTTCTGCACATCAGATGATGAAATGAGGTCAATGGCAAAAACTTTCTATGAAAACTTATATTCTTCGAGACAAGCAGGCAACATGAACAAATTTCTTGAGCATAATCCGGTGGAAATTTCAACTGAAATGAACTCAAAGTTAGAGGTTGTTTTATTAGATAAAGAGATTGAGCTAAAGGATGTTATGTGCCAGGGCCGGATGGTTTGTCTGCGCTTTTTTATCAGAAACACTAGACTTTGCTAAAGGATGTTGTGTGCAAGGCTGTTCGTGATTTTTGGGATGGAAAGGAGATGCCGAAAGATTTCAATAATACTATGCTTGTTCTTATCCCAAAAGTAAATGCCCCTGAGTTACTATCGCACTCTCGACCAATCAATTTATGTAATGTGTTGTATAAGATAGCTGCAAAGGTGTTAGCAAACCAGCACAAGGTTGTCCTGCCATTTCTAATCTCAGAAGAGCAAAGCCTTTGTTCCGGGGAGACTAATCACTGACAATATTCTTACTGGATATGAGTGTATTCATTCAATCAGAAAGAGGAAAAGAAGAAGAGTTTATGTGCGGTTAAACTTGATATGATGAAGGCATATGACCGAGTCGAGTGGGGTTTTCTTGAAGCATTGATGGCTAAGATGAGTTTCTCGAGGAGGTGGATTGACATGATCATGAATTGTGTTACCTCTGTTATGTTTTCGGTTCGGTTGAATAACGGTGTCTCGGATGTTTTTTCTCCATCAAGTTGTCTCCAACAAGGTGATCCTCTCTCGCCTTATCTTTTTCTGTTTTGTGTTGAGGGGTTCTCTGCTCTTCTCAACAGGGCTCAGAGAGACAAGCGACTTCGAGGAGTTGAGTTTGGGAGGGACGGCCCTCACGTTACTCATTTACTCTTTGCGGATGATAGCATCATTTTCTTGGAGGCGGAAGAAAATAGTATCTTGGAACTGACCCAAATTTTGCATGATTATGAGGAAGCATCTGGCCAAAAAGTGAATCTACAGAAATCTTCTATATTCTTTGGTAGGGTTGTGAGGATTCTACTAAGGATTCGGTGAAGCAAATTGCAAATATTGATTCAGAAGCTGTTAGTGAGAAGTATCTTGGATTGCCAACAGTGGTGGGCCGATCTAAAGAGGGATGCTTCAAATACAACAGAGAAAGATCAAGTGCAAAAGTGTCCTGTTGTAAAGGTCAGGGCCTACCCAAGAAAGGGAGAGAGGTTTATGTCAAATATGTTCACCAAGATACTCCTACTTTTGCCATGAGTTGTTTCCATTTCACCAAGAAATTGTGCCGGAATCTGAAATCTATTTCTTCAAACTTTTCGTAGGGAGCAGGTGAAGGAAAGCTTAAGGTACATTAGATTGCATGGGAGAAGATGTGTAGAAGAAAACAAGTGGGAGGGATGGGCTTTAGGGATTATGAATCTTTCAATAAAGCCCTACTTGCAAAACAAGCATGGAGGATTCTCACTGTTCCCAACTCGTTGTATGCTCGAGTTTTAAAGGCCGGGCATTTTCCTCGGTGTGATTTTATGGAAGCGTGATTTCCTAATAGCGCTTCTGCGACATGGAAGGGTATCATTCATGGATGTCATCTTCTACAAGAAGGTCTAATGTGGCGAGTAGGAGATGGGTCTAAGATCAAGGTGTGGGCAGAAAATTGGATTCCCAGGGAAGGAATGATGATCATGTGGGAGTTAGAGATGCGCAGAATATGAACCATGTTAATGAGCTTCTAGATTACACAGGGAAAATTTGGTTAGTTCTCTGTTCGCCCGGCCCACCACTTAGAGATGAAGCTCAGGGAATTATGACCAGGAGTCCCGGAAGCCTCGTCGACGTCGGCCATGAATGTCGGCTGGAATGAATTATGGAGTACAGAGGTGCTAGGGAAAGCTAAGGTCCATGTTTGGCGACTGTTAAGAAATGGACTGGCTATCGGTGCTGAGTTACATAGGAGACAAATTAAACCGGGAATTTTCTGCTTGGCGTGTGGGTGAGAAGAAATAGTTTTTCGTCGCTTTTGGAGATGTCCGTATGCTAAGCACTACTGGGAGTTACTGCATGAGAGGAGGGGTATCAATTCGATATTCTGTCCACCTGTGTTCATGGAGAATCATCAACAACTTTCTTGCTGGTTGTTAAATTGGTTGTGCAAAACCAAAGAATCCGAGTATGCGGTGATGATAATGAGCCTATATCACATGTGGCTGGTCCGTAATGCAGCAAGAGAAAATAGAAATTTTGACAATTTTTATGAATTGGCCGGGCGTGTATTTAGACTCCTGGATGAGTGGCTTGAAGTTAATGCATCAAAGGGGACTGCCTCGGTAGTGCAGAAGGATGAACGATGGGAGCCACCAGAAGAGAGTTGGATTAAAATAAATGTAGATGGATCTCTGAAGAAGAATGGGTCGGGAGGTGGGGCAAGAGTGGTTTTGCGAGACAATAGAAACACGTTCAGGGCTGTTGCATGTCATGCTTTCAACAACGTTTCTTCTGCTGAGCATGTGGAGTTACTTGCTTGCCGAAGGGGAGTACAAATGGCGTCTGAACTTGGCGTCACAAGAGCTGTGATTCAAACTGATAACCAAGGAGTTGCTCGTGCTCTCTGTTCGGAACAGCTTGATCGGTCCAGGTTTGGATCTCTCATCCAGGAGATCAAGGATTTGATGGCTCACGTTGGTGATTTTCGAGTGACATGGACACGACGAGAAGTCAACCAAGTTGCTCATATTTTAGCTAGGGAGGGCTGCCTTTTTAGTTTATGTAAAACTTGGTTTAGTATTTTTCCTTGTTGTATTCAAGCTGCTATTGTGGCTGATGGAGTCACAAAATAAATACTCCCTCCGTCCGGAAATACTTGTCACCAAAATAAATAAAAGGGAATGTATGTAGATGTATTTTAGTTATAGATACAACCATTTTTGTCCATTTTCATGATAAGTATTTTTGGATGGAGAGAGTAATAATAAGGCAGGTATTTCCTCTCTAAAAAAAAGCAAATTTTGTGCAAAATAGAAAACAAACTACCTTTCTTTCGTTTTTTTAATCTTACGCGTTTTTAGTAACGGCAATTTACGGTGGATCCAAAATCCCCAATGTCGTCGATTCCACCATTCCCCCCCAACACAACACACACAAACACCGATCGAGACGGCCGGAGTCCAGACCTAGCCAGTACCATGGGAGCAGCACTATCGCGGCGCCTAGCACCCACCGTGTGCGCCTCGCCGCCGGCGCTCCCCAACGAGCTCATCGAAGAGATCCTCTTCCGCCTCCCGCCCGACGACCCGGCCAGCCTCCTCCGCGCCTCCCTCATCTGCAAGGCCTGGAGCCACACCGCCTCCCGCCCTGGATTCCGAAGTCGCCTCCACAAGCACCACGGGGCAGCCCCCGTGCTCGGCTTCCTCCACGACTGGGACGACGAGCGCATCCCCCACTTCGTCCCCACCGCCGCCTCCTCCTTCTCCCTGGCCGCGCCGGACCGGCGCTCCTGGCGGGCCATGGACTGCCGCCACGGCCGCGCCCTCTTCCGCTCCAAGGGCGCCTGGGAGCTCCTCGTGTGGGAGCCAATCACGGGCGCCCAGCAGCGCCTAGCGTTGCCCCCGGCGTTCGAGATCTTCTCGCCGGGCTATGCCGTCTTCTGCGCGGCCGATGGGTGCGACCACCGCGACTGCCTCGGGGGCCCTTTCGGCGTGGCCTTCGTCTTCTGCTTCGAGGACGAAGATGCTGACGACGAGACGTATGTCACGTCGGTGCGCGTATACTCGTCGGAGCACGGAACCTGGGGCCAGCTGATCTCGATGCGCACCGACTTCATGATAAGCTTTGAAAATTCTTCCAGCGGCGTGCTCATTGGGAGATCCCTGCTCTACTTCTTGTCCGACGGTGGGTCGATCCTGGAGTACGATTTAGCAAGGCATGGCTTGACTGAGTTTGACGCACCAAACCACGAGTCTGGTAACGATGCAGAGAGATTTAATCTCATGGTGTCAGAGAACGGTGGACTGGGTCTTAGTGAAGAACTGGATGTGCGTCTCAAACTGTGGACAAGGGAGGTGAGTGACGGCACGGATGCACGATGGGTACTGAACCGGGTAATCCACTTGCATAATTTGCTCCCAAATGGTACTCGGGTGAATGCAGAAACTAGACTGATCGTGTTGGGGTTTGCCGAGGGAGCGAATGTCATTTTCGCTAACACGTTTTCTGGCCTCTTCACAATCGAGCTACAGTCGGACCAGGTGAAGAAGGTGTGTCATGATCGTGGCTCCTGTAATTTGATTCCAGTTGTCAGCTTCTACACTCCTGTAGACCGTGGCGGATACCAGGATCTGCTATCGTCGACCCCTAGTCAGGAGGTAGGTGGTGAGGAGGGGGGAGAGGAGGAGAAAACAGCAGATGAGGCACAACAGCTGCTTGACAAGGGGTCCAATACTATCAAGGAGTGGTACTTTGTCGACACCTTTGAACATCTCAGCCATGACCTCAATACCAGGTGAGCTATCTCTACTCTTCCACGCCACACCTATTTTGAGCTATGCTCAAACATTTGTATTGATGGCATTGTTGAAAGGAACTTCTCTTTAGTTCAGTACTCTTTAGGATTAATTGTTGGTTTTCATGTGTCCTTAGTTGCTTTGGGCCCTTTGAGTTATGTGGTTTGCGACACGAGTTAAGATCGGCATAACTTATTCTACGACGAGGTGGTTAGCAAGTGGCGTTTACCTTTCTTTCGTTCGGCCGTGAGCCCGACTGTGTGTTTTGTGTTTGAGGGGTTCAGTGATAGCAATACGTGAGAGTTATTACCTGGCATCTTTTGTCATGATATGTGTATTGTGATGAGCATTTAATCAAAGTGCAATTATTGGACTGGTAGATGTTATCCTACTTGAGAAGAGTTATTGTAAATACCTCATCGACGTGTTGTTTATTTTATGTCGCCCTGTAATTGTACTTCATAATATGTGCAAACACTAGTTGGTTGTTAGAAATGGAACTCAACAGAACATAGTTAGCACATGAGGTCATTAAAATGGACGATGGAATAATTTTAGTTGCGCTACAAAACTTTCATAGCCTTGTTTTATTTATAACCTTAACAACTATATACTGAAGAATTACGCCTTTGTTTTCACCTAGGGTTCCATGTCATGGAGAAGGTGCTCCGGAGGGTTCTAGCGCACTCAACAAACATGGATGTGCCTTGCTACCCAAAGATTCTTCGGGCGATGTTCCCAAAAGTTCACCAAATGAAGAATTGGTGAAGGGTACAACCAGCATAGATGATGATGGGAGCTCGATGATGTTATACAACAATGTTGAGGGTGCTCCACCTTCGGAGAAAGGTGAGTCTAAATAATTCATAACGACCATTGTCTGTGCCGGGGCTACACCATTATGTCGTGAAATGCATTATTTCTGCTGAGGTTTGCATTGTTCTCTAGGCTTTGTATAAAACTAGAAGGAGTCACGAGCCTTTGTTGCGCCTATTTGTTTTGATAGCATTTGGTATTTTTTGATGGGTTTAATGCTTTTCCTTTTTGGTTGAAATTATTGTCTGATCTGATTGAATGGGGTTATTGATGGGCCTTTGTTATTCGTTCCTTGTGCCTGAGGCATGCATGAGCTGAAAATATGTATCTCTTTTTGGGGAGACATATTAAGCGGGCTCGCTGGCATGGTATGGTCAACTAAGAACCATCACATATTATGGCCAAGTGTCAGTCGTAGGTGCGTTAGCAAGTGGAGGCGGGTACATCACAAGCTCTAATCCCCGAGAATCCGACTAACTATATGGAAAAAACGTTCCGGTCTGGCTGTGGCGCCACACACAACATGAACAGCGAACGCTTGGACTGCGACAGATAGGAAAACTAGGCAGCCAAATCCAGCCAAAGCATTTTGCCATGTGGTATGAGAAAACGTTTCGAATGGGCTATGGTGCCACTCACAACATGAACATCCAACCCGTGGACAACCACAAATTGGAACAGTCATTGCCAACCAAAGCATTTTGTCGTGTAGTGCGTCCGGTTGGTTGTGCTACCTCTTACAAAATGGGCAGAGAAAGTCATCAACGCAAAGCAATGCAAAAGAAACAGGAAAATCAAGCCGCATCATTCGATTCATTCCTAAGCCCCATAGAGCATGTAGTTATTTCACCTGTATGAAATGATTTCTCAAAGATTTTGTCGAATTACTGAACCCACACTTTTAACATGGCATTGCGATTCACTCTAGGCAGTTATATTAACCACATAAAACGATGGCCATGGACTCCTGCATGTGTGTTTGGACTTGGAAGTTGGAACTCAATAGAACCTATCTCTCGAATCACATAATCATTCTGTACGGGACCATTTAATATTTTACTAGTGGTTTTGTTTCAATTTTGTAATATAGATAGTAGACGACGTTGCAGAAATCAATAAGATTTATAATATGCTTGTTTTATTAGTTACATATTATTTTCAACATGCATGCCTTATGTCAGCTTCTTGCCTTATAATTATAAGGTATATAGTGCATATTTACTACTTATCTAGTCATTTTCATTTGTCTTGCCATTGTTCGCTTCATTATTTTTTCTTGCAGTTAACTAAGTCGTGTACTTGTACTGGGTAGGTTTTGCCGTGAAAGTTAATTTTTTTAGTAATCATGTGCTACAAATTTATGCAACAATGTGAATATCCAATGGTTATCTGTTGTGTTTAGGGGGTATTTATTGATTGGTAACAACTTTTCGACAAATATTACATGGACCAAGAAGTGAGAACCACAATGTTATTTTTGTTAGAGACGGTTGTATTGTTGTAGGGACTCATATTGGCCTTGAGCCCATGGAATGTGGGAATGGATCAAGTTACTATATTTAACAATTTCTACTTTCAAATAATGCGCCGAGTGTAATGCTTAAACCTTTTAAGTAATGAAATCGCCCTTTATCGGAAAAGAAATTCTACTTTGATATTTTGTTTGATTGAAGTCAAGAAAAGTGTCCAAGTAAAAGCTAATCGCGTACAGAACATGTTGGACAGCAGCTCATCAAGCAATGGTTGTTAATGGAAGAGCAGCACCTTCCAGTTTCTTAACTTAAAGTTCCTTGCCTGCCGATACTGTAATGCTGATCTGAGTCTAGCTTCCACCGAGGCGGTCTGCCTTGTTGAGGCTGGAAATGACTCAAGAACCAGCGTTTTAAGGAAACTCAGCAGATAAATCTTGTGTGAAATAATATTAGACCCATGTCGGCATTTTCAATTGGTTTTGTGAGTGTGATATTTTTGCAAACATGAAGAAGCTCACACATTTATAGCATCCTGCTTCTTAGTAACGCTGAAGGGTTCGAAGGAACTGGGATTGGGTTGCTGCCTTCCACTGTCCTGTTTTCTCACAGAAGATCTGTGTCATGTTAGGGCAACTCTAACCGATCCCCAATAACCAGTTAGAGGAGTAAAAACCCGGTTTTACTCATGTAACCGGTACCTAACCGATCCCCTCGGCGGCCGAGTAAAATTATGCCACATCTTCTCGTCTTCCTCTCCGCCTCCTTTGCCTCTTCTCCTCCCCCATCCCCGCTGCCGGTGACTCTCCCCGCCGTTCCTCGACGCCCCCTCCTCCCAATGGCTGGATCCCATCGCCGATGCTCCCCGCTGTCACGCCCGTGGTTCGTCTTTAAGCGGCACGTCCTTAAGCCGCCGCCCCGCCGGCGCATCCTTAAGTTTAAATTTCGGTTATACAATGTGTTTGGCTAGGTTGAGCTTATGCAGATTTTGGTTGAAACTAGGTTGAACTTTGCAAATTTAGTTTTTACTCCCTTAAATTTAGGAGTTTGGCTAGGTCCGACCAAAACTTAGTGGAGTAAAAATACTCCACTAAGCTTGGCTCGGCCGGATCCTCCTCTATTTTTTAGGGGATCGGTTAGAGTTGCCCTTACAATGGAAGAGTTACACTTAGCATTCAAAATACCAAGTTGGACTTGTGTTGACTACTGAATTGACTGCCTAACAACAAATCATTCCGAAATAAACATATTCAAGATTACAATAGCAAATACTCAAAATGAAAAACAACAAGTTTTTTTTATCAAAAACGATAATCAATAAGAAATGTCTGCTATTTTAGTCACAAAAATTTCAGATACAAACAATTGAGATTTACATTTTCATAAAATACACTCAAGGTGCTTGGGTGTGGCAGATGTCTGTCGCCCTATTAACAACCTCTACTGCTAAACTTGTTTCCAAAGAGCAAAGGTGCATGTAGCAATTGATTTAGGTAGTTCATTTAATCATAGGAAGACCTGTTAGAGCAAACGTTTGATATTTGGTATCAACTGTCCTGGTACGCATGACCTTTGCTAAAATGATAAGCATGACAGACCTAACCCTTGACAGTAGCTAGCAACTGCTGTTTCATAGCCCTATCTTCAGGTGATAGGTGGGCTTAATGTTTATTTGACTTAAATGTGTGGCTAGATAGCTGAACACAATAGCAGGGAGGGGAAAATAGATGTACAAATCAAATGATAGAAAAAGGGAAGAGTGATGCGACAATTAGAAGTTTACAACTACTCGGGGAAATTAGAAGTACTCCAGAGGTGGTAAAGAATACATTAAAATAGCACTCCCTCTGTTCCATAATGTAAGACGTTTTTGCAAGCTAGGTTAGCTTTCAAAACTGTCTTACATTATGGGACAGAGTAGTAGTACACAAGTGCACACCTTTCCAGAGTATGCATACTAAGTTTTAGTTCAAAAGAGCCCTATTTCAAGATTTGTGTTACGCAGATTATGTTACTCACGAGTTACAGACATAACAAGATGCTAACCTTGCTGTGAGCAGCAGAACCACCATACTTGATGGTTAATGTATCACCCATCCTTTCATAGAAATCCATCAGATCATCGGCCAAAGGAGCACGCTGTTCAATTTTAGGTTCTTCAGTGATCTTTAACACTTGAAGTTGACGCCCTAAAGCAGCTAATCCATATGCAAACTGCGCAACATTTGTGTGGTCTAAGCAGTTTATGCAGTTTGTCCTGAGGACACCCTTCTATAGTAAAAGAGGTACCATTGTAGCTGGGCAGAAATCATCATTGCTTTTGATGTTATTCCCTCCGTCCGAAAATACTTGTCATCAAAATGGATAAAAAGGGATGTATGTAGAACTAAAATATGTCTAGATACATCTCCTTTTATCCATTTTGATGACAAGTATTTCCGGACGGAGGGAGTACATGACTTGGTAACACCCCCTTGTCCACTGTGAAACATGTTAAATATTACCATAGTACTGCCAGCGGCAAGCCAGCAGGATGTCCATTATCTGCACATTAGGTTATTTGTTTCCTTTGGGTAAGTAGTTTCCATTTATCTGCACTAGAGTACATACTAGTTTTAGAAATGCATTTCAAAATCAGTTCCTATAGGAAGGGTGTTAAAGCTATCTTTCAGTTTAAGCAATGGAATATCAAAATCTTCTAGTAAGCAAGTCCCTGCAATCATCTATTATCTGGCCAGCTGTAATACATCTGTTCCTCTCCAAATCAGTGCTCTCCTTTCACATGGCCATGTTCTCCTCTCATACGAATGTTTACCCCACTAACACTGACCACATATATTATGAAAGACTATTTTAATGCAAATAACATTGGGTAGTTTTTTCTGTGTCCAATCTATACAGCAATGTAGATATATGGCCAAACATTAAGAAAATATTGTATTTTATTTGCTGGAGGGGCTCATTTCATGGATTTGCTAAGTCGAACTTATCGATTCTTAAGCAATTGCCTCTTCCTAAGTAGGTATACAAATTACTTTGAAGCATCCAATGGTTTTGATGATGTAGTTACCTCACAATGGATGTGGTCCGTTAGTTCCATCCAACACATCTGATACTACAATGTTTAACAGTCCAAGCACATTGGTGCCTTCCCTGCAGATGTCATGTAGATTAATATATCATTAGTATGTACTTTGCGCATAATCAATAGGTTCTTACAGGGGCGAGCTCAGATAGAATATGAATATCCTCTGGGAATACAATAGATTACCTTCGGGATAGCTTACTCAGATCCATGTGTAAAAACTTAAGACGTCTGTCATCCCGTAATTAACTCCTTACTTATGTAATGGATAGCCTTTGCATATTCTGCACGGATCTCAAAGATTCACGAGGCTTCTTCTCACGAGTTTGAGAGATATACACGCAATTCAAAAGAGAGTAATCAGAAAGGATACCAAAAGGTTATCAAGCTGACCAATCAATAGATGTAAATTACGTTGAACAATTACACTCACCTTGATTAGGTTTAAGATGACTAGGGTTCCCGTATCTAAGAACAAGGTTTTCAAAATAAAGGCAGGTGGGTTTATATTCCACAACTGATTTTACTGTAGATAGCAAGGATTATCAGAGAAGTCTTCAGCTATGCAAATACATAACAGACAAACGGTACAGAACTTACATGTGATTCTGGCCTAATATAAGTCTTAAGTTTCCTGAATCAGACAAGAGCTATTGATCCTCTAAATTCTTCTTCTAATTCTTGCTTGCTGTATTCCTCACGGGGGTTCCTCTTTATATAGCAGACCTAACAATCCGATCTGAGTAGCAAATTGCGTATCTTATCCGTAATTGGGTTAAGGCCCAAGCTAAGAGATATATTCGTAATTTGAATGATAAACCTCCTAACTGAGAGATCAAGGGGATCCTCTCCTAACTTGTTGCTCAGCGGGTCATGTAGTAGACATACATAACATTATCGGTGTTACGAAGGCAACTTGATTGTGTATTATATTCCATGTACATACATAGCTATGATAATTGTTGCTCATAGCCAATCTTTGTTACTGCTATGCATGTGTATCATATGTGGTGATACTTCCTTTGATTATGTTCTCACATATACCTAGCAAACGTTAAGGAGTAGTATATCTCAAATGCTCACCCAAGACTGAACTGTATCAGATTGCTGTCCGCAAGTTAACATTACCTCCTTTGCTTGTTCTTCAGATTTGAAAGAGGGAATTTTGAAACAAAAGCAAGAGGAGAAGAGGAAGGGTGAACACAAAGAAAAGAAGTGAAGAAGGTAATGCAACAGTTTGTGTATATTACTGCCTGCGCTTACTATCAGTTTTCCGTTTCACATGAGACTTGCTGTCAACGGTACAATGGGCTGTTGAAAATCAGTAGAATTCATAATGACTGGATATAAAATGGTTTCAGGAAGCGCAGCCTGGCCAGAGTGAACCTGAGGACATTGACCCTGATGTTGCTGCCATATTATGGGTTTCGGAGGGTTTTGCATGTCGAACAACTGAATGCTACTTTAGGTGAACTGTCTGTCTGTCTGTCTGAACTTTATCTTTCTATCCTTCGTCCGCGTGTATCCGATCTAGCCTGGATCTCAAGATAGGGCCAGAGGAAACTCTATGATGCATGCTGCAGGGTGAGGTTTTTGAAACAAAATGACTGTAAGCTTAATGTTGGAACGTAAACTGAACGTAAACAAAATGACTGTAAGCTTAAGTTGGCGATCATCTGAGAAACATTTCATCTTTGAGAAATTTGGATAACTGTCGCACACATGTTGCATCAGCTTCTATGAAACAATTGGCGGTTGTTCTACCCCTTGCCGTTTGGAAACAAATCATTCCTAGTAACTAAATAGCATATATGCATTATAGTTAATTCTAAGATATTTTGTGGATCTCTGTAAAGTCTGGGCAAGCAATGCTTGGTGAGTGTTGTAAGCCAAAACGTTTCATCTCTGGTAATGTCTGGCAATCAATCCTTTGATAAACATTTCATCTTTTTCTCAATTGAGGCTAAACATTCGGATCAACTACTGTACTGCAAATACTCTGCTTTTGACGGAACAGTTGTCCAGTCAATTTCCTGATTTAACACACATCCCAGGACTTAATCATGATTAAAGAAGAAAGTTAAGTTAATTGACCCTTCGAATACTGGGGCAGCTAACGGTGGTGCACAGGGATCAGACGGGAGGGCTGCAGAAGAGTATGCGCGTTGGGCCGTTGTTTTGGTCTGTTCCGATGTAAATGGACACACGCGGACCATTTGGGTCGCCGCGTTGGAGTTGCTCTAATCATTTGTAGGTTCAAATTATCTGTCCTTTTTCACTGTTTTTCTGACAACATACTAACTGTTCTGAACACACATTGCAAGTTTTACGCCAGAGTTCATTAATCGAGCCACTGCAACCCGAGTAGGTTATTTTTGAATTATCTGAAAATTCATACTATCATTAGTCATATAGAATTTAACCAAGATCTTCCAATCGACCTCAAGACATGTAAACTAAGCAACTCCACTGTTTCACATACACTAATTAATACTACGACATTATAATTGGATATCCATCTCCTTTTTCATTTTCATACAGTTCATTCGGTTAGTCTGGGCTGTGCAGCAGCCATGGAGGTGGAAGAGGATGTGAGTTTGCTGCGGAATGCACGCATGGTGCAATTGGAACCAAAATGTTCTGTAATGTTCTTATTTTTTTTAAAGCATGCGGCCATATTATTAATTATTTACAAAGAACATACAAGGTGATACATCAATAAGCCTGAAGCCACCACATCTTGGCAACACCGTTCCTACTCCTATCCCCTTGATGTAGGCGTGCCAAATGTCCGGGCCTAATACCAAACAGACATCGCAACAAAGCCTCACATCTAAAGCCGGGTGTCCCATCCAAGCCACTATCTGGATTGGGTCCCACACCTGTCTGGCACACTCCCAGTGAGCACCGCACGCTGCAAGGGTCGTCACCTCCATCATCCCTCGGTCCATCCTTAGAGCAGAATTGATGCACCAACCTTGCCAGACCTCTCTGCCATCAACGCCACCCTGACGCCAGACAGCTTCCTCCTCTTGCGCGAGTCCATCTCCGCGCATCAGATGTCGAGTCTCCACAGCGCCATGCCACCGAGAACCGCCACCATCAATGTGGAAGATGAAGCACCGATTCATCAAAGACACCGTCATCTGGTCTCTCAAGCCCGTGTGCACCTCCAAGAATGACGCCCCCAAGGGGGAAACGACACCAGAGAGCCACCGTCATCCGATGTACTGATATAGGGTTTCCCCTGGAGGTAGCAGAGAGTGGCCTTGAACTTCCCCACGGCGATGCCTTCAGGAAGGGAACGACGCAGACAGTGTCGCCATCGCTGGCCTTGGCAATAGCCAATAGTAGGTTTTCACCCAGATCTGATCGAAGACCTCCATCTCTCGTGCACGTGCCGCCGCCATCCTTGCCGGGATCTCAACAAAGACTCCAAGGAGCAGATTGGCGCCGCGGCGTCGTCGTTGTTGTGGCCGTCGTCGCCGGCCAAGGGTTTTCCCCGATCCCAAGAGCCCCACCATCCAATCACCGCCCACCACCCGGATACAGCGAGCAAGGCCACACCGAAGCCCAGATCGAGCGGGATAAGGTGAAGGAGATGAAGCTGCGCAGGTAGATCCAGATCGGGCGGACGACCGATGGAAATCACGACCGCCATGAGCTCCCACCACCGGGTCCTCACCTCCCACGCATGCCGAGGAAGACCGGCCACAAACCCGCAGCCACCCTCCGTCAGGGAAGGCGCCGCCCACCTTGACCGGTGCCGCCACCCCGACACACCAAGCTCTCCGCGCGAGGCAGCGGCAGCCAGCCCCGCCGCCACCTTCCTCGACGCCGCGCGGGCTTGCCGGCGGCTATCTCTGGTGTCGGCGAGATATGGAGGGAGGGGGAAGGAGGCCGGCGGCGCTCTAGGGTTGGGGTCGCCCGAGTCGCCCCAGAGGAGTGGCGCGGGGGCGAGGGCGGGGTCATTTATCATTGGGGAAGAATTTCACTTCCTCGGCCTCTGCACCAACTAGCCAGATATGATCGAATCCCTCCATCTCTCGTGCACCAAACGATGTCAACCCCGAGAGATAGAAGTTGCAGCACCGAAGGAAGAAGACCTAGGCATCGTGGACAACGCAGACGTCGATGAAACTTTGACCGTCGCCCTTCCACCAGCGATCCCATCAACATTACTGCTCCACGTTGATGGAGCAATCCCCATGGCAAACAAACTTTGATCATGGAGTTTGATGAATTATATTTTTGACGGGCTACGGTGGCATGTTGGAACATTATCAAGGACGACATCGTCGCAGCCATCCTCCAGCTTGCTGATCTTCTGGGGACTGTGCGAGCCTGATCAACTCTGCTAATATCATTCTTATTCCCAAGAAGGCGGATGCCTCCTACATCAACCACTACCGCCCAATTAGGCTGATCCACAGCTTAACCATGATATTCTCCAAGCTCTTGGCTAACATGCCTTCCCGTGTCCTCCATGGCATCAGCAGTTCTAGGAGTCATAGTGCGTTCACCAAGAAAAGATGTCAACTCGGTCTACCTCCTTGAGGTGATGGATCACATTAGCTTTGGTCAGTGCTGGCGTGATTGGATGTGCATGTCCATGAACTCTTCGGCCTCGCGCGTCCTCAACGGCTTTGTAAGGTTCGCTTGCAGCGGCTGATCGACAAGATTGGTGGTAGACTACCCGGCTGGAAGGATAAGAATATCATCTGAGCTAGTAGGTGAGGGAGTCCTGGATTAGGGGGTATCCGGACAGCCGGACTATATACATCGTCTGGACTATTGAAGCATGAAGATACAAGACTCAAGACTTCGGCCCGTGTCCGGATGGGACTCTCCTTTGCGTGGAAGACAAGCTTGGCGATTCGGATATTATGTTTCCTTCCTTGTAACCGACTCCATGTAAACCCTAGCCCTCTTCAATGTCTATATAAACCGGAGAGGATGGTCCTTAGAATGCTGATCACAATCACAATCATACGATCATAGGCTAGCTCTTAGGGTTTAGCCTCTACAATCTCGTGGTAGATCTACTCTTGTACTACTCATATCTTCAATATTAATCAAGAAGGAAGTAGGGTTTCACCTCCATCGAGAGGGCCCGAACCTGGGTAAATATTGTGTCCCTTGCTTCCTGTTACCATCAGCCTAAGACGCACAGATCGGGACCCCCAACCCGAGATCCGCCGGTTTTGACACCGACATTGGTGCTTTCATTGAGAGTTCCTCTGTCCCATCGCTTCAAGGCTTGATGGCGTCTTCAATCGTCAACAACACGATCCAGGGTGAGAATTTTCTCCCCAGAAAGATCTTTGCATTCGGCGGCTTCACGCTGCGGGCCAATTCGCTTGGCCATCTGGAGTAGATCGACAGCTATGCCCATGGCCACCGGATCAGGTTCGGAAACTTGAACTACACGGCGGATGTTCGCGCAGATTTGATCTTCGACGGATTCGGCCCTGTGCTAGGAGCGTCGGACAGTCACAACGAGCACGGCCTAGACCTGCTGTCGGACAATGCTCAGGACATCATCCCTGCAGCTGCCCCAGATCTAAATCCGGAGCAGATTGCGTTGCCCAAGGGCGGAGGGGTGGACCCCGCCCCACAGGCCGCATACTCATCGGCGGTGGAGCCGAACACAGGTCTCATCTCTGTGGAGGCCTATAACACCGGACCCCCGGACTCGTATCCGGCTATTGGTTCCGGTCCGCATACCCTCGAGCCAGCCAAACTAGGTTTGGCTCCGGTAATGGAGTTTTCCGCAGCGGACATCTTTCACCACTCGCCCTTTGGCGACATGCTGAACTCATTAAAGTCTCTCTCTTTGTCAGGAGGCTCTGGGCCAAACTATGTCCGGCTTGAGTGGGAAGCAGGCGACGAAGAAATTCGCTGCCCACCCACCACCCACTTCATTGCCACGATCGATGATTTAACCGACGTGCTTGACTTCGACTTTGAAGAAATCGACGGTATGGACGACGATGCAGGAGACGTACAAGAGCCACCACTCACAGGGCAGTGGACAACCACCTCTTCATATGATATATATATGGTGGACACTTCGAAAGAAACTAACGGCGATGAGGCAACGGAGGATAACCCCTCCAAGAAAAAAGCAAAGCATGGCCGTCACCAGCGCCGCCCAAGCCCCGCCAAGGCAATACCGGTACCGGAGATGAAAACAATCCGGACGGTGCCGACGACGAATACAACCCCAAACAGCCCGCCTTCGAGCATGCCGAGCAGGAAGATGGGCAGGACAGCCCAGATGAACAGGCGACGGACGGGTATCCGGAGGAGGACAACTACATGCCTTCCTCCGGAGACGAGATTAGCCTCGGCGACGACGAGTTCGGCGTACCCGAAGACCCCGTGGAGCAGGAGCGCTTCAAGCGCCGGCTTATTGCTACTGCGAGAAGCCTGAAGAAGAAGCAGCAGCAGCTTCAAGCTGATCAAGACCTGCTCACAGATAGATGGACATAAGTCCTGGCAGCCGAGGAATATGGACTCGAGCGCCACACGGCTGACCGACCGCCTTGAGGTCGGGATAAAACGGCACATCAGCCCGAATACCAGCCCGCATCCCCGCGCCAGTTTACTACGGCCCGAGGCAATACTCAGGACCTGTGTGATAAACTGGATAACGCCGCAGGACAACCAAGATCGATTTACGGATCACGAGGGCACGCCTCAATACATGACGATGACCGTCATACCGGATACACTAACAGCAAATCCGGCCGGGCCGAATATAACCAGTCAGACGCAGCCGGACTGCGTCGCGACATAGCCCGGCACAGAGGTGCCGCACACCCCCTCTGCTTCACCGATGAAGTGATGGATCATGAATTCCCAGAAGGGTTCAAACCCGTAAACATCGAATCATACGATGCCACAACAGATCCCGCGGTATGGATTGAAGATTTCCTTCTCCACATTCACATGGCCCGCGGAGATGATCTACATGCCATCAAGTATCTTCCCCTTAAGCTCAAAGGACCCGCCCGACACTGGCTAAACAACCTGCCCGCAAACTCCATTGGCAGTTGGGAAAATCTGGAAGATGCATTTCTTGACAACTTCCAAGGCACATATGTGCGACCTCCGGATGCCGATGACTTGAGCCAAATTACTCAACAGCCCGGAGAATCAGCCAGGAAATTCTGGACTCGGTTCCTAACTAAAAAGAACCAAATAGTTGACTGTCCGGACGACGAAGCCCAGGTGGCCTTCAAGCATAATATCCGTGACGAGTGGCTCGCCCGACACCTCGGCCAGTAGAAACACAAGTCCATGGCAGCTCTCACGACAGTAATGACCCGCTTTTGCGCGGGCGAGGACAGCTGGTTGGACAATACTTTAGTGCAGCTTCTCCAGAAGAGCCAGATTGTCGGACTTACATAGGACAGAAACCAAAGGAGGCAACAGGCTTTGCGCACAGAAGGAAACACCCAGGTGGAATCTATTTACGATCGTTATACCTGCTTTATCTATCTGTACGTAGCCTGCCTCTGGATAGGATATGTCAAATAATCTTATTTATCTCTGCTTAATGCGTTCATTGTAAACATACGCCTGAACGTATTATTCATCAATGGGAGATTATATACAGCGTCAACTTATTATTTTTATTTGAGCATTTTTCTTACAAATGTCTATTTGATTTTGCATTCGTACACTTTGGTACGTTCAGTTTGCGGGGCTTCTTATGGCGCCCCATAATACGGTAAGACAAGTCCGAACACTTTCAATAGTGCGGCTCCCCGAACTTATAACATTATATGCATCAGCTCCGAATCATGTCTTGGGTCTACAGTTGGGATAGCCCGGCTCCCTTGTTTTGGTGCCTTACGTTCCGTTATATCGGCTAAGGTAGCGCAGGGAGAACTACTGCGATTGTGCCCTGGTTCTTCCGGATGAGCACCTCAGTAGAGAAAGCCGAAAACTGACCGACATGATGTGGCGAGAGCTGGTCGCTGTTCGAGAGGTCTTAAAATCCTTAAATATATTTCCGCTTTAGGCGATAATTCGGCTTCGTCCGATCTAGGCGTATATAGCGCCCCAATTCGGCTTTCCGAATTCTAGGGGCTTCGCCGAAATTTAAAATTGTAGACTTCTATGACTAAGTGAAGGTTATAAAGCCGCATAGTCCGATTGCCTTGTTCGCTGCGCCGGACACCTCCTTAAGGGACAAAACATTTGGATAAAGAGTGTCGGGGTTTTCCACGAACACCCCAGTACTAGTTACAGGGGGGCGGAAGCCGACGACTGGCCTACTTTCAGATTTTGATAAACAGTCGCACAAAAGGTAATATTTTAAATAAAAAAAGTGCTACATAGCGCAAGTAACTTCGTCTTTACATTACAAACATGACAGAGGTGAATTCATTCAAAAATTATGTCCTCAGTACATTCATCGGCCACAAGGCAAGCACCCTTCATAACGCCATAATAATACTTCTCATGGACGCGATGTGGCTTGCCTTCTGGCGGCCCGTCCTTCACCAGCTTCTCCGCATCCAGCTTGCCCCAATGCACCTTCGCACGGGCAAGGGCCCGGCGGGCACCTTCAATGCAAACGGATCACTTGATGACTTCCAGTCGCGGACAGGCATCCACCATCCGCTTGATCAGGCCGAAGTAGCTGGTGGGCAGGGGCTCACCAGGCCATATCCGGACTATGAAATCCTTCGTAGCCACTTCGGCCGCCTTGTGGAGTTCGACCAACTGCTTCAGCTGGTCACTCAGAGGCGTTGAATGTTCGGCCCCAACATACTGGGACCAGAACAGCTTCTCCGTTGAGCTCCCCACCTGGGCACGGTAGAACTCTGCGACATCTGAAACGCTGCGTGGCAGATCTGCGAATGCCCCTGGAGAGCTCCGGACTCGGGTAAGTAAAAGAAACGCCTCCTCCACATGCTTGCTTTGCATAAAGAATTTCTTAGCTGCCGTTATCTTTTTGGCCTCCTGGATTTCCTGCTGTGCCCTCTCGGCTTCGGCCTTGGCGTCTTTTATACTTGTAAGGGCCTTCGCAAGCTCGGCCTCTTTTGCTTTAAGCTCCTGCTCCACGGACTCGAACTTATTGCCGAGCTCCTGGAGCTCTTCTTGTACTTTCCCCACTCGGGCTTCTTGCTTTTTGCGCTCCTTGCGTTCCAAGGCCGCTTTGTGTTCGGCCTCGGACAGCACCTTCTTGAGAGACGCCACTTCGGTGGCTACTCTGTTACCAAATCACGACGCTTCGTCGTTAGCATAAACAAATTTTATTTACCATTCATTATATGAGAGAGGGGAATTATTCACCTTTGCTCTCCTCGAGCTGCCTCCTCGTGAGGCTGAGCTCTTCCTGTGCCCGCTCCAAGTCCTACGTTAGGCCGGCGATTTCGGCCGTACGAGCAGCAGCGGCCAGCAGCACAGCATGTTTATTCACATTCAAACTTACGGTTAGACTCCTGCGGATTATAATTGACCCTCCGTTTGGTTTTTCCTTCCGAACACCAAACAGAGTATCAGGGGCTACTACCTATCGGGTGGTAACTTCACACATTTTTACTGCTTACCTCAAAGCCTGTTAGGAGGCTGGTGCAGGCTTCGGTTAGTCCGCTCTTGGCGGACGAAACCTTCTAAATCACCGCACTCATGAGAGTACGGTGCTCTTCATCTATGGAAGCGCCACGAAGCGCTTCCAGTAGACAGTCTGGCGCCTCGGGCGCAACAGATGTCCTCGATACAGATGGCCCTCCCTCCCTAACGAGGGGCTGCCCGCTTGAATCCGGAACCACTGAAGGCTCCGGGACAATGTTCGACTGAGAGTCCGGCTTACTGCGGCTCTCACCAACATGATCTGTGGGGATCTTGAACCCCGCGTGTCCGACGGTTGGAATGCCGCCTTGGGGCGCCTCCAGATCCACCTGCCCCTGCTCGGGGAGCCTTTGGGACAACACCTCCGTGTCATCCGCAGGCCGAGGAGAGGTGGCCGTCGGAAGTGAGTTCATTGCTGACTCACTCAAGGACCCGTCCGAAGACGACACATCGGGATGGGCCCTGGCCGGACTGCATACAAATTCGGCGTTATAACAAAACTATGAAGCAAAATTACGATGGAGTGCGGATACTTATGATCGCACTAGGGACTTCTTCCTGGGCTGCCAACCTTCCTCGCTATCGGCGGTGGTGGCGGAGTAGTCCGGAAGGGACACCTTTGCCTTCTTGGACGTCCCAGTCTCGCCCACCGGGGCGGCCTTCCTCTCCCCCCCCCCTAGTACGGGGAGGTGGAGTTTCTTCTTGTTCCTCCGCGCCTCCGCGGGAGGAATCTGCCTCGTCGTCATCGGACGACAAGGGTATGACGGCCTTGTGCTGGGGGCCTCTCCTGGTCCCCTGGTCCGCCGTCTCAGGCCCGCCATCCATTCCGGATGGGGCGGCCTCCTCTTCTTATCCTTCTTCCCCTTCGGGGGAGGAGACTTCCTCGTCCTCTTCGGACGAGGCTTTTGGCGCAGCCTTACACCGGAGACCCTTTCGGGTCCCTGGGGCCTTCTTATTGGCCTTCTTCTCCGGCCCCTTATAGGGCGCTGGGACCAGCATCTTCGCCAGGAGATCAGTAGCTGGGCTTTCCGGCAGAGGAGCCGGACAGTCTATCTGCTCCGCTGTCTCCACATACTCCTGAACAAATATGCACAATCACTTAAGGATTCTCCATGGATATATTGGGAAGAACCGAACCCGGTGGCAGCCTAAGAACTCACCTGGATAGGGTGCTGCGTGGCGTGGAGCCCACGGTCCTCGAATATGAGAGGAGGTACTTCGGAGGCCTTGAACAACAGCTTCCATGCATTTTGTGCTTCATGCCGTAGAGCCTCTGGAGCGTCTGGTGTTCGGCTGGAACGAACTCCCATAGATTAAATTCCCGCCTTTGGCACGACAGAATTCGGCGAACGAGCATGACCTGGATCACGTTGACAAGCTTGATGTTCTTGTCCTTCATGCCCTTGATGCAGTTTATGAGTCCGGTCAGCTCTGCAGATTCGCCCCATAACAGGCCCTTCTGTTCCCAGGAGGTGAGCCGCATAGGGGTTCCGGATCGGAACTCGGGGGCCGCCACCCAGTCGGTGTCGCGCGGCTCGGTGATGTAGAACCACCCCGATTGCCACCCCTTTACGGTTACCGCGAAGGAGCCATCAAGCTAGGTGACGTCAGGCATTTTGCCCACCATGGCTCCTCCGCACTCCGCTTGCTGGCCGCTCACGATCTTCGGCTTCACGCAAAAGGTTTGCAGCCACAAGCCGAAATGAGGCTTGATGCGGAGGAAAGCCTCGCATACGACGATGAATGCCGAGATGTTGAGGATGAAGTTTGGGGCTAGATCATGGAAATCTAGCCCGTAGTAGAACATGAGCCCGCGGACGAAGGGTTGGAGTGGAAACCCCAGTCCACAGACGAAGTGGGCAAGGAACACGACCCTCTCGTGGGGTCCTGGAGTTGGGATGACCTTCCCGCCGTCTGGTAGCTGGTGCGCTATGTTTGCGGCCAAGTATCCGGTCTCCCGAAGACTTGCAATGTTCTTCTCCTTCATGGTGGAAGCCACCCATTTGCCTCCTGCTCCGGACATGTTTAGATGTGCGGAGAAGACTTGGACTAGGGCGCTGGATCTCGAGGAGGAAAGAGTGGGCAGAGGAGGAAGAAGGCGTGGGTAAGAATGGGGAACTCTTATCCCTTTATAGAGGCGACGAAAGCGGTGCGCCTCCCTACTAGCCTGTTAAGAGTCGCTTACTTCCCAAGCGCCACGAGTGATGGCACGAGGGGATTACCCATACCCATATTGATGAGAATCCCGTGATAAGGGGACATGATCTCTGCTTCGACAAGACGTGTCAAGGAAACCGCCTCGCAATACGCGCTGTGGCTGGTTACGGAAAAACGGTTCGAATAATGACCCGACCGTAAGGAAATGTCACGTCGTTTAAAAAGTTGTCAGCTGAAGTATCATTCTCTCTACGATGGTATGTGAAGATCATTTTGCAGATCCGGACACGTCCTACGTGTTCGATAATAACCTTCGAGTATTCGGAAGGAGGAACCCGCCTTGCAATGCCGAAGACAAGACTTCGCACCGGACTCATCGTCATTGAAGCCTGGTTCAGGGGCTACTGAGGGAGTCCTGGATTAGGGGGTACCCAGACAGCCGGGCTATATACATCGTCCGAACTATCGAAGCGTGAAGATACAAGACTCAAGACTTCGGCCCCTGTCCAGATGGGACTCTCTTTTGCATGGAAGACAAGCTTGGCGATTCGGATATTATGTTTCCTTCCTTAACCGACTCCATGTAAACCCTAGCCCTCTCCGGTGTCTATATAAACCAGAGAGGATGGTCCTTAGAAGGCCGATCACAATTACAATCATACCATCATAGGCTAGCTCTCAGGGTTTAGCCTCTACGATCTCGTGGTAGATCTACTCTTGTACTACTCATATCTTCAATATTAATCAAGCAGGAAGTAGGGTTTTACCTCCATCGAGAGGGCCCGAACCTAGGTAAACATTGTGTCCCTTGCTTCCTGTTACCATCAGCCTAAGACGCACAGATCGGGACCCCATACCCGAGATCCGCCGGTTTTGACACCGACAGTAGGGTCATGCTCGCCAAGTCGGTCCTCACCTCCACGACCAGCTTCCACATGAAGATCATCCTCTTGCCTACGCTAGGACTGTGTTGTCTTGTTAGACTTTGTATTGTACACTAGTAGAAAAATGACCTAATATGAGACACATTAGTGCCGGTTTGATTTTGAGCCGACACTAATGTGTCCAATAGTGCCGGTTCCAACGGCTAGCCGGCCGTTCTCATTAGTACCGGTTCGTGGCGAACCTTTAGCACCGGTTCGTGCCACGAACTGGTACTAAAGAGAGTGGTGGAAGGGTGTTGTCAGTCTGGGGCCCCTCCAGCACCTTTATTACCGGATCGTGCCACAAACCGGTACTAAAGGTCGACCTACATAAACCCTTCGCCCACCTGAGCCACTCTGTTCTTCCCCTTTCCCCTCACTTCCTCTGTTCTCCCCACTCTTCCTCGAGCTCCTCACAAATTTTGCCCAAAATTTGTCAAGATTTGAAGGCCCCCATCCATTCAAATGATCACAAAGGTTAGCAACTTTGTCCTTTCAACTCTCATTGCTAGATTAGCTCTTGCAATGCTTTGTATAGTGATTAATTTGGGAGGAATTATATTTGCTAGTATTTGATTTATATGCAATTTGAGGTCAAAAAAAGCACTTAGTTTGCATATGTAGGTGTGGTTTACTTAGTGCCTTCTAAATCTCCGTCAGAACCACCGCCGATCGCTCAAGACCATCCTGTCAGCGGCACCACCTTGTGGTGAGGCTCTTGTTCATGAATGATTTACATTACCAAATTGATGTTTGTGTGATTTGGATATATAGTTACTCGTATAATTATCTTACCCGTACGTTGTCACGACCGGTTTTTCAATAAAAATATTTATTGAACAACCGACCTATGAAGTCCAATATGAGGAAAAATCCTTCATACCGGTTGACAAAACTTTGATACAATAAGCCAGTAGCATTACAATATTACAAGGGTCGGACTGAAGATGCCCAACCAATTATTACAACACGCCAATAATTATACATAGTGGCGGATATGACTCAAAGGTGAGGGGTGGAAATACTACTGACTCGAGCTATGAGTGGTTGGTGGAATAACACAAAGGGTGGTTAATAAGTCATCAGATCGGGCGGCTCATCGAAAGGCCGAGGTGAGGCTCGATGAATTTATTTGGGTAGCGGAAGCGGATATACCACAATGACTAATCCAGGGTCGACGAGACTGACCGGGATTCCTCTAGGCGCCGGACTCGCTATCGAACTCTTCATCCATGAGATCGCTTTCACAAGATTCGCCAGGTGAGTACTATGAAAGTACTCGCAAGACAGTTCGGACAAAAGATATAACAAATGAATGCATGAATGCGGCATGATTTATCTTAACAATGCTCAAATAAAACAGTATAGCAAAATAATTTAGAAGGGAATCGGCGGTAGTCCGCTCAAAAACCCAAAGAAGATAAACTCAAAACCGATCGGGTGTCTGAAGCGACGCCTCGAAGGGTGAGTAAATAAGAAAAACATGCCACAGTCGGGCGTCTGAGCGACACCTCATCAAGGGCTTATATTGAAATAAAATACATGCGTGCCGCAGTCGGACGTCTGAGCGACATCACAGATAGGGCTAATAATGAAAATAGATAACAACAATGCCAGCAATGGACGCCCGAGCGACATCACGTAAAGGGCTTATAATGAAAATAAATAACAACAATGCCATAGCCGGACGCCCGAGCGACATCACGTAAAGGGCTTATAATGAAAATAGATAACAACAATGTCAGCAATCGGACGTCCGAGCGACATCACGTAAAGGGCTTATAATGAAAATAAATAATAACAATGCAGCAGTCGGACGCCCGAGCGACATCACGTAAAGGGCTTATAATGAAAATAAATAACAACAATGCCGCAATGGACGCCTCGAGCGACATCACAGAAAGGGCTTATAATGAAAATAGATAACAACAATGCCGCAGTCGGACGTCTGAGCGACATCATAGAAAGGGCTTATAATGAAAATAGATAACAACAATGCCGCATTCGGACGTCTGAGTGACATCACAGAAAGGGCTTACATCACAAAGATATAGTACTCATAATGAATATTCAACACAGGAATATAAACGGGTTAGTCCATCCACAGGAATAAACATTTAACCGGACTTAGTACTCATGTGAATCACCGGAGTATCTGTCACCAAAACTGACACTTGTCAGGATAAGATAATACAGAACTCGGACATGGATAAGATGATTCGAGGAATTAAGACTCTGCAGTGTTTGTACTAAAATTACTCACAGCCAACGGATTTCCGTAGTCCTGAAGGACTAGTTCCGTTTATGGTATTTCGGAAGAAACACAGCTAACCAGTACACAACCATCCTACCTCACGAAAGCCAGGAATCACCCTAGACATCTTCCAAGAAAAACTTTTGAGACGGGGAGATCACAATCTCGAATAGCATGGGATCAAATTTATATTCACACGCCTAAGGGTGCCCCTCTCGGTCCCAACCGAAACACCCATGCCCCTGACCGATGATCGGCTTTAATCCAGGCCATGGAACCATCATCACGGCCTCTCCATTTGGTGTGTACCAGAAAGCGGTTCGCAACTTACTAAACCATATCCCTTATGGAAAACATGTGGTAGTACGGGAGGGAAATGGATGGGAACCGAATCGATACGGGTTGACACTGAAGTCAAATAGTATGGCATAAGACCGCATGCTACAACACTGCCATCTTACCCATCCTCATGCCAACACATGGCCATGCACATTCACATCCAACACGTATGGATTATCGAACTCACTTGCCTCAACTTTGCATGAAAATAACCTTCATCGGTATGCTCACAAACATGCCATGAAACTACTTAATGCAAACCTGCCAGAACACTCATCATATCAAAAGTTCAAACATGCTTGCCTGGTTCAGAGTAGTCGGGGTCTAGCTCGGTGAAGCTCGCGGTTCCGTCACCTCCTTCGGTATCTACGGTAACAAACATACACGCGCTAACGTAAATACCGTGGAGTACACAAAGTTGGTCCAAAAGTTTTCCAAATAAATCCCATAAAAAACTAGACAAAATTATAAGACTGTCAGAAAAAGAATCACTGTAATGAAACAGAAAAGTTCCAGGGGTTTAACTGAGAAAACAGAAAACAGTTCGAATAGAAACGCGCAAGCCCACAGGGAAAACGTACTCTGCCCAAAGGCGCCAACGGAAAACGGTTCGCGGGAAAAGAAAGAGAGGCTCACATGGGGGGTCCCCATGTCAGGTTTGAAAGACCTCGCCGGCGCCCGAAGGCTGCAAAGGGTCGCCGCGTCGAACCACGGCGAGTCGGAGATCGGAGTGTACCAAGAGTATCAGCGTGTCCTTCCGCGTCGGTGGGTGGTGGACTTGGGCGTCGGGGAGCACCACTTCGACAGCGACACTTTCTCCAGCGGACGGTGGCTCGGGCGATGGTGGATCTCGCCGAGGAGGGCTGCAAGGATTGAATTGAGGTGGGGTTTAGAGCACTTGGTGTAGGAGAAGGCTACAGACGGGGTTTGGGCGCCGGAGATGGCCTCACCACAGTGAATCAAGCTGGTGGCCGAGGCGGATCGAGGCGGCCGGAGTTGGAGGAGGAGACCTCCTCGAGGTCCTCCTAGAAGCTTGGCGTGGTGTTGGTGAGGTTCAGTGGTGGTGTGTGCACGAGAGCGAGCTCAGGGCTCCTTTTTATAGGCGATCCGAGGCGGTGGCTGCGAACGGACTTCTCCGGCGATGGTTACGGCGGCACAGAGCTTGGTCGGGGAGGTTTAGGGAGTGGGGCGTCAGCGTGGAGTTCCACTGGTGCCGTTTTGACGCTAAACAAGCTTGGATTAGGAGCCCTGGGTGGATTCGACGGAACGGGGCGGCGCGGACCCGTCGGCGGCAGGGAGCGCGCTCTGTGCGTGCCGCGCCACGGCGACGGTGTTGCATGCGTGTACTGTCGAGGAAGCGGCCATGCGGAGCCACCAGAGGGTTTGGGCGGCGCCGAACGGCGTTACGCCGCCGTTCTGCTCCCTGTCGGCCGCTACGGTGGTTCGGCCACCGCAAGACACGCCGGCGCAGGCGGGCCAGGGCGCCACCGACGCCAGGAACGCGCCAAGCACGCGTGTGAGGCTCCGGACAGGCAAGCTAGGTCGTGAGCAACGTGCAGGCACTGTGAACATGTGACTGAATTTACTGACAAAGATCGACACTGAAACTCTGAACTTTCTGAACTTAACTGAAGATGCACAGAAACAGTGCATGCAAGGTGTTCGACAGAATGATTTTGGCATGTGGGAAAATTTTCTTGAGCTGATCTTTGGTGTGGTGGTCTCTTATTGCATCTGAGGGCCGCCTGAATTTTGGTAGAATTTTTGGAGAAGTGTAGATATGAATTTCACCAAAAATGATGAATCTGGTCCAAACTTGCAGAGGTTGAATTTTGAAAATTTTGAAAAGAGGAAGAGTGGATCAAGATGGTTCTGGGTTGTGGGTACCAAGGACTATCCAAGGGAGTTGGTTTGAGGTCAAAACTCAAAAGCATTAGGGTACTTGCTTTGCAAATCACCTTGGCTCAAAAGAAAAGACAGACTTATTTTGGGAGAAGAAATAATTGGAAAAAGTCCAAAAATGGATTTTACTAGTTTGGACAGAATGTTTGAGTTGTACCAAAGTGGAAGGAGGGGTTTTGGGAGAAATTTACCACATGAGTGATGGTAAACTCAAGGATGGATCAAAACCAAAGAATAGCCCAAAATCACAAGGTTTCTTTTTAGAAGAAAATAAATCCAAGAAATGCTTTTGAGAAGAAAACTCAGAAGAGAGGTTTTTAAGAAGGGTTTAAATGACCTTCTTCAAATCAAGCAAGGCTTTTGCTGAAAACAAAAACAACAAAAATTTTGGAGTGTCACAGCACCTACCCCCTTAGGAAAAATCTCGTCCCCGAGATTCCAGTTGATTTTCAAATAATTGTGGGTGCTCTGTTCGAAGGAAATCCTCCCTTTCCCAAGTGGCTTCACTTCCGGTGTGGTTGCTCCACTGAACTTTGAAGAACTTGGTGGTTTTCTGTCGGGTTCTCCTTTCTGACTCTTCCAAGATTTTTACCGGATGCTCCCGATATGTGAGATCTGGTTGCACGTCAATGTTTTTATGGGGTACTTGTTTCTCTGGGTTGCTTACGCACTTCCTCAATTGGGAGACGTGGAATACGTCGTGGATGTCGGATAACTCTTCGGTAAGTCTAGTTGGTAGGCCACCGTGCCCCTTCGTGCTACTATGCGTAAAGGCCCGCTGAATCTCGGTGCTAGTTTTCCTTTAATCTTGAACGGTGCAGACTCTCATGGGTGATACTCGAGGTACACAAATTCACCGGTTCAAAATGGACTCCACAATGCTTCTGATCGTAATAACTCTTTTGTCGACTTTGGGCTGTCTTGAGCCGGTCCTTAATTACCTTGACTTTATCCTCACCCTCCTTGAGCAGGTCTGGGCCAAGATATGACTGCCTCCGGCTTCCACCAATTTAGCGGGTACTACATCTTGGTCCTGACAGAGCTTCAAATGGTGCCATTTGCAGGCTGGACTGATAGCTGTTGTTATATGCAATTCTGCGTATGGTAAGCTCTCCTCCCAACTGGTACCATAGGTGAGGACACATGCTCTCAAAGATATCTTCTAGAATTTGATTTACTCGCCGGTCCGCCCATCCGTCTGGGATGGTATGCGGTATCGAATGCCACTGAGTTCCCAGAGCTTGTTGTAAGTGATCCCAAAACCGGAGACGAATTGAGTGCCTCCGTCCGAGATTATTTTCTTTGGGACTCCATGTAGGCAAACGATACGGAGAGGTAGAGCCTAGCAAGCTTCGAGTGGTGTGTGTTGTCTTCACGGGATGAAGTGAGCTACTTTAGTCAGCCTATCTGTGATTACCCATATGGCATCATGTCCGTGTCGTGACCGAGGTAGTCCAACAATAAAATCCATTCCGATTTCGGCCCCATTTCCACTCGGTATCTTATTCGTTGCAATAGTCCGCCGATTTCGGTGCTCGCCTTGATGCGTTGACAAGAGTCACAACATGCAATAAACGTGGCTATATCTCTTTTTATACCATGCCACCAAAATGTTTCCTGAATATCTTTGTACATTTTTGTTCCTCCAGGATGGATTGAATATGGAGCGGAGTGGCTTTCAGCCAGGATTTGCTGTTTAAGGTCATGGATATTTGGTATGCAGAGCCTATTCCCGTACCACAATATTCCTTGCTCATCAATACTGAATTCTGAGGCCTTGCCCAATTTCATCTTACGCTTTATGCCTTCAATGCTGGGGTGTCCACGTTGGGCCTCTCTAACCTTCTCTATCAGGGTAGGCTGTACTTCTAAGTTTGACACACTGCCTTCGGTGACCACCATCAGGTTGAGCCTTGCGAACTCCTGCTGGAATTCAGGTCTTAAGGCTGGCATGCTGTCGTTGTCTGGACTGGGGTTCCGACTCAGAGCGTATGCTACAACATTCGCTTTGCCCGGGTGGTAGTGGATCCCAACATCATAATCCTTTACTAATTCCAACCAGCGTCGCTGCCGTGAATTTAGTTCTGGTTGTGTGAAAATATACTTGAGGCTTTTGTGGTCCGTGTATATTTCACAACGATTACCAAGTAGAAAGTGTCTCCATTCCTTGAGTGCATGTATCACCGCTAATTCCAGGTCATGGGTAGGGTAATTTTCCTCATGCTTGCGGTTGTCTCGAAACATATGCGATAACCTTGCCTTCTTGCATTAATACGCACCCGAGGCCCTTTCGAGATGCGCCACAAAATACTTCAAAATTCTTGTGTATATCTCGCACAATTAGTACCGGTGCTTTCGCCGCTTTTCTTTAGTTCTTGGAAACTTTTCTCGCAGGCTTCCGCCCATTCAAACTTCCTGTCTTTCTTGAGAAGTTGCGCCATTGGCTTTGCTATGGTGGAGAATCCTTCAATAAATCTTCGTGGTATCCTGCCATTCCCAAGAAACTTCGTACATCCGTCACATCGGTTGGTGGCTTCCACCAAGTACGGCCTTGACTTTTTCCGGTCTCTGGCGATACCTTCTTGAGTTAGTACGCGGCCCGTAAAACCTACTTGCTTTAGCCAAAATTCACACTTGCTGAATTTGGCGCACAACTGATGTTTCCTAAGTTCTCCTAGTACAATCCGGAGATGTTCAGCGTGTTCTTCTGGTGTTTTGGAGTATACCATAATATCATCGATAAATACCACAACAAACTTATCCATAAACTTCATGAATACTTTGTTCACGAGGTGAACAAAATATGCGGGGGCATTTGTTAGACCGAATGGCATCACGGTGAACTCGCATAATCCAGATCCGAGGTGAAGGCGGTCTTGGGAATATCCTCGGTTCGTACTTTCAGCTTGATGATATCCCGATCTCAAGTCAATCTTTGAGAATACCTTGGCCTTAGCGAGTTGATCGAATAAATCATTTATTCGCTGCATCGGATATTTGTTCTTGATTGTGACCATGTTTAGCGCCGATAATCTATGCACAATCTCAGTGTACCATCCTTCTTTTGGCGAATAAAATTGGTGAACCCCAAGGTGAGGAACTGGCTCAGATGTACCCTTTTTTTCCAACAGTTCCTTTATTTGCTTCTTTAGTTCCACCAATTCGATGGTGCCATTCTGTATGGTTTCTTGTATTGGGAGCGGTTCCGGGTGCTAGCTCAATGCTGAATTCTATCTCTCGATCTGGTGGCATGCCTGGTAGTTCTTCGAGGAATACATCTGGAAATTCACACACTACTGGAACTTTGCTCAATTCAGAAATATCCACCTTGTTCAATCTCACTTGCCTGGATATTTTTCTTTCCTTGGCTGAAACCTTTATGGTCTTCCCGTGGTGATGGGTGAGAATTACGGTCCTGTTGAAGCAGTCAGTAAAACCTTTGTTGGTGGTTAACCAATCCATCCCTAAGATGACATCCAGTCCTTTATTTTCCAATACGATAAGATTTGCGTGAAACTTCAACCCTTCAAACTCGATAACCACACCCGGGCTATAATTCTGGGTAACTTGCTTAATTCCAGGGGACTTGACGATCATTGATTTTCCCAATGGAAGCATCGAAAAACCATTTTGCAAGGCAAAACTTTTCGAAACGAACGAGTGAGAAGCTCCGTAATCAAACAAAACCATGGCAGGTATTGTGTTGACAGAAACGCATCGAGTACGATATCCGGGGCATTTTGTGCTTCCTCTTGGTCACGTGGTTCAAATGACCCTTCCTGTGGTTGTTATTTGGGTTGAAATTGTTGCGCTTTGGTGCCAATTATTGCTTCCGTTCTTCGCTTTGGGGTCGAAGTTCTTGGCTTGGGGCACTGCTTGGCATAGTGCCCTTCTTCTCCACAAGCTGTAACAGGTAACGCCTGGGCGATAGGTGAACTCCTTGTCCCTTGCGTGGAAATTCTTGATTGGGCGTGAGACGCTTGTCGGGGGTTTGGGTGTCCAGTTCTTCCGAACATCTGTCTTGCTGCGGTGGTTGCGGTGTGTTTAGTCTGGTCCTCTTCCGCTTATGGAAATCTTCTAAGCTGCGCTCTCATTTTCCAAGGTAATGGCCTTATCCACCAGTGTATTAAAATCTGGAAATGTGTGTACGACCAATTGACATTTAAGCGCGGTGTCGAATCGCCTAGGAATTTCTCCATCTTTTGTTTTCTCGACATACGCCCTCGCTGGCGAAGCGAGACAGCAGGGTAAACTGACTGTTGTATTCGACACTGTCATTATCCTTGCTTGAGGTCATCAAATTCTCTCTTTTGATTTTCATAAGACTCTTAGGAATATGTGCCCCACGAAAACCTTCTTTAAATTCCTCCCATGATATATTATTTTCGCTAGGGTGCATGTGCAGGAAATTTTCCCACCACGATGCGGCTGCTCCAGTGAGATAGTGCGGAGCATAAAGCACTTTCTCAAGGTCTGAACACTGGGCGATAATTAATTTTCTCTCCATGTCGCGAAGCCAGTCCTCGGCTTCTAGAGGTTTGTCAGTGTGAGAAAACGTTTGTGGACGTGTCTTCTGTAGCTCAGATAACTTGGATTGCTGCTGATACGGTCCGCGGTGATTTCCCATATTGATGACTTGGTTCAGTATTTCCTGATGTTGCTGCTGACTTTGTTCATAAAGACGGCACATTTGGGAAAATGCCGTTTCACTGTCCTGCTGACTTGTCTGTCCCTTTGTGAAATTGTTGCCTGGGGGTGTGCCATAATTTTCCTTTGTCGGAGTTGGCATGGAGCGCGTCCAAGGACGAGACATAGTTCACTCTGGGGATATATTTTGAAACACACATAAGAAAAGGAATTGAGCCGCAAAAATCAATAAATTCAAGAATATGCAAAAGTTGCAAATGCTCCAAGATTTTTCAAGAGAAAATACGCTTATGCACGGAGAAGGACCGTTCATTACATATCTTACACGCAAGCAGTAATTATACAATACATCACTCAGGATATGCGTACATAAATCCTGACATGTTATTTAGTCTAGTGCACTTCACCATATCCTACATGATGCGCAAACAAACTACTTCTCACAGCCTATTTACATATAAACATATCGCACAAGTCGGTACATCGCATGGCGGCTAAGCGCACTTAGTCGGAGATGGTAAGGATTTCCTTGGCCTGCCAAGGGTGAGGCGAGAGAGGTGGGGACTCAACCTCCTCCTCGAGATAGGCTCCAGACGAGAGGTGCTGCGCGGAGTTGGTGGAGCAGGTGCCCTGTGCGGGACAACACGAATCTGAGCGGGCACGAGGGGTGGTGCAGAACGAACCGGAGTAGGCGCAATGACGTGGTTGAATTCCTCCGTGGTAGGCAGGCGACGAGTAGCGGTGCGAGTAGTAGGAGCGAACGATGCTGATGACGAGACGAAAGTTAGTGGTGGTGCAGCACGCAGGAGCTCCCTCCTGTTGGCGGTATAGCCATGGACTGAGTCCATGCGGGCAGCTACAAAGTGGTCCACCAGGTTGTCGAATGCTGCCTCCAAAGCCCAAGATACTGGCGAGCATCTCAAAGCTTCATCCCGCTCTCCTCTGGGGCAAGAGAACGCGAGTGGCAAGTATATGGCACGTGACATGGCAGGTAGCGGTAGCGACGAGTCTTCATCGAAGGCAGGATATCCTCGAGACGGCTATCGCCTCACGGGCTGCCATCTGTAGCGCTGCGTTTTTTGTGGGCATGGCTCTCCCACGAACCGTAACGCCAATTCGCCCTCTCTTGAATTCCACCGCTGCTTGGTGTATGGTTAGACGGTCATTGACCTTGTGCTGAGAGAGAGAGAAGATCAAGACATCCGCCCCATCGCGACTTGGACGATGAAGGAGAGAAGCTTGACAAACCCATCGGGCATGTTGGCGAACATCTGCGACTCGCAATCGTTGCTGGCCATCTACAAAAGGAGGCAAAAATCCTGAGAAGTCAAATCATAAATTTATGCCGATCGTCGAAATTGACTACATTTGTAAAAATAATAAATAGCTCTACTATGCTAATAACCGATTAGCGATCGCACCTAGTGGCTTCCTACAGTCAGCCCGGCTCGTACCAAGCTTGTCACGACCGGTTTTTCAATAAAATATTTATTGAACAACCGACCTATGAAGTCCAATATGAGGAAAATCCTTCATACCGTTGACAAAACTTTGATACAATAAGCCAGAGCATTACAATATTACAAGGGTCGGATCAAGATGCCCAACCAATTATTACAACACGCCAATAATTATACATAGTGGCGGATATGACTCAAAGGTGAGGGGTGGAAATACTACTGACTCGAGCTATGAGTGGTTGGTGGAATAACACAGCGGGTGGTTAATAAGTCTCATCAGATCGGGCGGCTCATCGAAAGCCGAGGTGAGGCTCGATGAATTTATTTGGGTAGCGAAGCGGATATATCACAATGACTAATCCAGGGTCGACGAGACTGACTGGGATTCCTCTAGGCGCCGGACTCGCTATCGAACTCTTCATCCATGAGATCGCTTTCACAAGATCTCGCCAGTGAGTACTATGAAAGTACTCGCAAGACAGTTCGGAAAAAAGATATAACAAATGAATGCATGAATGCGGCATGATTAATCTTAACAATGCTCAAATAAAATAGTATAGCAAAATAATTTAGAAGGGAATCGGCGGTAGTCCGCTCAAAAACCCAAAGAAGATAAACTCAAAACCGATCGGGTGTCTGAAGCGACGCCTTGAAGGGTGAGTAAATAAGAAAAACATGCCACAGTCGGGCGTCTGAGCGACACCTCATAAAGGGCTTATATTGAAATAAAAATACATGCGTGCCGCAGTCGGACGTCTGAGCGACATCACAGAAAGGGCTTATAATGAAAATAAATAACGACAATGCCGCAGTCGGACGCCCGAGCGACATCACGTAAAGGGCTTATAATGAAAATAGATAACCACAATGTCAGCAATGGACGCCCGAGCGACATCACGTAAAGGGCTTATAATGAAAATAAATAACAACAATGCAGCAGATCGGACGCCCGAGCGACATCACGTAAAGGGCTTATAATGAAAATAAATAAAACAATGTTGCAATGGACGTCTGAGCGACATCACAGAAAGGGCTTATAATGAAAATAGATAACAACAATGCCGCATTCGGACGTCTGAGCGACATCACAGAAAGGGCTTATAATGAAAATAGATAACAACAATGCCACAGTCGGACGTCCGAGCGACATCACAGAAAGGGCTTACATCACAAAGATATAGTACTCATAATGAATATTCAACACAGGATATAAACGGGTTAGTCCATCCACAGGAATAAACATTTAACCGGACTTAGTACTCATGTGAATCACCGGAGTATCTGTCACCAAAACTGACACTTGTCAGGATAAGATAATACAGAACTCGGACATGGATAGGATGATTCGAGGAATTAAGACTCTGCAGAGTTTGTACTAAAATTACTCACAGCCAACGGATTTCGTAGTCCCAAGGACTAGTTCCGCTTATGGTATTTCGAAGAAACGCAGCTAACCAAGACACACCCATCCTACCTCACGAATGCCAGGAATCACCCTAGACATCGCCCAAGAAAAACTTTTGAGATGGGGAGATCACAATCTCGAATAGCATGGGATCAAATTTATATTCACACGCTCTAAGGGTGCCCCTCTCGTCCCAACCGAAACACCCATGCCCCGACCGGATGACTGGCTTTAATCCAGGCCATGGAACCATCATCACGGCCTCTCCATTTGGTGTGTACCAGAAAGCGGTTCGCAACTTACTAAACCATATCCCTTATGGAAAACATGTGGTAGTACGGAAGGGAAATGGATGGGAACCGAATCGATACGGGTTGACATCAAGTCAAATAGTATGGCATAAGACCGCATGCTACAACACTGCCATCTTACCCATCCTCATGCCAACACATGGCCATGCACATTCACATCCAACACGTATGGATTATCGAACTCACTTGCCTCAACTTTGCATGAAAATAACCTTCATCGGTATGCTCACAAACATGCCATGAAACTACTTAATGCAAACCTGCCGAACACTCATCATATCAAAAGTTCAAACATGCTTGCCTGGTTCAGAGTAGTCGGGTCTAGCTCGGCGGCTTCATGTTCCGCCACCTCCTTCGTATCTACGGTAACAAAAATACACGTGCTAACATAAATACCGTGGAGTACATAAAGTTGGTCCAAAATTTTTCCAAATAAATCCCATAAAAAACTAGACAAAATTATAAGACTGTCAGAAAAATAATCACTCAAAAATATCTTTTTATTAAAAAGTTATAAGGGTTTCTGTCCAGGGACTCATCTCGTAATGAAACGTAAAAGTTCCAGGGTTTAACTGAGAAAACAGAAACGGTTCGAATAGAAACGCCGCAAGCCCACAGGAAAACGTATCGCCGAAGGCACCAACGGAAAACGGTTCGCGGGAAAAGAAGAGAGGCTGACATGGGTGGTCCCCATGTCAGGTTTGAAAGACCTCGCCGGTGCCCGAAGGCTGCGGTGGTCGTCGGCGTCAAACCACGGCGAGTCAGGGAGATCGGAGTGTACCAAGAGTATAAGCATGTCCTTCCGCGTCGGTGGGTGGTGGACTTGGGCGTCGGGGAGCACCACGTCGACGGCGACACTTTCTCCGGCGGACGGTGGCTCGGGCGATGGTGGATCTCGCTGGGGAGGGCTGCAAGGATCGAATTGAGGTGGGGGTTAGAGCACTTGGTGTAGGAGAAGGCTACGGACGGGGTTTGGGCGCCGGAGATGGCTCACCGCAGTGGATCAAGCTGGTGGCCGAGGCGGATCGAGGCGGCCGGAGTTGGAGGAGGAGACCTCCTCGAGGTCCTCCTAGAAGCTTGGCGTGGTGTTGGTGAGGTTCAGTGGTGGTGTGTGCACGAGAGCGAGCTCGGGGCTCCTTTTTATAGGTGATCCGAGGCGGTGGCCGCGAACGGACTTCTCCGGCGATGGTTACGGCGGCGCAGAGCTTGGTCGGGGAGGTTTAGGGAGTGGGGCGTCAGCGTGGAGTTCCACTGGTGCCGTTTTGACGCTAAACAAGCTTGGATTAGGAGCCTTGGGTGGATTCGACGGAACGGGGCGGTGCGGAACCGTCGGCGGCAGGGAGCACGCTCTGTGCGTGCCGCGCAACGGCGACGGTGTTGCATGCGTGTGCTGTCGAGGAAGCGGCCAGGCGGAGCCACCAGAGGGTTTGGGCGGCGCCGAACGGCGCACGCCGCGTTCTCGCTTCCCGTCGGCCGCCACGGTGGTTCGCCACCGAAGACACGCCGCGCCTTGGCGGGCGAGGCGCCACCGACGCCAGGAACGCGCCAAGCACGCGTGTGAGGCTCCGGACAGGCAAGCTAGGTCGTGAGAAACGTGCCAAAGGCACTGTGAACATGTGACTGAATTTACTGACGAAGATCGACACTGAAACTCTGAACTTTCTGAACTTAACTGAAGATGCACAGAAACAGTGCATGCAAGGTGTTCGACAGAATGATTTTGGCATGTGGGAAAATTTTCTTGAGCTGATCTTTGGTGTTGTGGTCTCTCATTGCATCTGAGGGCCGCCTGAATTTTGGTAGAATTTTTGGAGAAGTGTAGATATGAATTTCACCAAAAATAATGAATCTGGTCCAAACTTGCAGAGGTTGAATTTTGAAATTTTTGAAAAGAGGAAGAGTGGATCAAGATGGTTCTGGGTTGTGGGTGCCAAGGACTATCCAAGGGAGTTGGTTTGAGGTCAAAACTCAAAAGCATTAGGGTACTTGCTTTGCAAATCACCTTGGCTCAAAAGAAAAGACAGAATTATTTTGGGAGAAGAAATAATTGGAAAAAGTCCAAAAATGGATTTTACTAGTTTGGACAGAATGTTTGAGTTGTACCAAAGTGGAAGGAGGGGTTTTGGGAGAAATTTACCACAAGAGTCATGGTAAACCCAAGGATGGATCAAAACCAAAGAATAGCCCAATATCACAAGGTTTCTTTTTAGAAGAAAATAAATCCAAGAAATGCTTTTGAGAAGAAAACTCAGAAGAGAGGTTTTTAAGAAGGGTTTAAATGACCTTCTTCAAATCAAGCAAGGCTTTTGCTAAAAACAAAAACAACAAAAAATTTGGAGTGTCACATACGTTGTTTGTTAAACATAGTGCCATGGTTTTGATATCCGTCCCTGTCGGCCCTCGTCCTTGTTATGATTCGAATGTGGTATATTCTCTTTTAAAACTAGTTGTTGCATTTCGTGTTTATGACAAATTATGCCCATCAAGTTGACATAGATATTTTTATCTAGGAGGTATGTGAACCGGAAATTCCAACCGACCCTATTGTCGAGAGGTTAAATTTAGTTGAAAGAGAAAATGAGTATTTGAAAGAAAATTGAAAAGAATTGAGGGGAGAAGATGGAATTGGAGTTGCATGTTGCAGATGTCATCGATGATCACAAGATCAAGATGGAGAAAATGAGGTTGAAGATTAGAAAGATTAGAAAATATGCCATTGATAGTGTGGCTTGGTACCATTATGCTGTTGGATCAATTGTTACCTTAGTTGCGATCTTCATTGCATTTGTTGATGCATTTAAATTCTTTAGCTAGAGAGTTATTTGTATGTTGCATTTAATTAAGTGCTGTATATGAACTTTATGTATGAACTTGTATTAATTTGGTCTATTCGGTGTTGTGTAATGAAGATGAGCCGACAATGGATGTATGATGACCGATGCTCTCCCGAGTTCATTAATGGCGCGCATACTTTTCTGCTTGCCGCTGAGGCAAACAAGTGGGCGGATGGTTTTATGCCTTGTCCATGTGCTGGCTGTAAGAATGGTCACAATTACTCTACGTCAAGAACCATTCACGTCCACCTATTTGAATCCGGTTTCATGCCCCACTATAATGTTTGGACCAAGCACGGAGAAATAGGGGTTATGATGGAAGACAATAAAGAAGAAGAGGAGGACGACGACTATCCTGGCCATGGGTTCCCTGAATACGATGATACAACAATGGGGGAAGAAGCTGAGCCGGCAATGCAGGAAGAAGCTGAAGAAGAGGCATCAGACGAGCCCGCTGATGATCTAGGTCGGGCCATTGCCGATGCAAAGAGAAACTGTGCAAGTGATCCGGAGAAGACGAAGTTGGAGCGCATGTTAGAGGATCACAAGAAATTGTTGTACCCGAATTGCGAACCTGACAAAAAAAAGTTGGGCACCACACTTCAATTGCTGCAATGGAAGGCAGAGAATGGTGTATCTGACAAGGGATTTGGAAAGTTGCTGGTAATGATAAACAATATGCTTCCAAAGGACAACGAATTGCCCGAGAGTACGTATGAAGCAAAGAAGGCTGTCTGCCCTCTAGGGTTAGAGGTGCAAAAGATACATGCATGCCCTAATGACTGCATCCTCTACCGCGGTGAGTATGAGGATTTGAACGCTTGCCCGGTATGCGGTGCATTGCGTTATAAGATCAGTGGCGATGACGCTGGTGATGTTGAGGGTGAGCGCCCCAGGAAGAAGATTCCTGCCAAGGTGATGTGGTATGCTCCTATAATACCACGGTTGAAACGTTTGTTCCAAAACAAAGAGCATGCGAAGGCGATGCGGTGGCACGCAGAAGACCGTAAGAAGTAGATCTCCTACCTTTGTAACCGACTCTGTGTAACCCTAACCCTATTCGGTGCCTATATAAACCGGAGGGTTTTAGTCCATAGGACGAACAACAAACATACCATAGGCTAGCTTCTAGGGTTTAGCCTCTCTGATCTTGTGGTAGATCTACTCTTGTACTACCCATATCATCAATATTAATCAAGCAAGAATAGGGTTTTACTTCCATCGAGAGGGCCCGAACCTGGGTAAAAACATCATGTCCCTTGTCTCCTGTTACCATCCGCCTAGACGCACAGTTCGGGACCCCCTACCCGAGATCCGCCGGTTTTGACACCGATAGGGGGGCTGCCTTTGCGCCTACCATGGAGCGTCGTCTGCATGAAATTTTATTGCCACGCAAGGCTCGTCTTTTTTGCTCCACATGTTCAGTTCCATTGTTTACAATAACTGTCATGCATAGGAATAAAACATAGTGAGATTATGTAAGGAGTGCATGCAGAAATCCAGAGTGATGGTAGCAACCTGTGGATAGACCCAAAAACAATAATAGCAAGCAGATAACGGCTTCAGTTAAAAAATACAGATAATGGCTTCTTTACTGTTTGTTTCCCACCCAACATGAAACTCATAATAGACACTGGAGATTAACCAGATAGTAGATAGATACTATTGATAGCGGCCCCGATATGTACCGCACAACCCTTTAAAAACTCAAGTTTGACCATTAGTTTGGAGCTGACTCGGAGTCTAATCGGTTAACAGGACGATAAAGTAGCATGTAGTATTAAGCGATGCATAACGTAAGCAGACACGAAAGAGTGCGACCTCTCTTGCGTACCCATGTAGTCCTCGAGGTCATCTGCTCGGTTGATGATGGTAATGTAGTTTTCATGGCTGCCAGCGGCGGGGAAGAAGATCTGAGGCGGCGGAAGATAGTCTGGAGGCCGGATCCCTGCTGTGCTGGACACTTCTATCGTTGGAGCAGCTGAGCTGGGGTGGACGACGGTGCAGCAGGAGCGAAACAAACCACACAAGGTTTTCTTTGACAACTATCTGTAAGAGAAGTAATTTTGTAAGTGCTCGTTTGAATTGAAGGATTCCAACAATGCAGGGATAGGAAATAGACAGGAATAGGATAGGAATGCACTTGCAAAACAGAGAATTTAAAAACACATGATTTCTGCCAATCTGGATGTTTGATTCACAACAATTGGAAGATCACGGGATGCAAAGAAGCATGGTGAGATTAAGTCAAACCACAAGAAAATGTACGGTCATAATGCTATTATGCTACTATCTCTTAGTATTCTGCTTCATGAATAGGAATTTGAAAAGGAGGACACGTGAATATTAAAATCCTACATTTTTTCTTTCAAGGAGACACTAAAGGAACAAATCCATGTGCTCAGTGGACAATATATATAACATGTAGAGTAAAAAAGAGATGCAACAAGTGTACAACCTCTTTGGCGAAGCCATGTCGATCTCAGCGTGATTGGGTTGGCTAGTGAGGATGCTCCGACTGACTTTGCTGTCGGAGGAGGGGAAGAAGATCTTAGGCGTTTGGAGATGGAGCCCGAGGTACTGCTCCACTGTGATGGAGGGTTTCGTCGTTGGAGCAGCTCCGGTGAGTTGGACGACGCCGAGGCTGAAGCAGGACAAGAGAGACAACGAACAATGTTAACCTGAGTGGAATTCTAATAGCATCTCCAATACATGACATAAAATACATAACCACAAAGTGCTAGATGTAAAATACATCCGCCGCTCATCTCTGAACTTAAGTGTCGAAACTGAACTTAACTGTCGACACTGAACTTAACTATCAAAACTGAACTTAACTGTCGAAACTGAATTTCGCTGTCGTAACTGAATTTTGCTGTCGAAACTAAACGCACTAGCAAGGTGAGGCTACACATCGGTCGACTGACTTTTTCATCTCTGGTCAGTCGATTTTGCATCCGTTGGATACAAAATCAAGGGCACTCGATTCATCTTCAACCTACACCCCCCTGAGCCGCCAGCCACCAACGGCCAAACAGCAGCCCCCCGCCGCCCGCGGCCGGTGGTGCACCACCCCGCCCGCCCCGAAAACACTCCCCACCGCAGGTCCGCCGCCGCCCCGGCCATCCCTCTAGCCCCCCCCCCTGTGCCGAGCTTTTTCTCCAGCGATCCCCACGCCACCGCCCGGCCAACGCCCCCATCCTGAACCCTAAGATAGATAGTGGGGTACCTCTCCGGCGAGCCCCCCTCCTCGCTGCGGCTGGTTCTTCCTTCACCCCGGCGAGCCCCCCCCCACCCCCTGAAAATCGACTGACCCAAAAGTCGATTCAGTCGACTGAAGTGTAGCTAAATCGGAGCAGCATCGCAAGCAAGAGCAAGAGCGAGAGCAGCAGCGCGAGCGAGAGCTAAAGCAGCAGTAGCTCCTACTGATGAGGACGTCGCCGCCGAGGGAGCGACGCCGTGGAGGAAGTGGCCGGCGATGCCGCCGTGGATGGAGCCGCGCCGTGTCGGCTCGGGACCGAGCGCCGGCAGCACCGTGAGATCGAATCAAGAAGAAAATGAGGCGATTAGTGTACAACCTCTTTGGTGGCGCCGATTAGGCCGCAGCTTCATCCAAGGAAACGGTGATGATGATGCTCTTCCGGTGGTGCAGGTGAAGATGGCGGTGTGGGAATGGAGGTGGCGTGAAAGACGAGGGGAACATCGGGGCAGCTCCTTGGAGGTGGAGGACGGGGTGGCTGAGCCGGCGAGACGATGAGATCGACGACGGATCCTCATCCGGTACGGTGGATGAGGGACGTCGAGGTGTTGCTGTGGACGACGTCGTCGGGGAAGAGGCTCCGGCTGGGTGGCGGACGGAGCAGGGTGAGGGGTTTCGTCGCGGGTTTTCGCGTCCTCAGTGTACGAATGGGTGGGCGGATGGGATGGCAGTGGGGAACCATGGCTTAGGGACGCGCTTGTCCGAAATGTGGGGTAAGTTACGAAAGTACCCCCCACCGATTTGAGGCGGTTCTTTCGGTTCAGGGGTACCACGGGCATTTCGCATGTCGGTATTTCGTAGGAGGTGGGAGTTTTCGCGCGCGTTGTAATTTCGGAATAGCAAGGCGCGGGTTGAGATGGAAGGAGTTGTCGGAGCACAACGAGACAAAGATATATCTTAAATATTTCGGCTAATAAGGCTGGTTGAAATTTCGTGCATAAGCCTAACGTACTGTACCAAATCAATGCGCACTACAAATGTCATTCAAAACTTTGAAGTCATGTTATGTTCAATTAAAAAATTCCGCTACGTGTATAATGCATGCAACCTACTACTCAAATGAATGTTTTAGTGCATTCCAAACGTTTATACTACCGCTTCAATATGAACTAAATTTGAATTCTTTTCTCTATTTGAATAAGATCTACAGTAATGATTGTTGTGAAGTCGAAGCATTTGAATTCGTTTCTCTGTTTTAATAAAATCTACAATCATCATTATTGTCAAGTTAAACCATCATTTGTGTATTATCTTCACAGCACACCACATGATTAGTCTCGAGTTACATATGAACTATGTGTACTATATGAACTCGAACTAGAGTTTTTGAATCCACTTTATTTTGATTTCAAATCACATTACATTTCTAGCTCTAGCTAGATCTTCATAATCTAAACCATGTCTCATATGTATAATGTGTTTATCACATTATGTATGGTGCCCCGCCCCCTACGCCTACAAGTATTTAGATGTGAGTTGCAAACACCACACATTACCACAAATTCAAATAAAATGTGAGAATGTTCGATATATAGTATTGTTTAGATTGTTCGATATTTAGTTGTAAGCTGCAAATGCCACACATTATCACAAACTCAAATAAAATGTGAGATTGTTTGATGTATAGTATGGTTTAGATTGTTCGGCATTTAGTTGTGAGTTGCAAACGCCATGCATTATCACATTATGGTATAACATGTGCACAGCACGTGTATCACCGCTATATTCATGCATGCAATGTTTAAAACACTATGATCTCCTGTTCAAATATATGAATCCGCTTTCATATCAAATTATGATCTTTGTTAGTCTCTTACACCCACACAATCCTCTAACCTTTGTTGCTACCACTAACTTTCTCTCGTGCATGCACACGCCCTCCTCGCCCTCCCCCTCCCTCGGCATTCCATCTACCGGGCACATTCATTTTTTTCTTTAGGTCGTTCTCCCATAGTCTCCACAACTTCTTTTCGACACACACCGATCGATAAACCTCTCCAGCAATGCCTGCCTACAACATACACACACACCTTCAATCTCCTCCTTTATGTGTCCTTGCCTCGTGTCTCTCATACGGTCGACACACGTAAACTCTCGCCTCTTTTCATCGATCTCACAACCGCACACTCCTCCCCTATCTAGCTAGTAGTTGGGCCTCTCGCACCACCTCCTAGCTCCATTCTCTTGTCTATCCGTCTCGCTGGGCCTTATTTGCCTCTAACAAATGGACGTACACCGACCGGTCTCTCACTATACATATAGCTAGCTAGGTCCTTATAACTCTTTTTTACCCACACGTCGATCGATCTACCTCATTAGTTGTGTCTCTCCCTTCCTCCGACAAACAACAATTGATCTACCGATCTAGTTAGGTTTGCTTACCAAACACATGGTTCCCCTTCATCATCCATGGATCTGTCCCGACAGATCTATCACGCACAAGCACACACAAAAACACATCCCCACTCTTATTGATAACATTGCAGTTCCACCCTCAGTTTGTCTAGTAGGCCTCTCCCACCATCTCCGAGAAGCAACTCCATCACCCATCCAGCACTCTACCCCTCTCCCTCCCAATCCCTCCCTGTCTCTCTCCTCTCACTCTCTGCCCCATCATATTTCCTGTCCTTCAGTTATGTATGGATGTCGACCGATCTCCCTCAAGACATAGCTGGGTCTCTCCTTCTCAACACATATACGAGTCGTTCTACCTCTATAGTTAGGCCTCTCCCTACCCCTCCCCCCACCCCCTCCCCCACCCTCCACACACATCGATACATCGAGCGCTCTAGTCATGTCTCCCTACCACACACAAACTTGGCATGTGCCCTCTAACGTTCCGGTAGGCCAGTCGCCCTATATCTTTGACTTGCACACACACACACAATTTCGATGGCTCTCTTCATCGATCTCGCACCCACAATTTCGATGACTTGCACACACACACACATACAAAACTCTGCGCTTGGAGGCCCAACACGTGTCTACAAGAATAAAGTTGTGTAGTAGACATCAGTCTTTGTGATGTAGGTGATGAAATTCCTCCCCAAGCCATAAGAAGAATGGGGATTGGTCAGATACTCCCCATTGAGGAACCCCTTGTGGCCGAAGGAAATGGATAATGCTCTACTCAAGTGGAGCCATCACCTATGCTAGACCCACACGCTTCCGAAGAACAAAATGAAGGCCCTCAACACAATGACCAAGATCAATGGCAAGATCAACTCCATGGAGATGGTGATGCACCAAATGATGCCCAAGATCAAGTTCATGCCTTCGAGCTCGCTCAAGACCAAGATCAAGCTCAAGGTCAAGAGCAAACTCAAGACGGTGCTCAAGATCAAGAGCAAGCCTCCTGACAAAGGTTGGTACTCGCCCACTGATTTCATCCATATGATTGAGCTTTGTCATCTCTATTGGTGTTGTGCTACTGTTTAGATACTGTCATGAAAAAGTGGTATTGTCCTTGAGAAGTGCTTCATCTGTGCTGTTTTAGATATTTCCTTTCCTTTTTTTCGAGCAAACATGGATGCTAGCATTTAGTAGTCCTCTTGTCTTTGCACAACAGGATCATCTTCCTCTGAAGAAGAATATGGAGTACGTGAAGTGGCTAGTTCCGATTATGCCAGGATGAAGAAGCCCTGTCTATCTTCTCATCAGAAGGAGCAGTCGAAGGATGGTTACATTACTCCCCACAAGACCAAACTAACTTCAGCTCAGAAGGACTGACAAATCTGCATTTTTTTGCTGTGATGCGCGAGTACAATGTTGTTCTAGGATTCTTTCTGGTGAGTTCCATTTTTCTAAAAGTGCGCTCTACATGGACCATGTATGTGCCTGTTGAAACTGTCAAATCATAGTACAGTTTGCTTATACTAATCACTTTTTGTATTTGTGCAAATAGGGGTGCTCAGCTTGATTTCAATGGGAACTGCACAAAATGTTCATGAATACATCGAATCATTCATTTCCACCACAAGAAAGGAGGTGCCGATAAGTTCAAGGCGTTGCAACATATAAGGGCGAAATCATACAAGCTACGCGCGAATTTGGTTGATTTTGCTGGAACTGCACAAAAAGAACAACTGGTTTATTTAGCAAGAGGTGCCATGTCAATGTCCGAACTGATGGCAAACCCTGCCCATTCCACAATCGTAGGCATTTGATATTTTGGAATGGGCCAACCTTGTCAAATTTTGCTCATTGATTTTAGCAAGACATGCATTTGATATTTTCAAATGGGACGCCCTTTGCTGTCAGCAGTGTCGATCAATATTTTGTTTATTCTTTAGTTGTGAAGTAAATATTGCCTCTGACATGTGAGTCGTTGAGATGCATAATCATCGATTGTTTTGAATGTTCTCTGTGAATTGCCAGGCCTGTGTGTTTGATTGCAATGTACAGAAACGCTAAAAAGCTGCTCAAACTCTTTGTACTCCTTCTGTTCCTTTTTACTTCGCACATTGTGAAAGTGCATACTTTTTGTATAAGATTGGTCAAAGTAGAGATACTTTGACTGCAGACAAAACTTGTATGCAGACTAGAAAGGACCGGAGGGAGTACATGTGAAACTGCTGCAAACGAGGTGATCACCCTGGGAATAATGCTAGTACGTATTGTTTTGCATGTTCATCCAATGCCAGTGATACAGGAATTCGAACTAATCGAAATAAATTCATTAATACACGGTCTGATTTCATATAAACATGTCGGATTTCATTTCATTTCATACATTCTTCAACTAAAAAGGGGTGCGCTGGAGGTATAATTAATTAACCGAAGCTACCCACATGTGTCCCGCCCAGCCGAACAGAAGCTTGAGGATTTAGCTGCAGGTGCAGTTCGCGAAGCGACATGTGGCCTGTTGGGCCCACGTGTCACCAGCCAACTGCACCAGCAGCTAAGTAGAAGCAGCGTTTTCTCCAACAGCAGCTCTTTGACTCCACGTCGCCGCCAAGAAGCTAACCGGCTGTCAATGGTCAACCCGCCTAGCTTGGCTTCAACCGGAGGGTAGCAGCGGTGGCCTTACTTGGACCCGAGCGGCGCGACCTACCGTGTTCTACTCTTCCTCGTTTTCTATGTGGCGCGGCCTTGTTGGCAGCGGGGAGGGGCCTCGGCGGAGCCGGCGATGTCCTCTGTCTTGTTGCCGGCGGGCAGCGCCTCAGCAGAGCGGTGGAAATCCTCCCCCACGTTGCCGGCAGGGTGGGGCCTCGGCTGAGCCGGCGATGTCCTCTGCCTCGTCGACGCCAGCGGAGCGGGGACTCGTCGGAGCCGGCATCGTCCTCTGGCTCGTCCTCGGTCTCGCCAAACAGTGCCTCGCCCGCTTCATCTCCCTCTTTGCTACCCTCTTTGTAGGTGGCCGCAGCCTTTGCCACTCGCATGCGGTACCGCCAGCGCTCGAGGCGGCCCTTGCGGGCGGAGCGGTATGAGTCGAGCAGCGCCTCCTGCTCCGTCCGCTCCACGGCGATCTGCTCCTCCGCCTACAGGTGCTCCTAGAGGATATGGTGGTTGTAGGCGGCGTCGGCCTGCGCCTCCCGGAACTGCTCCTCACGCATCTGCCTCACCCTGTCCATATATTGGGCACGGGCCTCGCCGATGGTCATGGTGCAATGCATCAGCGAGGATGGCGCGGAGGAGGGGGTTGGCGCTGGATCGTCGACTACCGTGTTCTCCATTGGGACGTCGTCGTCCTCCTGCTGCCTGCCGGCCAGCCGGTCGGCAGCAATGGCTGGCATCTCCTTGTGGTTCGTCGTCCGCCCGTCCTGAAGAGCGCTGGAGCGCGAGGAAGCCATGGTGGGCAGTAGTGGCGTGGACAGGAGAAAGGGAACGGATGCGGATGACTGCGGCTATTGCTGGCGCAGCAGTTTATATAGCAATGGTGGGCGGGCGGAGGGATGGACGTGTGGCGCCGGAGTGGCCGCCTCGGCAACCGCGTATCATTAATGTGGGCGGCAGATGGACGGACAGACGTCACTTGTGTCATTTGAAGGCGGAGCAATCGCCTGCACCAGGAAGCGGGGCGGGCGGCGATGACTGTTTCGGGCGGAAAGCGCGCGCGGGCGAGGAGATGACTTTACTTGGAGAGGATGACAATGGGGACCCACCAGGTCCATAGCCTCACTTACGCAAGTGCCTCCTTATATATATATAACTATAATTTATTTTGCTTCCTCCTGGTTTCCTGACATCACGGTCCCACACCATTGTCAACCTCCTGGAGTAGTCAATAAACGAGAGAATTGCACAAGAAGCGGCCGACAGCTGGGACCAAGCAGCTCGAGCAGTATTTGTGCTGAGTTTTTTGATGTTTAGCCCAGATATTAATTTTTCTCCTCTGAACAACAACGAAAACATCACTGCAGGTATTAACTTGGCGGGTTGTGGCCCGTCTAGCCCAGGCCAGATATCCAGCCCAGATATTAATTTTTTTCAAGCTGAAAATGGCTAGCCCAGCTATACTTTTTTTTAGGAATACCCAGGCAAGGTCAAGTTGTTATTCTCTGCCCCGTTGGGCTGCAAATCTTTCCTAGGAGGGATGCATTAGGCTTAACAAGAAAATGGGCTTTAAGAAATAATAAATAGGATGTAATTGCAAAAACTGGGCAGTAACTATAAAAAATGCACCAAACACATGATTACTTTCTAAATTATTATTTTTGGATATTGAAAATTTTAATTTCATTAATTGTTGCGAGCGCAATGTTTCGTTGGATTTTTACGTAATATAAATTTATATTGAAATTATATTTAATCTGACTAGAAATTTCGGGATAAAAATATTTTGGATCCCATCAAAATGTGGGAAATTTTATTGAATTCTGTTTTGAACGGTTGGTTGAAATGGGTTGTACTTTTAACAAACTGTAAATGGGCTGTAGTAAATTCCATTAGAATTCAAAAATGGGCTACACATTCTTACAAATCTCAAATGGGCTATAAGTTCTCTGCCACACACTTCTGGCCTTACTAAGTTGACGTGTCCCCTAAAAAAACAGAGTTGACGCGTATGCAAGGTTTTGTCAACTTATAGTCAACACACGGTTCTAGCAGCAGTGGTCGTTGGATGTCCATCCAACGGATGCCGTGCTTCTTCTTCAATCTCGGATATTCTAGCTTCACCCGCCAAAAAATTATTCCTCCCCCTGACATCTGGGCCGCACTGTTTCGGAATCTAACTTGTGGGCCTACTAAGTTGACGTACCAAGGGATTTGTCAACTTAGTCAATATAAACGATTCTAGCTGCAGTGACCGTATGATGTCCATCCAACGGCCGTCATGCTTCTTCAACCTCTGGTCTTCTTGCTCCAGACGCCCAAAGCAGCGCCAGTCGTGTCGCCTGCTCCTGCCTCCCGTGGCCGGCTGTGCTGCCGCGGAGGCCTCACCGCCCCCTACTACTCCCACCGCTGGCCAGGCCATCCCACCACTCACCCACACCCCCTGTTATTCTGTAGCGACGGCAGCGTAGCCGAACCAGTGAACCCTCATACTCCTCTCCGCATGTGCATCCACTGCCGCGTCTTCCCCGGCTCCGCGTCGTCCCCTTCCTAGGCCTCGCCGTCGTCCACCACCGTGGTGCTCTCGGCGCGGCGTGGTCAACGTGGTCAAGGAACGACTTCCATCGGAAGTGGACTGTACGTGGAGAGGCTGACAACTGGGTCCACGGCAGCCGCAAGGAAGTGCCTCCTTATTACACGCAAAATAATTATTCCTCCACCTGACAGCGGGGACCACCGGACGGGCCACCGTATTTCGTGAAAAAAATGATTCGCCCCCCGACTGATGGGACCCACCTGCTACACCATCGCACGCAAGGAAGTGCGTCCGGGTAAAAAAACAATTCGCCCCCTGACTACTGGGACCCAGCAGCTACACATTCGCACGCAAGGAAGTGCGTCCGGGGAAAAAAAACCAAAATGATTCGCCCCCCTGACTGCTAGGACCCACCAGCTACATCTTCGCACGCAAAGTGCGTCCGGGCAAAAAAAACGATTCGCCCCCTGACTGCTGGGACCCACCGGCTACATCTTCGCACGCAAGGAAGTGCGTCCAGGCAAAAAAAACGATTCGCCCCCCTGACTGCTGGGACCCACCAGCTACATCTTCGCACGCAAGGAAGTGCCTGACAGTCGGGACCCACCTGGTCGAAGCGTACGTAGCGTTGTCATTCTCGTCGCGAACGTGTACGTACATATATACTGGTCGATGTAGAGGCGGGCACGTATCATAGTAGAGGCGCGTACGTGTCGTAGTACAGGCGCGCACGTAGCATGTACACGTACGTACAGTGGCCAGGGTGCAAGAAAGAAAATACGGCCACGTATGTGTACATATGGGCGGGGTCTCGAACGCCTACTCGTGCATATGTACGGCGAGGGCTCGTGTACATGGCTAGGTGGAATGGAGAAACAACATTGTCGTCGTGTTCATGGGGAGGCAACGGAATGCGTCGTGTTCCTGGGGAGGCAACGGAATGCGTCGTGTTCATCGGGAGGCAACGGAATGCGTCGTGTTCATCGGCAGGCAACGGAATGCGTGGGAGCCAACCGGCTTGGACGGAACAGGCGATGGAAACGAGGCCTGGCGTACTGCACAACGGAGAAAACGGCCTTGTGTTCGACCGGCCACGTTCGAAACAGGGTCCTGTTGATCGGGAGGGGTGTGGCGTACCGCAAAACGGAGGAAACGGACCTCCTACGGTCGAAATGGGGGGTCCTGTTGATCGGGAGGGGTGTGGCGTACCGCAAAACGGAGGAAATGGACCTCCTACGGTCGAAACGGGGGCGGAGGGGTGTGGCGTACCGCAAAACGGACGAAACGGACTTGTGTTGAAGTGCTACGGTCGAAATGGGGGTCCTGTTCATCGGGAGGGTGTGGCGTGCAAAAGCAGGACTCCACGGATACTGTTCATCTCCACCGTCGACCTCCTCCAGCCTCCATGGGCTACCGTCGACCTCCTCCAGCCTCCACGGGCTCCTGTTCATCCAGCCTCCACCGCCGCTACTCCACCGCCACTTTGTTCAACCACCCTCCACCGTCTCATGCTCATCCAGCCCTCCACACCACGGGTCCTGTTCAACCACCCTCCACGGGCACCCTCCACCGTCTCACTGCTCATCCAGCCCTCCACACCACGGGTCCTGTTCAACCACCCTCCACGGGCACCCTCCACCGTCTACTGTTCATCCAGCCCTCCACACCACGGGGTCCTGTTCATCCAGAGGCAAACGCAACCGCTCACTGTTCATCCAACCCCCACGAACTCCACCGTTCATCCCGGAGGCAGCATCAATCGGCTTCGCTAGGAGCAGAGCGGCGAATCGCCGATCGGGTTTAGTTAACAGCCGTCGATCGATCGCTCGGGTTCAGTAACGTGTAGCCTGCAGTGCAATCGCTCGGGTTCAATTAGAGCCCAACGCCTCGCTCGGGTTCAGTTAGAACCAACACCTCGCACACACACGCGTACGTGTACGAGAGAAACGCGCATCGCTCGGCCCCCTACCTCCCACCGAACCGGGAACTCCCCGAAATTTTCCTCCCCCTCGCTTCTACCACGGTTTTTTCCGTCATGGACGGCCCAAAGAATGTCATGCAGTTGCGTCTCCGGCCTGCCCAGAACAAAAAGCCCATTTTCTGTCATGATTTTTTGTCATAGAAGTAGGAGCCCACCACATCTATGATGATACCGGGTTTTGTCACAATTATCGTCATAGAAGTGTCATATGTATGAAAGAAAAAAAATTCATTCGGCCCAAAATGTCATGGATGTGTCTTTTTTTTGTAGTGTACCAGGTTTACCTGGGCGGAGTGACTTACTTAAAGAGGCAGGTTAACCCGGGGTTTTAGGTGTATACACCAGGCTTCCAAGCCATGGCTTGATATCCCATTACAAGTGTAGATTCTAAGTTCATTTCGATAGCAAAGAATCCCCAAGTGACGTTTTGAGCTGTGCTCAGTGGGTGCCTATGTTTGAGTTGTTGTTTTACAACACTCTCTTTGGCCCCAGATTGATTTGGCTTTGAGCCGATCAAGAGGTGTGACTATGGTTCCAATACGACCAAGCCCCCAAGTGATGTTGTGGCATTGCGCCGATCAAGAGGTGTAGCTATGGTTCGGATACGACCAAGCCCCCAAGTGATGCTGTGGCATTGCGCCGATCAAGAGGTGTAGCTATGGTTCGGATACGACCAAGCCCCAAGTGATGTAACATAAAGCTTTGAATAGCTGAATCAAGGGGTAAACCGGACGCCGCTTTATAAACAGAAGCTCCATGTAACCACACATGATGTAGGAAAAACAACAGATACCCCGCTTTAGCTGAGGCTCCGGTTTATTATATTGATCGTAATACATACATTGTCATAATATGTACATAAGAAGAGCCTATGCCTCAAGTATAATAAGGCCGAAGATGAGCAATATTCCACGGCCGGTTGGTCTCCTCCTCCGATTTACGTGAGTCTTTGCGCTCTCGAACATCGATTAGGTAGGATGACCCGCTGTGTAGATTCTTGCTGACCACAAAGGGTCCTTCCCAAGGGGGGATAGCTTGTGCATATCCGTCTGATCCTGGATGAGTCAAAGCACCAAATCGCCTTCTTGAAAGGTTCTGGTTCTAACCCGCCGGCTGTCATAACGACTTCGATCTTGTTGATAAATCACCGAACGGGCTGCCGCCATGTCACGCTCCTCATCTAACAGGTCAAGAGCTTCCTGATGTGCCTTCTCATTGCCAGCTTCAACATATGCCGCTACACGAGGTGAGTCATGACGGATGTCACTAGGAAGAACCGCTTCCGCTCCATAAACCATGAAGAACGGTGTGTATCCGGTCGACCTATTAGGTGTGGTATTGATGCTCCATAACACAGAAGGTAACTCCTCAACCCAACAACCCGACGTCCGTTGCAAAGGAACCATAAGACGGGGTTTGATGCCTCTCAAGATCTCTTGATTGGCTCTCTCCTCTTGACCATTGGACTGGGGGTGAGCCACTGATGACACGTCAAGCCGGATGTGCTCACGTTGACAGAACTCCTTCATGGCACCCTTTGGCAGATTGGTACCATTGTCTGGTATAATGTTGTGTGGAAAGCCAAACCGGAAGATCACCTTTTTGATGAATTGAACCGCCGTAGCTGCATCACACTTACTAACTGGCTCTGCCTCCACCCACTTCCTGAACTTATCAACCGCCACCAAAAGGTGGGTCTTCTTGTCCTTGGATCTCTTGAAAGGTCCAACCATATCCAGCCCCCAAGTTGCAAACGGCCAGGTGATTGGAATCATTCTCAATTCTTGAGCCGGTACATGAGCGCGCCTTGAGAATTTCTGGCAACCATCACATCTTTTGACCATGTCCTCGGCATCAGCATGAGCTGTCAACCAATAGAAACCGTGACGAAACGCCTTGGCCACCAAAGACTTTGAACCGGCATGGTGACCACAATCTCCTTCGTGGATCTCACGCAAAATTTCACGGCCTTCCTCAGGAGACACACAACATTGAAACGCCCCTGTCACACTGCAATGATGTAACTCTCCATTGATAATAGTCATGGACTCGGACCGCTGGATTATCTGCCTGGCCAAAGTTTCATCCTCTGGTAACTCACCCCGGTTCATATACGCCAGATATGGAACCGTCCAATCCAGGATAACATGAAGAGCTGCCACCAACTGAGCTTCCGGATCAGGAATAGCCAAATCCTCTTCACCAGAGAGCTTAACGGATGGATTATGCAACACATCCAGGGAGACATTAGGTGGAACTGGTTTACGTTGGGAACCTAGACGGCTTAATGCGTCCGTCGCTTCGTTCTTTCGCTGGTCCACATGATCCACCTGATAGCCTTTGATGTGACCTACAACAATATCCACCTCTCTGCGATATGCCGCCATGAGTGGGTCCTTGGAATCCCAAGTGTCGGACACTTGTTGAGCCACCAGGTCCGAGTCACCGAAGCACTTAACGCGGCTTAGGTTCATCTCCTTAGCCATCCGAAGACCATGGAGTAAGTCCTCATATTCAGCTGCATTGTTAGTGCAAGGGAACATTAAACGGAGAACATAACAAAACTTATCACCTCGTGGAGAAGTTAATACGACTCCAGCCCCCGAGCCCTCCAATTGCCTGGACCCATCAAAATGAATAGTCCAATAGGTATGATCCGGCTTCTCTTCTGGCGCTTGTAGTTCTGTCCAATTATTGATAAAATCTACAAGTGCCTGAGATTTGATCATCGTCCGGGGTATGTATTTCAACCCGTGAGGCCCGAGATCAATAGCCCACTTAGCAATCCGGCCAGTTGCTTCCCTGTTCTGGATTATATCCCCCAAAGGAGCAGAGCTGACCACCGTGATGGGATGACCTTGGAAATATTGTTTAAGCTTCCGGCTTGCCATGCAAACTCCATATACCAACTTTTGCCAATGTGGGTACCTCTGCTTGAACTCGATAAGTACTTCACTGATATAGTAAACCGGCCGCTGAACCGGATATTCCTTTCCGGCCTCTTTATGCTCTACCACAATAGCCACACTAACAGCCCGGGTGTTAGCTGCCACATATAGCAACAATGGCTCCTTGTCAACCGGAGCAGCGAGAACCAGTGGATTGGCCAACTGCCACTTTAAATCCTCAAATGCTTCATTAGCAGCGTCACTCCAGACGAAGTTATCTGTTTTCTTCAGCATCTGATATAAAGGTATGGCCTTCTCGCCAAGGCGACTGATAAACCGGCTCAAAGCGGAAATCCGACCCACCAGACGTTGAACATCATTGATACACTTCGGTTTGGCCAAGGAGGTGATGGCTTTGATCTTTTCCGGATTAGCTTCAATGCCCCTGTTAGACACCAGAAAACCCAAGAGCTTGCCTGCCGGTACACCAAAGACGGACTTGGACGGATTAAGCATTATTTTATAAACCCGCAGGTTATCAAAGGTTTCCTTCAAGTCATCAATCAATGTTTCCTTCTTCCTAGATTTTACCACAATATCATCCACATAGGCATGAACATTACGGCCGGTCTTTTTATGAAGACAATTCTGCACACACCGTTGATAAGTTGCCTGGGCACTCTTGAGCCCAAAGGGCATGGACACATAGCAGAAGGCTCCAAAGGGAGTTATGAAGGCCGTCTTCTCCAACTACAATTTTGATCTGTTGATAACCGGAATATGCATCCAAAAAGCTTAAACACTCGCAACCCGCCGTAGCATCAATAATTTGATCAATACGGGGGAGGGCAAAAGGATCCGCTGGACAAGCCTTGTTAAGATCTGTGTAGTCCACACACATACGCCAAGTGTCGTTCTTCTTAAGGACCAGCACCGGATTAGCCAACCACTCAGGATGAAATACTTCAACGATGAATCCAGCCGCCAAGAGCCTGGCAACTTCTTCTCCAATAGCTTTGCATCGTTCTTCATTGAACCGGCGGAGAAACTGCTTGACCGGTTTATACTTGGGATCAACATTCAGAGTGTGCTCAGTGAGTTCTCTCGGTATACCTGGCATGTCAGATGGCTTCCACGCAAAGATGTCCCGATTCTCACGGATGAACTCGATGAGCGCGCTTTCCTATTTTGGATCCAAGTTAGCGCTGATGCTAAAATGCTTGGACGAATTGCCGGGCACGAAGTCAAGCCGATTTGAGCTTTAGGGTCAGGTCATGCTCTGTAGTTGGTTTCTTCAATGAAGTCATATCTGTCGGATCAACATTGTCTTTGTAAAACTTCAACTCCTCTGTTGCACAAACCGACTCAGCATAAGCCACACCACCTTATTCACACTCTAGAGCGATCTTGCGGCTCCCATGCACTGTTATAGTTCCCTTGTGGCCCGGCATCTTGAGCTGCAGATAGACATAACAAGGTCGCGCCATAAACTTAGCATAAGCTGGCCGTCCAAACAGGGCATGATACGGGCTTTTGATTTTCACCACTTCAAAATCGAAGGTTTCTGATCTCGAGTCATGCTCGTCTCCAAAAGCCACCTCCAGAGCTATTTTACCAACAGGATACGCCGATTTACCAGGTACCACACCATGGAACACCGTATTGGACGGTTTAAGATTTTTATCTGTTAACCCCATGCGACGGAAAGTTTCATAATAAAGGATATTGATACTACTCCCTCCATCCATGAGTACCTTAGTGAACTTATAACCTCCCACCTGAAGTGCCACCACCAGTGCCAGATGACCCGGATTGTCAACCCGGGGCGGATGATCTTCTCTACTCCACACAATCGGCTGCTCGGACCAGCGCAAGTAACGGGGCACCGCCGGTTCAATGGCATTCACTGCCCTTTTATGAAGCTTATGATCGCACTTGTCCCGGCTAGTGGTGAAGACATGATACTGTCTGCTATTCAACTGCTTCGGGTTGCTCTGGTAATTAACCCGACTGCTGCTGCTGCTGCTGCTGACTCCGCTGATTGTTATAACCACTTGTTGGGGAACGTAGCAGAAATTCAAAATTTTCTACGCATCACCAAGATCTATCTATGGAGATTCTAGCAACAAGAGAGGGAGAGGATGAGAATCTTCATACCCTTGAAGATCGCTAAGCGGAAGCGTTACAAGAACGCGGATGAAGGAGTCGTACTCGCAGCGATTCAGATCGCGGTTGATTCCGATCTAAGCACCGAACAACGGTGCTTCCGCGTTCAACACACGTACAGCCCGGGGACGTCTCCTCCTTCTTGATCCAGCAAGGGGAGAGGAGAAGTTGAGGGAGAACTCTGACAACACGACAGCATGGTGGTGATGGAGCTCGTGGTTCTCCGGCAGGGCTTCGCCAAGCACTACGGAGGTGGAGGAGGTGTTGGAGGAGGGAGAGGGCTGCGCTAGGGGAAGGGTGCGGCTGCCCTCTCTCTCTCTCTCTCACTATATATAGGGGAAGGGAGGAGGGGGCGGCCCTAGGGTTCCCTAGGGAGGGGCGGCGCCATAGGGGAAACCCTAGATGGGTTTTGGCGCCCCACCCCTAGGAAACTGCCCCCCGCCCCAAACCGAGAGGGATGGCTGCCCTAGGGATGGCGCCCCCACCTCTCCAGGTTACGTGATATGCGGTGGGAGGGGCTCTTAGCCCCTTAGTGGACTGATGTGCCCTCTCCCCTTGGCCCATAAGGCCCCCCAAAGCTTGTCGGGGCCTCCGAAACCCCTTTCGGACACGCTGGTCATCACCTGGTACCCCCGGAACAATTCCGGACTCCAATATCCTTCGTCCAATATACCGATCTTCACCTCCGGACCATTCCGGAGCTCCTCGTCATGTCCAGGATCTCATCCGGGACTCCGAACAACCTTTGGTAACCACATACTATTTCCCATAACAACTCTAGCATCACCGAACCTTAAGTGTGTAGACCCTAAGGGTTCGGGAACCATGCAGACATGACCGAGACGTTCTCCGGTCAATAACCAACAGCGGGATCTGGATACCCATGTTGGCTCCCACATGTTCCACGATGATCTCATCGGATGAACCACGATGTCAAGGATTCAAGCAATCCCATATGCAGTTCCCTTTGTCTAGCGGTATTGTACTTGCCCGAGATTCGATCGTCGGTATCCCGATACCTTGTTCAATCTCGTTACCGGAAAGTCTCTTTACTCGTTCCGTAACACATCATCCCGTGATCAACCCCTTGGTCACATTGTGCACATTATGATGATGTCCTACCAAATGGGCCCAGAGATACCTCTCCGTCACACGGAGTGACAATACCAGTCTCGGTTCGTGCCAACCCAACAGACACTTTCGGAGATACGCGTAGTGCACCTTTATAGCCACCCAGTTACGTTGTGACGTTTGGTACACCCAAAGCATTCCTACGGTATCCGGGAGTTGCACAATCTCATGGTCTAAGGAAATGATACTTGACATTAGAAAAGCTTTGGCATACGAACTACACGATCTTTGTGCTAGGCTTAGGATTGGGTCTTGTCCATCACATCATTCTCCTAATGATGTGATCCCGTTATCAACGACATCCAATGTCCATGGTCAGGAAACCGTAACCATCTATTGATCAACGAGCTAGTCAACTAGAGGCTTACTAGGGACATGGTGTTGTCTATGTACCCACACATGTATCTAAGTTTCCTATCAATACAATTATAGCATGGATAATAAACGATTATCATGAACAAGGAAATATAATAATAATTACTAATCTATTATTGCCTCTAGGGCATATTTCCAACACCACTTTGGTTGCCCTGATTTCCTTGATTGCCATGCCCGCTCAGATTACCGTGAAAACCTGAACCGGAACTACCTCCACCATAACCCGGCCCATGAGACCCGGGGCCCAAACCGCCACCCGGTCCATGATCATACCGGAAAGAGTTAGAATTTTTTGAACTCTTGCATGATCTAGCAATCTTTCTAGAGGTGCGTGGATGGATTCTCCTTCGTCCCATGTTTTGGGCAAGGCTGGTTCAACAGATAAGACAAGCGGTTCGGGTTAGGACTTGGTCCTCCACCGCGCTGGGGCGGTTTACCCTTACGCCGTTGGCCCTTGTCCTGCGTGCTAGTATTAGCCACAAAGTCTAAGACGTGGTCCGCTTTACGCTTGCCGCCATTTCCATGACCCTCCGGGTTGTGGAGCTGCCCCTTGGCGTTGCCGCTCCTTTTTCCCTTCCTTGTCTTATCATAGTCAGACTCGGGATCCTTGGTACTATCAGAGTCGGCATACTTCACCAGAGCAGCCATGAGGGTTCCCATGTCATTACAATGACGTTTGAGCCATCCCAACTTCAACTTCAGTGGTTCAAACCGGCAATTGCCTTCCAATGTTAGAACTGCGGTATCAGCGTTGATGCGGTCCAATGAATGCAAATTTTCCGAAACCTGGCGCACCCAACGGGTTGTTGACTCTCCTTCCTCCTGGACACAGGCAGCTAAGTCCACAATTGACATGGGCTGCTTGCATGTATCCTTGAAATTCTGTATAAACTGGCTCTCAACTCGCCCATGACCTGAAATAATTAGCACAGAAGCTCTTGACCAAGTGCGG
>CM038680.1:694222952-694547593 GCA_021605205.1 Aegilops longissima
GTTGGGCGAACTCACGGCTTGGCTGGCGCAAACAGATTTTCGTGTCTGCCTGGCCAACCCAAACGGACAAAAACCAGACAATAGGGGTGTCCTTTTGCGCCGGCCGGTTGGAGTTGGCCATAGAGGCGTGGCCTTCGCTAACACGACATGGCGATGGAAGGCGGCGACAGGGAGGGAGGAAGGGGGGGAGGCAAACAATCTAACCAACACTTTTTTGGGGGGAAAATTTACGATCTATTCATCAACTGCCATGATTGTACAAAGAACAGATTCATAGTAAAAAGTGGATGTATTACGAAAAACCAATGGCCGTGTGATCATGACGCAAACAGATGCTCGTGTTTGCCTGACTGATCCAAACGGACAAAAATCAGACAAAAGGGGGTGTCCTTTTGCGTCGGACGGTTGGAGTTAGCCATAGAGGTATGACCTTCGCTTACACAAACATGGCGATGGAAGGTGGCGAAGGGGGGAAGGGGCATACGGTCTAGCCAACACTTTTTTTTTCGGAAAACTTACAATTTATTCATCAACTGTACAAAGAACATAGAAGGATAATCCATCATAGTAAAAAAAATGGATGTTTAAAAAAATCCAGAGGCTGTGTGATTTTGATCGTTGAATGGTGATCTAACGGTCCACAAAAAATCAACTGATTCAATATTTTTTTCAAGTGCCTGATAAATAGGTGTTCAATATACATATATTACCTCTGTATCAAAATATAAGATGCTTCTTAGACTAAACTAGCCTAAAAAAACGTATTATATTTTGGAGTAGCTATGTTTTTGAGAATTTCCAAATGGATTCCGCTGGGAACGAATTTCCAAATGGATTCATCAATAGAAAAAAGAACAATTATAGTTACTGGGCAAAACAGTCGAACCATTCCCAGATCCGACCTGGCTGAGCCGAACCGGAACCATTCCCCACCCGCACCCAAACCCACCATGGCCGCCCCGCCGCCGCCGCCGCCGCCGCCGGCGCTCCCGGACGACGTCGTCGAAGAGGTCCTCCTCCGCCTCCCGCCCGACGACCCAGGCTGCCTCTTCCGCGCCTCCCTCGTCTGCAAGGCCTGGAGGAGCGTCGTCTCCCATCCCCACTTCCGCCGCCGCTTCATCGGGCTCCACCGCCACCGGGCACCCCCCGTGCTCGGCTTCCTCCACAACTGGAAAGACGAGCGCCTCCCTGACTTCGTCCCCACCACCGCCTCGCCCTTCTCCCTCGCCGCTCCAGACCGCCGGTTCTGGCGCCCCCTCGACTGCCGCCACGGCCGCGCTCTCTTCCTCTCTGACGACCGCCAGGAAACTCAGGAACTCCTCCTGTGGGAGCCAATCACGGGCGCCCGTCAGGGCATACCGGTGCCCTCGGCGTTCACGTGCGGGTGGCCGACCGCGGCCGTGTTCTGCGCAGCTGACGGGTGTGACCACCGCGACTGCCTGGGGGCCCCTTCGGCGTGGTCTTCGTCTTCACCGTCGACATCTCGCCCAACGCAGACGTTGTCACATCGGCGTGCTTGTACTCGTCGGAGACTGGCACGTGGGGCAAGCTGAACTCGAGGGAATACGAGTTCAGCATGGACTTTGAGCATCATTCCAGCCTGCTGGTTGGGAGGTCTCTGCTCTACTTCCTGTCCGACGGTGGGATGATCCTGGAGTACAATTTGGGCAGTGGTGAACTGGCTGCGTTCCGCCCACCACCTGACGATTACGGCAGTGACAACCACAGATTTAACCTCATGCTGGCGGAGGACGGTGGGCTGGGGGTTGCCGAAGCCATTGATTTTCAGCTCATATTGTGGAAAAGGGAGGCGAGTGATGGCACTAATGCACGATGGGTGCTGAGCCGGATCGTCGACCTGGACATCGATCCATGCACACTTGTTCCAGTGTTGGGCTTTGCGGAGGGAGCAAATGCTATTTTCGTGAAAACTGTTGGTAGTCTCTTCATGATCGAGCTGCAGTCGGAGCAGGCGAAAAGGGTGTGCCATAATCATGGCTTCTGTAATTTGATTCCAGTTGTCAGCTTCTACACTCCACATTCTAGGCTCCAAGTGCCCGGGGGTGAACACCAGGACCCAGCGCCGCGGCTGAACCTACTGAGGAGGGGTGGTCAGCAAGGGGTATGGGAGGAGAAATCACTAGAATTGGCGCAATTGCTGTTTGATAAGGGGTGCAAGGCTATCAATGAGAAGGACTTGGCCCACGCGGCTGACTGCTTCAGACATGCTCTCGAGATCAGGTTTGGGTTCTACTCCCAAACTCCACTTGTTCTCCTAGCTAGACATGCTGCTGTAGCGTAACATATGGCTAGTTCATTGTTCTTTTCATGTGTGGCTCAGAGCCTTTTGAGTTCTGACATTTGTATCTACCTTAGTAGGATTTAACATGCTCTATGTTAATGTGGTTACCAAGGTTGGTGTTTTGGTTTCATGTATTTGACAGTGAGCACAATGGTGTGGGTGTTGGTCTTTGAGGGGTTAGTGAGTCCAGTTAGCCAATATGACCTGACTACACCACCTGGGATAGGTATTATCATATTTTGTTGTGATGTCTGTAATGCGATGAGAATTAAATCAAAGTCCAAGTGCTTGAGGGATAGGTATTATACTATTTGATCACTGTGCAGTTCATTTATATGGCTCCTCTTCCTCAGATTTGTACTTCATAATCTGTGCAAGCACTAGTAACTATAAAAGACAGTCAACAGAACATAGTTACACCTTGTGTCATAAAATGGTTTTGTCCACTTCAGAGTACATGTTTATGCTATAATGTTAACGATTATGCATCGGCAAATTTATGCATTGTTGTTGATGTCACGTAGGGTTCGACATTATGGAGGCCTTGCTCCTGAGTGTGCTAGCACGTTTTACCGTTATGGAGGTGCCTTGTTATGCAAAGCTCAGGAGGCAGCCAATCGTTCAGGTAATGTTTCAAAGCGTGCACCAAATGAAGAATCAATCACACCTACAACCAACAAAGATGATTGTGAAGAAGGCATGCTTTATCATTTATATCACTTTCACCACTATAGGTTGAAATATATCACTGTATTTTGCATTGTTCTTCAGGTTTACGGAATGGTCTCTTAGAGAAAACTGCAGGATTAGTTGACCCCACAACTTTAACATGGCACTGCTACTGCCCTAGACACTCATATACACTTAGAGGCATTATTATCCTTTTTAAATCTATATACTGTAGTATCTAGTTGATAACACTACTGGTTGCAATAAGTTATCATTGTCTGTTCATGCCTAATGAAGAGTATACCTAATAGACTTCTTATCAGTAATTTGCCCATGCCAATGCAAAGTACTAATAGTTTGGGACTTGGAATGTTTTCACTAATATTATATGATCACAGTATACTAAGTGAGTTGGATCTAGTACGCATTTGTGTGCATCTCATTGCTGTTTGTTTCCTCTTGGGCTGTGTGCATCCTCGATTCAGAGGCCCGGACTAATAAAACTCTTCCATTTTCTATAGGAAAACATGTTTTTCTTCTTTCAATGGTACCTGCTGATATAGTTGTTGTTGGTTAGGGGCAAACTTGCGTGGCAAAGGTCAGACGGATGGGAACATGACAGGCGATGGAGATGATTCTGATTTGGATTTGGCCTGGAAAATGTTGAATACTGCAAGGGTGATAGTTGCCAAGAGTCCAGAGAAGACAATGGAGAAGGTTAATATATTGATTGCTCTAGCTGAAATCTCCATGAGAAGAGGTAATCTCAGCTATCTCAGTTACCATGTGTTAGGCTGGTGAATGGTCATTCAAGGCCTCACATTTGATTTTCACTTTTGTAGAGGACAGAGACAGCTCAACGGTTACTACTTCGAAGCTTTGGCGATCTTGGAACATTTGGTTAGGCCTGACCATTTTCGAATTGTCGATCTGTATCCTCTTTGTGGTGATAAGAGTGTCAGCCACTCTGCTGTATAGTAGTAGAACAAATCAGCATAATAGTGGTTTCAAATAATTTGTGTTGACCCAAATCTTGCACAGGTGCCTTCACCTGCTTTTGAATCCACGTGTTAGTGTAGATTTGGAGTAGGACTGTGATCACCAGAAAAAAATGTTAGGTAGATAATGCTGTTTTGTTATGATTAGGTCTTTGAGTTCAATTCTAACTTTGTTGATTACCTTAATTCAGTTCTAGAAACATCCGCATATGTTTGGCCTTTGAGTTAGCATCCAAGGTTGGGGATGCAATCCCATATTGTGCAAAGGCTATTTCATTATGCAAGTCGCGTATACATAATCTGAAAATTGCCAAGGAAGCTTTGTTGGCTGATATAGACCTTAGAGCATCCGCTGCTAAAGGACACGCAGGAAAGTCGACTCTGGAAGATGAGATATCTTACCTTGCTAGAATGTTGCCTCGATTCCAGAAGAAGGTGAACAAACTTAATTTTATTCATGCTACCAGTTTGGTTCTGCTCATGAATCTAGTGCTCTATGAATGAAGAAGATGTTTTGTAAGGAACAATAACATCTCTCTTAATTGTTTTGGTTCAGCTTGAAGAACTGAAGCAAGCAATGTCAACCCCAAGCGACGGCATAGATAATATTATGAAGAGGGTGGTCTCACAGGCAAGTCATGAGCAGAGTGTTAACAATACTATGGCAAGAACTGCATCTTTGACTTCTTCACAGATGGCACGATCAAACAACAGCTTCCATTCCCCAACTATGTCTACGGCAGCACCAAGAGGAAGCACTGGAAGTAGCGTAACCGACTTTGAGATTGTTGGCAGAGACATGAAACGAGCTAAAGATGAGTCTATCTCCTACGAACCTTCTCCAAAGAGACTTGCAGCAGATGATTCACCATCCGTGAATGAAATTTGATAGCGCTAGATAGAAATTCTGAAACTGCCAAGATATGCATGGGACACCCTAACAAGATGTTACTACTCCCCGTTCATGTTCGCTCAATGGTGCATACTTATCTGCTGAATTGTACTCATTATTTGATCTGGTAAGGTCACTAGGTGTTCTTGGCATTAGAACATGATAACTGACGGATCATCAGTGGCTCTCGGCAGTGCGATACTCATCCATTGTTTCTACTCCCTCCGTTCCTAAATATAAATATTTTTAGAGATTCCAATATGGACTACATATGGAGCACAATGAGTGAATCTACACTCTAAATTATGTCTATATACATCCGTATGTAGTCTCAGTTGAAATCTCTAAAAAGATTTATATTTAGAAACGGAGGGAGTAGCTGTTTTTGCGGTGATACCTTGGCCATCCATCACCTTGTATATCCGACTGTAATTTTTGCCGTGCTCAGCAAACCTTTCTTTGTTTGCTCTTTACTGATGGCAGTCGTATTTGCGGAACAATTTTGGATGTCACGTGTAAAATGTAGTAGTACTTCTTAAGCAAAACTCATATTAAATTATTATATTTTGCCTTACTTAATTGATCAGCTAGCAAGTCAGTGATCATTTGAGAAACATTTATTGTCTACGTGTTGCATCAGTTGCAATGAAACATTTGAATTTTCTACTGTTTGAAGAATGTTCTATTCTTGCTAATTCTAAGAGGCAGGCTAGTAGTGACGATTAATATTTTTTCTTTCGAATGGAAGTTAAACAATTAGTTATCAGAAAACTAGAATGTTGCAAATACTAGATGCATTTACATATTACACATTACATTGTTGCAAGCGAGCTCAGATCTCTTACATTAATTGGCAGACTGAGCAAACAAATGCACAACAAAACTACAATGAATTAAGCTGATGGTATGTACTAGAGGCCGGAGAAGATGGCGGCCAAGGATGTAGGTGAGGGCCACAGCATCCTGCTGCACATTCGGATCATCTCAGGTGAGATGTCTGGACAAGGCAAGCCGCCGTAGATGGGCTCGTCGGCGGCCGGCTCCTCAGGCTATGGGTCTGACTGCGTTCGCTCCTCCATCCAGTGGTGTTTGTCGTTCCCCTCTGCGGTGATGCTATGCGTGAACCTGGCGGCTTCCTCCTCTGGCACAACCACTTGATATAAGCTAGGGAATTCTTGTTCCACATTGTGGAAGAAGTTGCTAGGCAGCGGAGCAGATCCGTCCATCTCTTTCTCTTGCACCTCCGGCTGAGCTGCCGGTGCCATGGCCAGATCACCTCCTGGCCCAACCATGAAGACATTGTTCTGGTATAAACCAGAGAGAGAGATCAAATGCTGAATGACAACAACACTTATCTAGCAACTTGTATACACATCAACAGATGAGTATTGACCATTGAAGCAACATGAACATGCAGTAGGAACATCTAATGCCGTGTCTCAAGCATATCTTAGCAATTTCAGAACTTTATATCTAGCTGAACCACATTTCACAGACGGTGAACAATCTGTTGCAAGCCTCTTTTGGAGAAGCTTCAGCAGAGGCCTGACATTACCCCATCTGAAGCCTTTTCCTACAACCCAAAGATTATTTACAGTACTTCTAGGCTTATGTTGTTGCCATTTGAGTTGCCCCCTAACCAACGACTATGTCAGTGTTCTTGTTAGAAAAATAGATATAGCAATAGGAAGAGATGCATACAAATGCTTAAATGACAAACTTAATCATTATAGCATGATCATGAAAATAGACTGATTCATTTAACATCAACTACTCACATTATTCCATAATTTATGTAAGAAAGGATTGCTGCTCTTGTGTAGTTAAAGCTAGCCTGTGCAAGTACACTATTTAGATAGATCCATATATGATCAAACTGGCACTGCTATTACAAATGTATTGATAACAAAGATTAAAATATGTGTACATAAATTTAGAAGGCAAATAGCTGACATGTGGCAGCGAACAGGCATAAAATATAAATTTAGAAGGCATGTAATTCAGATACGTTGCAGAATTTAAGAGACATAAAATTACAAATGATGATTTGAAAAGAAGAAAACTAGTCTCCAAACAGGCGAACATTTCATACACCGAATAGGCTGGCACATACTATAGAATTAAATATATATTTTTTAAAGGAGAACCGGCAAGAATAAAAAACAAGTATTGAGAAATGTAGATATCTATAGAAGGCTAATTCCTCTAAGAGGCATGTAATGCTAGCTGATAAATTAAGTAAAGCATATGAGTCGCGCTTAAGCAGCACCTCTAGCACATGAACAAGAACATCCAAAATGGCTTCTACAAACCTCCAAGTTAAAAGCAAATACAACTCCAATTTTAAACAGTAATGAGGAAACAATGGAAAAAATCAGACCACAACAAACAATGCAGCTGGATAGTGGTGGGAGGGTATTACTGAGAACACCTAGAAACAATGGATGAGTAGATGCAAGTAGATAAAATAAACTTATAGTGTGCTGATACCAAAAATACTAAAGGACATCAAGTTCCAGCCTTCCATTCAATAGATAAGTATCAAGCATTGAGGGAACATGACCGGGAGTAATAAAATCGTGTTACAAAGTTCCAGCCTTACAGGCATATCTTGGCAAATTCTGAACTTCCATCTAGCTGCCACCACATTTCACGGATGGCGAATCACCTGCTACAGTTCTCTTTGGAGAAAAGGTTCAGCAGAGATCGCCTGAGTTGGGTTCAGCCATGGCTATGGGTCATGGTGTTCGCCCCCAAGTGCTTTGAGCCTAGAATGCGGAGTGTAGAAGCTGACAACTGGAATGAGATTACAGAAGCCACGACGACCGCACACCTTCCTCACCCGCTTGGATTGCAGTTCAATTGAGAAGAGGCCAGCAGCCGTCACCACGAAAGTGACATTTGCTTCGTGAGCAAAGCCCAACACATGCACTGAATTTGTTGCATCCACGAGAGCATCATATGGAAGCAAAATATTCAAGTTGATGACCCGGCTAAGTACCCATATTGCATCAGTGCCGTAACTTGGCTCCTTTGTCCACAATTTGAGACGCCGACCCAGTTCTTCACTAACCCCGAGTGCACCATTCTCCGCCAGCATGAGGTTAAACCTGTAGTCCAACCCATCATCATCAGACATATAGTCGAGCTGGCAGTCAGGTGTGTCGAACACAGTCAGGCCATGCCTCACTAAATCATACTCCAGGATCAACCCACCATCGGACAAGAAGTACAGCAGTGACTTCCCAACGACCACGCTGCAACAATATTCAAAGTACATCACGAACTGACCGTGCATCGAGGTCAGCTCGCCCCAGGCGCCGGTCTCCGACGAGTACACGGCGGCCGACGTGAGAAACGGATCTTGCTCAGTGTCTTGTTCGACGACACAGAAGACGAAGACCACGCGAAAAGGGCCCCCGAAGCAGTTGCGGTGGTCGCACCCGTCCACTGCGCACAACACGACAGCCGTCGGGTAGTCGCCCTGGAACGCCGCGGGCACCGGTACGCGCTGCTTGGTGCCCGTGATTGGCTCCCACACAAGGAGCTCCTCGGCGTCCTGGCCCTTGGAGAGGAAGAGGGCGCGGCCGTGGCGGTAGTCAAGGGCCCGCCAGGAGCGAGAGTCCATGAATAGTCCGGAGCGGCGAGGGAGAAGGACGATGCGGTGGTGTGGATGAATCGGGGGATGGCATCGTCTTCCCAGTTGTGGAGGACGCCGAGCACGGGGGGCTGTGCGGTGGAGCTCATGGAGGCGGCGGCGGAATCTGGGGCTGGAGACGGTGTGGCTCCAGGCCTTGCAGACGAGGGAGGCGCGGACGAGGCAGGCGGGGTCGTCGGGTGGGAGACGGAGGAGGATCTCTTCGAATAGCTCGTCCGGGATCGCCGGCGGCGAGGCGCGGCGGCGCGGCGGCGATGCTGCCATGGTGGTGGTGGCTAGGTCTGGATGTGATGTGTGTGCGGGAGAGGGTGGAATGGTTCGGCTCAACCAGTTAACGAGCCTACGCTCACGCGTCACACTTGACTCGCGTGGGCCGGCCCAACACGCGAGCTGCTCGCTCGCTCAATCCCCTGGCTCTCCTTCGATCGCTTCGACGTTTGACCGGTTAGTGGTTGACTGGTCACCTATTTGACCACTTATTACCCCTAAAAACCTATTGACCAGTTGACTATGTGACATTGTGGTGAAATTTTGACAAAAAAAATCATATATTCGAAAATGTCTGTGAATTTATAAAAGATGTCCGTGCATTTAAAAACAAAGTTCATGGATTAAAAAAGGTTTGTGCATTTGAAAAAACGTTTCCATTTTTGAAAAAAAGTTAGGCCTCGTTTGGTACGCCAGGGTTGGAGGGGTTCTCCACGAAGGGGCCCAGAAACTTCTAAAATCTCTGATGGCTTGTTTGGTACGTGAGGTTTCACCGCCCAAACCCTCTAGAAACCCGTCAATGCCTCTCTACCTATGCGGCTACCGAGCCTTGAGGGCACGCGCGTGGAATGGATCAAGCCAAACACAGAGACAACGCGAGAGGAGGAGCCCACCGCCTCCTCGACATGTGCCGCCAAATCTTCAACGTCCAGTCGATGCAGGAGCTTCAATATCTGTGTCTTCCTCCGACATCCTATCTTCTCCAGGTGACTCCTCCACTCCTCCATCCCCTCCCCTGCAAACCCTAGGGCCATGGTGGCAGCCTTCTTGCTCCTTAGTTCGACACGCATGGCCCCATCTTGCTCGGTTGCTCCTCAGATGCTCCTTAGTTCGACGTGCCTGCTGTTCTTGTCCAGCCCCATCTTTCTCCTCAGATGCTCCTTAGTTCAGTTCAGTTCAGCCACACCTGCTATGCACCGTGTGTGCTAGTTTACATCATTCCATTGTTCCTAATTGAATCAAAGTTAGGCCTAATTGGGGTGTTACAATTGGTCTATATGAATGTTAAAGAAATCATATCAGCTCCTCTGAATTTGTGATGAATCATTTTAAGAGTAGTTACCTATATCTAACATCCTGTGTGGGTGTGCTTGATGAATTTGGCATGGTTATATGATTTTTCCTTGTCTTCCCAAAAAATAGAAGATAGAATTGATGTGGGTCTGACAAAACTACCGTTGACCATTCGCACTTCATTTTAGGAGGAAACTTGTTACATGTACATGTCTGCAGCTTTAGTAATTATACCTTGTACCAAAATCGTAAGTATACTATACCATAGTATCCTTCAGAATTATCTCTGAGAATTATCTAGAACAAGTAACAACAAGATCCAAGAGAGAGAACCTTGCAATGTTTGACTAGTCTTTCTTTGTACACCTTGGCCAAAAAAGAAGATAGAATAGATGTGGGTCTGACAAAACTACTCTTGATCATTTGCGCTGCAGTTTAGGAGGAAACTGACTACTACATGCTTTAGTAGCATATACAATTTTCTGTCTCAAGAAATTAGAAGCATAATATGTATCCATAGCTATACATAAATCTGGATAGATTTTGTGCTGAGAACTGAATATCTCTGTTGTTGTTGTTGAACTGAATATTTTTAAACAGAAAAAATTGATTCAAATTAATCATGAGGTATATGTTATTCCTCTGGTTAGTGTACTTGGTTGTTGTTGAGTTGAATGCAACTATATATATGTTGGTAAATGAGGGAGTCCTGGATTAGGGGGTGTCCGGATAGCCGGACTATGACCTTTGGCCGGACTCTTGGACTATGGAGATACAAGATTGAAGACTTCGTCCCGTGTCCGGATAGGACTTTCCTTGGCGTGGAAGGCAAGCTTGGCGATACGGTTATGTAGATCTCCTACCATTGTAACCGACTCTGTGTAACCCTAACCCTCTTCGGTGCCTATATAAACCGGAGGGTTTTAGTCCGTGGGGCTAACACCAATCATACCATAGGCTAGCTTCTAGGGTTTAGCCTCTCGATCTCGTGGTAGATCTACTCTTGTACTACCCATATCATCAATATTAATCAAGCAGAGTAGGGTGTTACCTCCATCGAGAGGGCCCGAACCTGGTAAAAACATCGTGTCCCTTGTCTCCTGTTACCATCCGCCTAGACGCACAGCCGGGACCCCTACCGAGATCCGCCGGTTTTGACACCGACATTGGTGCTTTCATTGAGAGTTCCTCTGTCGTCATCCTTAGGCCCGATGGCTCCTCCGATAAATCAACGACGATGCGGTCCAGGTGAGACTTTTCTCCCGGACAGATCTTCATATTCGGCGGCTTTACATCGGGCCAATTAAGCTGGCCATCCGGAGCAGATTGAAAGCTATGCCCCGCCATCGTGTCAGATTTGGAAGTTTGAACTACACGGCTGACGTCCGCGGGGACTTGATCTTCGACGGGTTCGAGCCACAGCCAAGCGTGCCGCACTGTTACGAGGGGCATGATCTAGCTCGCCGCCGAAAGTGTCCCGGAGGCCGCACCGATGTCCGCTCCGACCTTTAGCTCGGAGCCGATCGCGCCGATCGAGGATGGGTGGCTGGGCGCCGCCTCGGGGCTGCGATCTCTCGGCGATTGAGCCGCACACCTACCCCGTCCCTTTGCGGCTTCGTGACTCAAGGTGCTGGACTCTCTCCGGACTCCGAGCCTTCGCGCCCGCATGTCGAATCCGATTGGGCGCCGATCATGGAATTCATCGCCGCGACATCTTTCAAAGACTCGCCCTTTGGCGACATCCTGAATTCACTAAGGTCTCTCTCTCTATCAGGAGAGCCCTGGCCGGATTATGGTCAGGAAGGTTGGGATGCGGACGACGAAGAAATTCTAAGCCCACCTACCACCCACTTCGTAGCCACTGTCGATGATTTAACCGACATGCTCGACTTCGACTCCAAAGACATCGACGGTATGGACGACGATGTAGGGGAGGAACATGAACCAACACCTGTAGGGAACTGGAGAACCACCTCATCCCACGATGTATACATGGTGGACACACCTAAAGGAAGCGACGACGAGGAACAACGGGATGCTACGAAGGATCATTCCCTCGAAAAGCAGTCAAAACGGCGACATAAGTGCCGCTCAAAGTCCCGCCTCGACAAAGACAACAGCCAATAGATCCAGCCATAAAGCAGGGCGAACCGGCGGACGACGAACATGCTATCGAGCAACCATCCGAACAGGACAACCTGGATAAACAACCCGTCCCCGGCAAAGATAACAGTCCGGACGATCTCACGCCGGACAAGTTGCTGGAGCAGAAGAACCTCCACAAAAGGCTCGTCACCACTGCACGTAGCCTGAAAAAGCAGAAGCGGAAGCTCAAAATAGCGGAAGATGCACTCATAATCAGATGGAGCAAAGTACTCAACACCGCAGACAAATACGGCGACAGTCGCCAAACAAAGAGCTACCCAAAGCAAAAACTACTGCCCGAATTTGATGAGGAGGCCATAGAGCCCCCGCAATCAAAGAACAAGGAGGCCCGGTCGGATGGACGACCCCATGGCAAACAGAGAGCGGCAAACGGCGCCGCACACAAGCCGGCACGCGATCCGCACAGGGATTCGCATAAAAAAGATGGCCCAGTCAGATCTATCTACGGGCCAAGAAAGCAAGCTCTAGTAAGCAATGCAACACATCACGTATCCGAACATCACGGTACACCTAAATATAGGGGTGCCGCACACCCCCTATGATTCACCGATGAGGTGCTGGATTATGAATTTCCAGCGGGATTCAAGCCTGTAAACATAGAGGCATACGATGGAACAACAGACCCTGGAGTCTGGATCGAGGATTACATCCACCACATAGACATGGCTAGAGGAGATGATCTCCACGCCATAAAATACTTACCCCTCAAGCTCAAAGGGCCAGCCCGGCATTGGCTTAAAGCCTTCCCGAAAACACCATTGGAAGTTGGGAGGAGCTCGAGGATGCTTTTCGGGCAAATTTTCAAGGGACCTATGTCCGACCTCCGGATGCCGACGATTTAAGTCACATAACTCAACAACCCGGAGAGTCAGCCCGAAAATTTTGGAACAGATTCCTTACTAAAAAGAACCAAATAGTCGACTGTTCGGATGCCGAAGCCTTAGCAGCTTTCAAAAACAACGTCCGAGACGAATGGCTCGCCAGACACCTCGGCCAAGAAAAGCCAAGAACAATGGCCGCATTAACAAGCCTCATGACCCGCTTTTGCGCGGGAGAGGATAGCTGGCTGGCAAGATGCGGTACCAGCGACCCAAGTACATCCGAAGTCAGGGATGGAAACGGGAAACCACGACGCAGCAAGGGCCAGCGTCGGACCAAGGGAAACAGCCCGAAGAGCACGTCAGTCAACGCCGGATTCAAAAGCTCTCGGCAGAATCATAAAAACTGCCCCCTAAGGACAATAGGGACGAGCTATCTAACTTAAACAAAATCTTGGACAAGATATGCCAAATCCACAAGATTCCGGAAGCCCGCAAACCATACCCACAGATATTGTTGGGTCTTCAAGCGATCCGACAAACTCAACGCCGAACACAAGGGCTCGACACACCAAGCGAGGACGATGACGAACCCCACAAGCAGAAAGCTTCGGAAAACAAAAGAATTTCCCACAAGATATCAAAACAGTAAACACACTTCACGTGACAAAAGGGAAAAATAGAGCGGCGCCCATAGAGGTACGCGCCATACGGCCTATCCCGGAGGAGTCCCGCCACTGGTTGTTAAAACCAATCACCTTCGACCATCAGGATTACTCTAGAAGTATACGGAATGCAGGTCGGACTGCCTTGATATTAAATCCGATAATTGGCGGACTCCAATTTACACAAGTCCTAATGGATGGCGGCAGTGATCTAAACCTGCTATATCAGGACACAATCCGCAAAATGGGGATGGACCCAACCAAATTTCGCCATAGCAACACTTCCTTTCAAGGGGTAATCCAGGCCCATATGCCCATTGTACGGGCTCTCTACTGCTAGAAGTTGTGTTCGGCTCACCCGACAACTTCCGCCGCGAAAAGTTAACCTTCCACCTCGCCCCATTTACAAGTAGGTATCAAGCACTATTGGGACGCGAAGCTTTCGCCCGCTTTAACGCAATACCGCATTATGCATCTCTTACACTTAAAATGCCCGGTCCACGCGGCATCATCTCATTAAAGGGAAACATCGAGGGCTCCTCGAGTCTGGAAAGTGCGGTTGCCTTGACAGCCACACAATAAACGGGCTTCACCAATACAAGCACTTAGACAAGTCGTCCAGACCCCGGACACGGCTGGAGGAGTCCGGCGTACACATACAAGGGCTTACTAGCCGCATACCCCCGTACAAGGGGCTCCGCGCATGCACAACAAGAGACAAATGAAGCTCAATTTTATTCATTCTTCGAATTGTACTTCGTTAATTTAATATAACGTACATTTCCGCATGATATTTTTCAACTAAGTTCCTCTCTTTTACAGATGAACACCGTGCTACACCCGTCCAGGATACGACACAACGGAGACATAGGCGCAGACGTGCAGTAGGGACCCGTTGCAAGGCTTCTTTTCAGATTATGACCCTGCGTAAACCTTTTTTACTGTCTCTTGTTGATACACATCCCCCGGTTTCTTGCTATAACCGAGGAGTAGGCTGGCCTTTTGGCATAGGCCACGTCAGAATTTTGCACGTACCTGGACACCAGGGGCTTATTACCAAGGGCGTTTTTCGGCCCGTTTTCATAAAGACCGAATACCTTTGGGAGTGTTCGGCGTCTCGAGTTAGGCCTTATATGCATCAGCTCCGAATCTTGTCTTTGGTCAAATGTTGGGTTTGCCCGGCTCCTGTGTTTTGCTGCCTTACGTTCCGTTCTATCGGCTAATGCGGCACCTGGAGAACTACTGCGATTGTGCCCGGTTCGCCAAAGCGAGCACCTCAATGAGAAAGCCAAAACCGATCGTCATGATATAGCGTGAGACTGGTCAACCACTCGATGACCCGTTGGAATCTTTAGAATTCCTCCGCATTGATGAAGGGCCGTTTCCCGGTCAGGCACATACGCCCCCCGAATTCGGGTGAGCGTGGTGCCCCTAGGGGCTATATAGTAGCCCCACTGTCGAACTCCTATGGATAAGTGAAAGTTATAAAGCATTATAGTCTGGTTGCCTAGTTTGCTGCGCTATCACCTCCTTTGTAGGACCAAGACGTTGGGTCAAGTGTGAAAATGCATTTTCTACAAACACCCCCGCATTATATGCATGGGGGCTGAAGCCAAAGATTGCCATCTTTCAGGTTATATACACATATACATTAACGGCCGCACAGGAGGTATTTTAATTCTTGAAGGCACAAGTATAAAAAGCTTTCATATTACATCGAAACATTGTTTCACAATAATACATGTTATTCGAACATAACATCCTTCGAGCACTGCGTCTCTATTAAACGAGCGCCCTGCAGAACTTCCTGAAAATAGTGCTCGACAGGTACTCGGCTTCCGTCCGAATCTTGGGATGCAACAGCGGTGGCCTTCATCTCCGCCTAGTATGTATTGACACGGGCAAGAGCCATCCCGCACCCTCTATGCATCTTGACCGCCTCATTGCTTTGATATGCGGCACCGCACCAAGGAACTGCTGCACCAAGGCAAAATAACTCTTCGGCTCGGGCCCTTTCGGCCACAAATGAGTCACGACAGCCTTCATGGCAAGCCCAGACAATCTATTCAGCTCCGCCCATTCGGCCAAACGATCGGTTAATGGAAGTGGACGCTCTGGATTACGGAACTGCGACCAAAAAAGCTCTTCCATCTCGTGATCCTTTTGATCTCCGAAGTGTTCGGCCGCGTCCGCGGCACTCGCCGCCAAGTCCAGATAAGCATCCTCCGAACTCCACAACCAGTCCAAGTGAGCATATTTAGGATCCGTGAACTTCCTCCGCAGCAGAAAGGGCTTTCCAGCCGCGATATCTCCGGCCTGACGTAGCTCCTCCTTCATAGCTCTCATCGCAGAGCGAGCATCCTTGGCCTCGGTGGTGGCCTTCTTCAGGTCCCCTTGCTCCGCTCGACCTTATTTTTCAAGAAGCTCGCAGCGGTCGGTAGCATTCTTCAACTTCACGGCTATCTCGGCCATCTCCTTCTTGCTTCGGCAGTGAGCAGCCTGTTCGGCTTTTATCTCTTCGGCCGCCTTTAAGGCAGGCGCATCACTTTTTCTAGCCTGCTCCTTGGCTCGGGCAAGCTCCGCCCGAAGGTTCTCCATGGCAGCGGCACCATCTGCATCAAGCATACATGTTGTAAGGCACGGGCATCAGGCTCCCTTACCAGGTGTCCGCGGAGAAACTGCATACCTTGTGACTCGTCAAGCCGCTTATTGACAAGTGCGATGTCGGCATCCGCCACGTCAAGTTGCCGCTTTAGTTCGGCAAATTCATTAGTCTAGCTAGCCACCGGACTCTCCGCCACCTACATAGGAAGGGCAACATATTATAACTGGGATTATCATCCTCGGCACACTGTCATTTTTGACAACGCACCGAGTCTCAAGGGCTACTATCTACACAGGACGCATCTTATATATGCGGAACCGTCAAAAGGTACATCATTGCACATACCTCCAAACGCGTCAGTAAACTCCTGGCGACCTCGTACAACCCGCTTTCCGCGGACGAAATTTTTTCAATCACCGTACCCATCAATGCACGATGATCCTTTGAGATAGACGCTCGCCCGAGTAGATCCTTCAACTCCTCCGACCATGCACCAGGAGGTGCTGGACTCGTCTGCTGGCCTTTTTCGAAGGCCGGACACGGAGGGCTTCGGGGGGCCCTACGACTGCCCTCCGCCCCTGCCGGATTCGGAAAAAACCTCCACGATGACACTTCAGGATCGCCTGCCTCGCTAGGCGGTACGGCAGGGGGAGGCGTTCCGCTCTCCATCATCTCCGGACGAAGATCCCCTGAAGACGAGTTCTGCTGAGAAGGGCTGAGATCCGAACTACAAGGTAAAATTTCGGTCATCTTCAGAAATAAAACAGGGATGTCTCTTATTTTAAAACTCCCCTCTCTACTTACGGCTCGCTGGAGGGCTGATCTCCTTGGGGAAATAGTGCGGCCGGGGCATCTCCCGGCGCAGGACCCTCTGGCGAAGATTTCTTCCCCCGCTTTGAGGCCTTGGTCTCCGGATCTTCAGAGGCGGTCCTCTTCTCCCCTTGGATGGAGGGATTCTCGATCCCTCCTTTCTTGATAACCTCCTTCGTGGAGGCAGTAGCTTCCTTGTTCCCCCCTTCGCCTTCTTCCAAAGGCGCAGCCTCCAAAGATCTTGGTTAACACGGATCTGGCGTGGTCTCGTGGAGGGCGGACACTGATCATTTTTGCTTTCGCTATCCACTCCTGCTTAAGGGACAGCTCTTTTAAGGGCAAGTTTATGATAAATATACGGATAGCGTGTCCGGGTACAGGACTACTTACTTGAGTATCCAGGCGATTGCAGCTCAGACCTGCGTCCTCGGTCAAGTCCGGACACATTGCTTGTGATCCGAAGAACAATTTGTACATCTCCACGGGCGTTGCACCCATAAAATGTTGGAGAGCTCGTGGTCCCTCCGGATTGAACTCCCACAGGCGGAGGGGGCGACGTTTGCAGGGCGGGATGCGACGAATCAGCATGACCTGTGTTACTACGACCAGATTGATCTCCCTCTCTAGGAGGTCTCGAATACGGCCCTTCAACAAGGGCACGTCCTTGGACGGCCCCCAGTCAAGCCCTTTATTGACCCATGACACCAGCCGCGGTGGAGGACCCGAGCGAAAGGCAGGTGGCGCCACCCATTTGGTGCCCCTGGGAGCTGTGATATAAAACCACTCTTGTTGCCATAGACTGAGCTCCTCTTGAAAAGAGCCCTCGGGCCATGGAGCGTCAGCATTGTTTCTTATAACAGCCCCTCCGCACTCTGCCTGTTGCCCCTTGATCATCTTCGGCTCCACCTTGAAGGTCTTGAGCCACAATCCGAAGTGAGGGGTAATGCGGAGGAAGGCTTCACATACGACGATGAACGATGAGACGTGGAGGATGGACTCCGGATCCAAGTCGTGAAATTCCAGCCCATAATAAAACATGAGCCCCCTCATGAAGGGGTCCGTCGGGAAGCTTAGCCCCCGAAGGAAGTGAGATGCGAACACCACGCTTTCACCGGGCTTGGGAGTGGGAATAACCTGCCCTTGGCCAGGCAGCCTATGCGAGATTTCGCCGGTTAGATACCTGTCATCTCTTAGCTTTAGGACGTCTTCTTCCGTGACGGAGGAGGGCATCCACAGGCCTTGGAGGTCGGAGCCGGACATCATCGAAGGTCCGAAGCGCCTGAATCTGGAGCTTTGGGTGTTGGAACTTGAGGCGAGGGGCGGATTCGATTGAGATTGGGAAAAAGGAGTGGGGCCTTGATCTCTTTATAGAGAGGTTGAATACCAGGAGCCCTCCCCGTGACCGTTCGGAACTCACCTTCGATAAAGAAGGCATGCCAACGGGCTCGATTGGGTTACCCACGCCCGTATTGATGAGAATCCCGGAATAAGGGGACACAATCTCTGCTTTGACAAGACGTGCCAAGGAAACCACCTCGCTAAACGCGCTGAGGTGGGGCAATGAAAACGATTCAAATAAAGGTTTGGCCGTGGTGTGATGTCACGCTGCGGAATACGTCAGCAGATTGAGTTTGTGTAAGTAGTATTCTCTCTACGGTGGTATGTGGAACTTATTTTGCAGAGCCGGACACTATCCTTGTGTTCAAAATCTTATATGAAGAATTCGGAGGAGGAACCCGCCTTGCAATGCCGAAGACAATATGCGCGCCGAACTCGTCGTCATTGAAGCCTGGTTCAGGGGCTACTGAGGGGAGTCCTAGATTAGGGGGTGTCCGGATAGCCGGACTATGACCTTTGGCCGGACTCCTAGACTATGGAGATACAAGATTGAAGACTTCGTCCCGTGTCCGGATGGGACTTTCCTTGGCGTGGAAGGCAAGCTTGGCGATACGGATATGTAGATCTCCTACCATTGTAACCGACTCTGTTTAACCCTAACCCTCTTCGGTGCCTATATAAACCAGAGGGTTTTAGTCCGTGGGGATCTAACAACAATCATACCATAGGCTAGCTTCTAGGGTTTAGCCTCTCTGATCTCGTGGTAGATCTACTCTTGTACTACCCATATCATCAATATTAATCAAGCATGAGTAGGGTTTTACCTCCATCGAGAGGGCCCGAACCTGGGTAAAAACATCGTGTCCCTTGTCTCCTGTTACCATCCGCCTAGACGCACAGTTCGGAACCCCCTACCCGAGATCCGCCGGTTTTGACACCGACAGTAAACTTCTTCTTTTGCAGTGTTCTTATAACAACTAAATGGGCTGAACAAATTTCAACTACTGATGGTCTGATGGTGACACTTTCATGGTCTGATGTGGGGTTATGGAACTTCGAAATATACCTGACCGTTGCTGTTTCATTTTCATATAACTCCTTGTCACTATCGGTTGGTTAGCATGTTGTCTGTTCCACTTTATTTTATGGCAATTAGATTGCAGTATGGCATTTGTATGAATGATTATATGTCATCTTGCTGCTGATATGTTCGTATTTTGACAGCCTGCCGCTTGGATCTCTTATTGGGGTGGATGTCGGTGTCAAAACTAGCAGATCTCGGGTAGGGGGTCCCAAGCTGTGTGTCTAAGGATTGATGGTAACAAGGGACAATAGGGACACGATGTTTACCCAGGTTCGGGCCCTCTTAAGGGAGGTAAAACCCTACGTCCTGCTTGATTATATTCTGTATGTGTATATGGGTTATAATAGTTGATCTACCTAGCTGTCTAGCCTATGATTATTCTGATAGCCTTTACGGACTAAACCCTCCAGTTTATATACACACCGGAGGGGCCTAGGGCTGTACAGAGTCGGTTTGCAGAGGAAGGAAATAGCACATCCGGACACCAATCTTGTCGTCCACGCACATAGGAGTCCTATTCGGACATGGGGGATAATCTTTTGCTTTATCTTCACGGACATAAGTCCGGCCCATATCGAATAGACCGGACACCCGAGGACCCCCTAATCCGGGACTCCCTCAGTAGCCCCTGAACCAGTCTTTGATGACGATGTGTTCGGCACGCGGATTATCTTCGCCATTGCAAGGCGGGTTCCTTCTCCTGAATATTTTAAGTTAGCTTCCTGCATAAAGGAACTGTGTCCGGCTCTGCATAATCAATACAACGCTTAGCCACGAAGGCAAAACATCAAAATATGAACAGTGTCTTTTACTGACAACTTTTTCGGCGAAGCGTCACACTTGACTCTTTAACATTTCGAACCATTTTCACGCCTCCCATTTCGCGTTTCGAGGTCTAGCCTCCATTGGCACGTCTTCTCAAAACAAAGATCATGCCTGCCTATTACGGGATTCTCATCAATATGGTTTGGGTAACCCAACCACGCCTTACGCACCATCTCGTTGGGAACAGGCGAGGTTTATGGCTTGAGAGGGGGACGTCTGGTATTTTCACCGTCTATAAGAGGATAAAGATCCCTCCTTTCTTCCCACGCCTTCCTCTAGCTCCTGTCTCCCGACCTTCAAGCTCTAGCGCCCACAACTCCAATCTTTCCCACCGCTGCCACCCTCCCCAGCAATGGCCGGGTCCAGTTCCAAGGGCAAGTGGGAGGCCTCCTCCGTCACCGAAAAGGACGTCAAGGATCTCCGGAGCATGGGCTATCTGTCCGCGGATATCGCGCATAGGATCCCTGACAAAGATCAGGTTATTCCTACTCCGGAGCCTGGTGAGAGGGTCGTGTTCATCCCCCGTTTCCTCCGGGGGCTAGGGTTTCCCCTCCACCCCTTCGTCCGGGGTCTCATGTTCTACTGCGGGTTAGATTACCATGGTCTAGCCCCTAATTCCTTCCTCCACATATCGGCGTTTATAGTCATGTGTGAGGCTCTTCTCCGCATCTCCCCACACTTCGGCCTGTGGCTCAAGATCTTCAATCTGAAGCCGAAGGTGGTCGACGGACAGCATGCGGACTATGGCAGAGCCATGGTAACCAAGCTCCCCAACGCCGTCTGGCCCAAAGGGGCATTCGTAGAGACAGTCAAGGTGTGGAAGCAGGAATGATTCTACATCACCGAATCTCGCGACGCCAACTGGGCGGCCACGCCTGACTTCAGATCCGGACCCCCCACGAGACTCACCTCATGGACCACCAAGGGCCTTGATTGGGGGTCCAGACCGGAGGTGCAGATGCTACAGAAACGCATCTCCAACATGTTGGGTACAAACACCGGTCTCACAAACGTGATTCAAGTGATGCTCTTCCGCCGCACCCTTCCCTGCCATCTCTGGGCCTCCCCCATGTGGGAGTTCAATCCGGAGGAGCCACGGACCTTGAAGCGCTTCTTCGGCACCATGCACGAAGATATATGGAAGTAGCTCTTCAAGGCCTAGAAAACTTGGCCGAAGAAGACTGAGGACATCAGACTCGACATCGAGAACCCGGCCTCGGCGGTAAGCATAATTTTTCAAAGACCTATTCGGTCAATACTTCAGATATAATATATTCCCGCCTTCCGTACAGGGCTAGACGGCAAAGGTGGAGCGGATCAACTGTCTGGCACCGCTGCCCGAGAACCCGGCCACACCCCAGCTGACGGAGATGCTGGTCCCGACGCCCTATTAAGCGCCGGAGAAGAAGACCAAGAAGAAGAAAGGCAAGGAGGCCAAGGGCGGCCCCCGCCACAAAGGTCCTTCGGACACAGTGTTCGGAGAGACCGAAGCCCTCTCTTCCCACGAGGGAGACGAGGAACAAAGGAGGAGGAGGTGGAAAGCGACTCCCCCCATAAGGGGAGGAATAAGAAGTTAGGCCTAATTGGGGTGTTACAGTTGGTCTATCTGAATGTTAATGATCCGTTAATGAAATCATACCAGCTCCTCTGAATTTGTGATGAATTATTTTTAAGAGTAGTTATATCTAACATCCCGAGTGGTTGTGCTTGATGAATTTGGCATGGTTATATGATTTTTCCTTGTCTTCCCAAAAAATAGAAGATAGAATTGATGTGGGTCTGACAAAACTACCCTTGACCATTTGCACTGCATTTTATGAGGAAACTTGTTACATGTGCATGTCTGCAGCCTGGGTAATTATACCTTGTACCAAAATCGCAAGTACACTAGCCATAGGATCCTTCCGAATTATCTCTGAGAATTATCTATAACAAGTAACAACAAGAGCCAAGAGAGAGAACCTTGCACTGTTTGACCAGTCTTTCTTTGTACACCTTTGCCATATCGCCTTGTCTTGCCAAAAAAGAAGATATCATAGATGCGGGTCTGACAAAACTACTCTTGATCATTTGCACTCCAGTTTAGGAGGAAACTGACTACTACATGCTTTAGTAGCATAGCAATTTTCTCTCTCAAGAAATTAGAAGCATAATATGTATCCATATTATACATAAATCTGGAGAGATTTTGTGCTGAGAACTAAATATCTGAGTTGTTGTTGTTGTTGCCGAACTAAATATTTTTAAACAGAAAAAATTGATTCAAATTATTCACCGAGTATATGCTATTCCTCTGGTTAGTGTACTTGGTTGTTGTTGAGTTGAATGCAACTATATATATGTTGGTAAACTTAATTTTCTTCACTGTTCTTATACTAAATGTGCTAAACAAATTTGAACTACTGATGGTCTGATGGTGACACTTTCATGGTCTGATGTGGGGCTATGGAACTTTGAAATATACCTGATCGTTGCTGTTTCATTTTCATATAATTCCTTGTCACCATATCAGTTGGTTAGCGTATTGCCTGCTCCACTTTAGTTTATGGCAATTAGATTGTAGTATGGCGTTTGTTTCTAGTATGAATGATTATATGTCATCTTACATGTTGCTGATATGTTCGTATTTTGATAGCCTGCCGCTTGGATTCTTATTGGTGTGGACGAGTTGCCTCCATCTTGAGATCCAGTTACCACACCTAACTTCGGTACTTCTTGGCTTCTTGACCTTCTTTCTTTACCGAAGTAGTTTATCCTACTTGATATAGCTCTTGACCTCTAGTCTTATTATTCTGGCCTCATGTTATGATATTCAGCCTTGTGAATATCATCCATCATTATGTATGTCTTATGATTTTCTATCATGTCTTTATGAAGAACTTGCTTGATAGGTCTCGAACGTATCTATAATTTTTGATTGTTCCATGCTGTTATATTATCATTCTTGGATGTTTTACAATCATTTTATAGCAACTTTATATCATTTTTTTGGGACTAACCTATTGACCCAATGCCTAGTGCCAGTTGCTGTTTTTTTGCTTGTTTTTTACATTGTAGGAAATCAATATCAAACGGAGTCCAAACACCACGAAACTTTTTGTGGATTTTTAATGGACCAGAAGAAATCCAATGGGCCAGACCAGCAACTGGGGGGGGGGGGGGGTGCCCCAAGGGGGGCACAACCCACCAGGGTGCTCCTGGGTCTCCAGGCGGGCCCAGGTGGGTTGTGCCCACCTCGGTGGCCTCCCGTACCCCCTCCTCACCCTATAAATCAGCAAATATTCCAAAACCCTCTGGGTTACCCTAGATCGGAAGTTCCGCCGCCGCAAGCCTCTGTATCCACGCACTAGTAGAAAACAAAGCTTTATTACCGGTTCGTAAGGGCCTTTAGTGCCGGTTCTGCAACCGGCACTAAAGGGTGGAGACTAAAGCCCCCCCCCCTTTAGTCCCGGTTAATACGAACCGCCACTAAAGGCCCAACACGTGGCGCGAGCCCGCGCCGTGGTATGGGGGACAATTAGTACCACTAAAGGCGCGAGCTTTATTAAAGGTTTTTTTGAACTTTCTGAAAAATTGATTTTTTTTATTTTCAATTTTCTGAATTATTTGATAATTTAGTCTCTAATCACCCCTCATAACTGCTCAAGTGTGGATCACTCATTCCAAATCGTCTAACTTCTCAGCCGGTCACCCATCCTCTCACTACTCTAGCCTGAGCACGCTTAACTTCCGAGTTCTATTCCCCCTAGTTTCCAAGTCTGCACTTGTTGTTTTCCTGATAATAGTAAGCTGTCAATCCTATTAACCCTCAGGAGTTTAGTTTGAGCATTAGGTCACATGTTTCACCGTTTGAGTTTGAAACTATTATTCTAAAAAACAATAATTATTTAGTAACACTAATATTTATTGAATAAGTAGTTTGACCATACTTTGAGCACAATTTGACCAGATTTGACCAAAATTCAAAAAACTGAAATAATTATTTAGTAACACTAATATTCTTGAATAGTTATTTAATAACACTAATATTTCTTGAATAAGTAGTTTGACCACAGAGTGACCAAAATTCAAAAAAACTAAAATTTGAGCATATCCTTTTTTTGTTTTAGAATTTGAGGATTCTAAAAATTTGCAAAACGGCCCACGGTGGTCAAAATCGGATGCGGTTTTTTGTGCTGAACATTTTCATATATTATACGTTTTTTTCGACATCGTATGCAAAAGATATAGTCATTTTACTTTTTAGCACACTTTTTTGCAAAACATGTCCAAATTTAAGTTTTTAAATTTTCCTAACTAGTAGATGTAGTAACTGTTGGAAATATGCCCTAGAGGCAATAATAAATTAGTTATTATTATATTTCCTTGTTCATGATAATCGTTTATTATCCATGCTATAATTGTATTGAAAGGAAACTCAGATACATGTGTGGGTATATAGACAACACCATGTCCCTAGTAAGCCTCTAGTTGACTAGCTCGTTAATCAATAGATGGTTACGGTTTCCTGACCATGGACATTGGATGTCATTGATAACGGGATCACATCATTAGGAGAATGATGTGATGGACAAGACCCAATCCTAAGCCTAGCACAAAGATCGTAGTTCGTATGCTAAAGCTTTTCTAATGTCAAGTATCATTTCCTTACACCATGAGATTGTGCAACTCCGGATACCGTAGGAATGCTTTGGTGTACCAAACGTCACAACGAATCGGGTGGCTATAAAGGTGCACTACAGGTATCTCCGAAAGTGTCTGCGGGTTGGCACGAATCGAGATGGATTTGTCACTCCGTAAACGGAGAGGTATCTCTGGGCCTACTCGGTAGGACATCATCATAATGTGCACAATGTGACCAAGGGGTTGATCACGGGATGATGTGTTACGGAACGAGTAAAGAGACTTGCCGTAACGAGATTGAACAAGGTATCGGGATACCGACGATCGAATCTCGGGCAAGTACAATACCGATAGACAAAGGGAATTGTATACGGATCGATTGAGTCCTTGACATCGTGGTTCATCCGATGAGATCATCGTGGAATATGTGGGAGCCAACATGGGTATCCAGATCCGCTGTTGGTTATTGACCGGAGAACGCCTCGGTCATGTCTACATGTCTCCCGAACCCGTAGGGTCTACACACTTAAGGTTCGATGGCGCTAGGGTTATAAAGGAAGTTTGTATGTGGTTACCGAATGTTGTTCGAGTCCCGGATGAGATCCCGGACGTCACGAGGAGTTCCGGAATGGTCCGGAGGTAAAGATTTATATATGGAAGTCCTGTTTTGGTCACCGGAAAAGTTTGGGTTTTTCCAGAGCGCATCGGACCACCGGAGGGTCCTGGGTCCACCAAGTGGGGCCACCAACCCCAGAAGGCTGCGTGGGCCAAGTGTGGGAGGAACCAGCCCCAAGGGGCTGGTGCGCCCCACAAGAGGCCCAAGCGCAAGGGAGAGTGGGAGGGGCAAACCCTAGGGCAGATGGGCCCTAAGGCCCATCTAGTGGGCGCCTCCTCTCCCTCCCTCTTGGCCGCCTCCCCTTTTCCCATCTAGGGCTGCCGCCCTCTAGGGGTGGGAACCCTAGGGGCGCACCTCCTCCCTTCCCTATATATATGAGGCCTAGGGGCTGCCCATAACACACGAGAGCCTCTCCTCTCCAGCGCACCCTGCCTCCTCCTCCTCCTCTCCCTTGGTGCTTGGCGAAGCCTCGGGATTGCCACGCTCCTCCATCACCACCATACCGTTGTGCTGATGCTGGATGGAGTCTTCCTCAACCTCTCCCTCTCTCCTTGCTGGATCAAGGCGTGGGAGACGCCACCGGGCTGTACGTGTGTTGAACGCGGAGGTGCCGTCCGCTCGCACTAGGATCTCCGGTGATTTGAATCACGACAGCACGACTCCTTCAACCCCGTTCGCTTGAACGCTTCCGCTTAGCGATCTACAAGGGTATGTAGATGCACTCTCCTTCCCTCGTTGCTAGTTTCTCCATAGATAGATCTTGGTGACACGTGGGAAAATTTTGAATTTCTGCTCGCTCCCCAACAAAGGGCATCATGAGCTAGGTCTATTGCGTAGATTCTTTGCACGAGTAGAACACAAAGTAGTTGTGGGCGTTGATGATGTTCAATATGCTTACCGTTACTAGTCCAATCTTGTTTCGACGGTATTGTGGGATGAAGCGGCCGGACCGACCTTACACGCATTTCGTGAGACAGGTTCCACCGACCGACATGCACTTTGTGCATAAGGTGGCTAGCGGGTGCCGCCTCTCCCACTTTAGTCGGAATGGATTCGATGAAAAGGGTCCTTATGAAGGGTAAATAGCAATTGGCATATCACGTTGTGGTTTTGCGTGGTAAGAAACGTTCTTGCTAGAAACCCATAGCAGCGACGTAAAACATGCAAACAACAATTAGAGGACGCCTAACTTGTTTTTGCAGGGTATGCTATGTGATGTGATATGGCCAAGAAGAATGTGATGAATGATATGTGATGTATGAGATTGATCATGTTCTTGTAATAGGATTCACGACTTGCATGTCGATGAGTATGACAACCGGCAGGAGCCATAGGAGTTGTCTTTATTTATTGTATGACCTGCGTGTCATTGAACAACGCCATGTAATTACTTTACTTTATTGCTAACCGTAGCCATAGTAGTAGAAGTAATAGTTGGCGAGACAAGTTCATGAAGACACGATGATGGAGATCATGATGATGGAGATCATGGTGTCATGCGGTGACGATGATGATCATGGAGCCCGAAGATGGAGATCAATGGAGCTATATGATATTGGCCATATCATGTCACTACTATATAATTGCATGTGATGTTTATTATGTTTATGCATCTTGTTTACTTATAACGACGGTAGTAAATAAGATGATCCTTACAACAATTTCAAGAAGTGTTCTCCCTAACTGTGCACCGTTGCTAAAGTTCGTCGCTTCTAAGCACCACGTGATGATCGGGTGTGATGGATTCTTACGTTCACATACAACGGGTGTTGACGAGCCTAGCATGTACAGACATGGCCTCGGAACACACGCAATACACTTAGGGTTAACTTGACGAGCCTAGCATGTACAGACATGGCCTCGGAACACAGAGACCGAAAGGTCGAGCATGAGTCGTATAGTAGATACGATCAACATGAAGATGTTCACCGATGATGACTAGTCCGTCTCACGTGATGATCGGACACGGCCTAGTTGACTCGGATCATGCAATCACTTAGATGACCAGAGGGATGTCTATCTGAGTGGGAGTTCATAAGATGAACTTAATTATCTTGAACATAGTCAAAAGACCTTTTGCAAATTATGTCGTAAGCTCGCGCTTTAGTTCCACTGTTTAGATATGTTCCTAGAGAAAATATAGTTGAAAGTTGAAAGTAGCGATTATGCGGACAGTAGAAAGCTTATGTCCTTAATGCACCGCTCAGTGTGCTGAACCCCAAATGTCGCCATGGATGTTGCGAACATCGGACATAGACGTTTTGATAACTACGTGATAGTTCAGTTAAGCGGTTTAGAGTTGAGGCACCAAAGACGTTTTGAAGCGTCATGAACATATGAGATGTTTGAGGGCTGAAATTGGGATTTCAAGCTCGTGCCCACGTCAAGAGGTATAAGACCTCCGACGATTTTCTTAGCCTGCAAACTAAGGGAGAAAAGCTCAATCATTGAGCTTGTGCTCAGATTGTCTGAATACAACAATCACTTGAATCGAGTGGGAGTTGATCTTCCAGATGAGATAGTGATGTTTCTCCAAAGTCATTGCCACCAAGCTGCTAGAGTTTCGTGATGAACTATAACCTATCAAGGATAGAGATGATGATCCTTGAGGTATTCGCGTTGTTTGACATCGCGAAAGTAAAAATCAAGAAGGAGCATCAATTGTTGATGGTTGGTGAAACCACTAGTTTCAAGAAGGGCAAGGACAAGAAGGGACACTTCATGAAACGGCAAATCGGTTGCTGCTCCAGTGAAGAAACCCAAGGTTGAACCCAAACCCGAGACTAAGTGCTTCTGTAATGAGAGGAACGGACACTGAAGCGGAACCACCCTAGATACTTGGTAGATGAGAAGGCTGGCAAGGTCGATAGAAGTATATTGGATATACATTATGTTAATGTGTAATTTACTAGTACTCCTAGTAGCACCAGGGTATTAGATACCGGTTCGGTTGCTAAATGTTAGTAACTCGAAATAAAAGCTACGGAATAAAAGGAGACTAGCTAAAGGTGAGCTAACGATATGTGTTGGAATTGTTTCCAAGGTTGATATGATCAAGCATCGCACGCTCCCTCTACCATCGAGATTGGTGTTAAAACAGAATTATTGTCATTTGGTGTTTGCGTTGAGCATAGACATGATTGGTTTATGTCTATCGCAATACGGTTATTCATTTAAGGAGAATAATGGTTACTCTATTTATTTGAATAACACCTTCGATGGTCTTGCATCTAAATGAATGGTTTATTGAATCTCGATCGTAGTGATACACATTTTCATGCCAAAGGTATAAGATAGTAATGATAGTACCACTTACTTGTGGCACTGCCATGTAAGTCATATTGGTGTAAAACGCATGAAGAAGCTCCATGTTGATGGATCTTTGGACTCACTCGTTTTTGAAAAGTTTGAAACATGCGAAGCATGTCTATTGGTGTATACGCATGAAGAAACTCCATGCAGATGGATCGTTTGGACTCACTTGATTTTGAATCACTTGAGATATGCAAATCATACCACATGGGCAAGATGACCTAAAAGCCTCGGTTTCAAAGAAGATGGAACAAGATAGCAACTTGTTGGAAGTAACACATTTTGATGTGTGCAGTCCAATGAGTGCCGAGGCATCAAAGATGAATATCGTTATGTTCTTACTTCACGGATGATTTGAGTAGATGTTGAGTATATTTACTTGATGAAACACAAGTCTGAATTATTGAAAGGTTCAAGTAATTTCAGAGTGAAGTTGAAGATCTTCGTGACAAGAGGATAAAATGTCTGTGATGTGATCATAGAGATGAATATCTGAGTTATGAGTTTGGTACACAATTGAGACATTGTGGAAATTGTTTCACAACTAATACCGCTGGAACACCATAGTGTGATGGTGTGTCCGAACATCATAGTCGCACCCTATTAGATATGGTGCGTACCAGATGTCTCTTATCGAATTACCACTATCGCTCATGGGTTAGGCATTAGAGACAACCACATTCACTTTAAATAGGGCACCATGTAATTCCGTTGAGATGACACCGTATGAACTATGGTTTAGAGAAACCTAAACTGTCATTTCTTAAAGGTTTGGGGCTATGACGCTTATATGAAAAAGTTTCAGGTTGATAAGCTCGAACCCAAAGCGGATAAAATGCATCTTCATAGGACACCCAAAACAGTTGGGTATGCTTCCTAATTCAGATCCGAAAGCAATAGGGATTGTTTCTTGAATCGGGTCCTTTATCGAGAAAAAGTTCGTCTTGAAAAGTTGAGTGGGAGGATGGTGGAGACTTGATGAGGTTATTGAACCGTCACTTCAACTAGTGTGTAGCAGGGCACATGAAGTTGTTCCCGTGGCACCTACACCAATTGAAGTAGAAGCTTATGATAGTGATCATGAAGTTTCCGATCAAGTCACTACCGTACATCGTAGGTTGACAAGGATGCGTACTACTTTAGAGTGGTACAGTAATCCTGTCTTGAAGGTCATGTTGCTAGGCAACAATGAACCTACGAGCTATGAAGAAGCGATGGTGGGCCCAAATTCCGACAAATGGTTAGAAGCCATGAAATCCGAGATAGGATCCATGTATCAGAACAAAGCATAGACTTTGGTGGACTTGCCCGATGATCGGCAAGCCATTGAGATGAATGGATCTTTAAGAAGAAGACGGACGTGGACGGTAAGATCACCGTCTATGAAGCTCGACTTGTGGCGAAGAGTTTTTCACAAGTTCAAGGAGTTGACTACGATGAGATTTTCTCATCCGTAGCGATGCTTAAGTCCGTCGGAATCATGTTAGCATAAGCTGCATTTATGAAATCTAGAAGATGGATGTCAAAACGAGTTTCCTTACCAGTCTTCGTAAGGAAAGGCTATATGTGATACAATCAGAAAGTTTTGTCGATCCTAAGGATGCTAAAAGGTATGCTGGCTCCAGCGATCCTTTCTAAGGACTGGAGTAAGCATCTCGGAGTTGGAATGTGCGCTTTGATGAGATGATCAAAGATTTTGGGTTTATACAAAGTTTATGAGAAACTTGTATTTCCAAAGAAGTGAGTGGGAGCACTATAGAATTTTTGATGAGTATATGTTGTTGAAATATTGTTGATCAGAAATGATGTAGAATTTCTGGAAAGCATATAGGGTTATTTGAAAAGTGTTTTTCAAGTGAAAACCTGTATTAAGCTACTTGAACATTGAGCATCAAGATCTATAGGGATAGATCAAAAATGCTTAATGGTACTTTCAAATGAGCATATACCTTGACATGATCTTGAAAGTGTTCAAGATGGATCAGTCAAAGAAGGAGTTCTTGCCTGAGATGTAAGGTATGAAGTTAAGAGTTAAAGCTCGACCACGGCAGAAGAGAGAGAAAGGACGAAGGTCGTCCCCTATGCTTCAGACGTAGGCTCTACAATATGCTATGTTGTGTACCGCACCGGAAGTGTGCCTTGCCATGAGTCAGTCAAGGGGTACAAGAATGATCCAAGAATGGATCATTGGACAGCGGTCAAAATTGTCCTTGGAGTAAATAAGGACATGATTCTCGATTATGGAGGTGATAAAGAGTTCGGCGTAAAGGGTTACGTCGATGCAAGCTTTAACACCTATCCGAGTGACTCTGAGTAGCAAACCGGATACATATAGTGGAGCAACCATTTGGAATAGCTTCAAGTGGAGCGTGGAAGCAGCATTTATAATATGACCTAGAAATTTGCAAAGCACACACGGATCTGAAAGGTTCAGACCCGTTGACTAAAACCCGTTGACTAAAACCTCTCTCACAAGCAAAACATGATCAAACCTCAGAACTCATTGAGTCTAAATCACATAATGATGTGAACTAGTTTACAGACACTAGTAAACTCTTTGGGTGTTGGTCACATGGCGATGTGACCTATCAGTGTTAATCACATGACGATGTGAACTCGATTATTGACTCTAGTGCAAGTGGGAGACTGTTGGAAATATGCCCTAGAGGCAATAATAAATTAGTTATTATTATATTTCCTTGTTCATGATAATCGTTTATTATCCATGCTATAATTGTATTGAAAGGAAACTCAGATACATGTGTGGGTATATAGACAACACCATGTCCCTAGTAAGCCTCTAGTTGACTAGCTCGTTAATCAATAGATGGTTACGGTTTCCGACCATGGACATTGGATGTCATTGATAACGGGATCACATCATTAGGAGAATGATGTGATGGACAAGACCCAATCCTAAGCCTAGCACAAAGATCGTAGTTCAGTATGCTAAAGCTTTTCTAATGTCAAGTATCATTTCCTTACACCATGAGATTGTGCAACTCCGGATACCGTAGGAATGCTTTGGGTGTACCAAACGTCACAACGTAATCGGGTGGCTATAAAGATGCACTACGGGTATCTCCGAAAGTGTCTGCATTGGGTTGGTACGAATCGAGATGGGATTTGTCACTCCGTGTAAACGGAGAGGTATCTCTGGGCCCACTCGGTAGGACATCATCATAATGTGCACAATGTGACCAAGGGGTTGATCACAGGATGATGTGTTACGGAACGAGTAAAGAGACTTGCCGGTAACGAGATTGAACAAGGTATCGGGATACCGACGATCGAATCTCGGGCAAGTACAATACCGCTAGACAAAGGGAATTGTATACGGGATCGATTGAGTCCTTGACATCGTGGTTCATCCGATGAGATCATCGTGGAATATGTTGGAGCCAACATGGGTATCCAGATCCCGCTGTGGGTTATTGACCGGAGAACGTCTCGGTCATGTCTACATGTCTCCCGAACCCGTAGGGTCTACACACTTAAGGTTCGATGGCGCTAGGGTTATAAAGGAAGTTTGTATGTGGTTACCGAATGTTGTTCGGAGTCCCGGATGAGATCCCGGACGTCACGAGGAGTTCCGGAATGGTCCGGAGGTAAAGATTTATATATGGGAAGTCCTGTTTTGGTCACCGGAAAAGTTTCGGGTTTTTCCAGAACGTCTGGGACCACCGGGAGGGTCCCGGGGGTCCACCAAGTGGGGCCACCAACCCCAGAAGGCTGCATGGGCCAAGTGTGGGAGGGAACCAGACCCAAGGGGGCTGGTGCGCCCCCCACAAGAGGCCCAAGGCGCAAGGGAGAGTGGGAGGGGGCAAACCCTAGGGCAGATGGGCCCTAAGGCCCATCTAGTGGGCGCCTCCCTCTCCCTCCCCTCTTGGCCGCCTCCCCCTTTTCCCATCTAGGGCTGCCGCCCCTCTAGGGGTGGGAACCCTAGAGGGAGCGCACCCTCCTCCCCTTCCCCTATATATATGAGGCCTAGGGGCTGCCCATAACACACGAGAGCCTCTCCCTCTCCAGCGCACCCCCCCTCTCTCCTCCTCCTCTCCTTGGTGCTTGGCGAAGCCTCGGGATTGCCACGCTCCTCCATCACCACCATACCGTTGTGCTGCTGCTGGATGGAGTCTTCCTCAACCTCTCCCTCTCTCCTTGCTGGATCAAGGTGTGGGAGACGTCACCGAGCTGTACGTGTGTTGAACGCGGAGCTGCCGTCCGTTCAGCACTAGGATCTCCGGTGATTTGAATCACGACGAGTACGACTCCTTCAACCCCGTTCGCTTGAACGCTTCCGCTTAGCGATCTACAAGGGTATGTAGATGCACTCTCCTTCCCTCGTTGCTAGTTTCTCCATAGATAGATCTTGGTGACACGTAGGAAAATTTTGAATTTCTGCTACGTTCCCCAACAGTAACATAACTACACCTCGAAGGATTTTAATTTTTAAAGTTTTTATCATTTTCTTTTGTTTCTTTCAAAACTGAAATGGCGATACTCGGGGGCTAGAGTTTGAAAATTGCCCTATAGTGCCGGTTTGTGTCTCCAACCGGGACTATAGGTTAAGACCCCTTTAGTGCCGGTTTGTGTCTCCAACCGGGACTATAGGTTAGACCTTTAGTCCCGGTTTGTGTCACAAACCGGCACTAAAGGAGCTCGTGGGGCCCCGACCTGACGCCAGCCGGCCACCACCCCTTTAGTACCGGTTTGTGGCACGAACCGGTACTAAAGGTTCAACACGAACCGGCACTAATGCATAGCCATTCGAACCGGCACTAATGGTCACAGTAGTGCCGGTTCAGTTACAAACCGAGACTAATGTGCTTCACATTAGGCCCTTTTTCTACTAGTGACGAAAATCAATCTAGACCCCATTCTGGCACACTGCCGGAGGGGGAGATCATCACCGGTGGCCATCTTCATTATCCCGGCGGCCATCATGATGAGGAGGGAGTAGTCCACCCTCGGGGCTGAGGGTTTCTACCAGTAGCTATGTGTTTAATCTCTCTCTCTCTCTGTCTCTCATGTTCTTGAGATGGCACGATCTTGATGTATCACGGGCTTTGTTAATGTAGTTGGATCATATGGTGTTCTCCCCTCTCTATCTTGTTGTGATGAATTGAGTTTTTCCCTTTGAGATTTCGTTGTTATCGGATTGAATACTTTTATGGATTTGAGAGCACTTGATATATGTCTTGCATATGAATACTCGTGGTGACAATGGGGTAACATATTGATTCACTTGATATGTGGTTTGGCATTCAACTCGCGGATTCCCGCGGTGACATTAGGGTAATCTATGCATAGGGTCGATGCACGTTCTCGTCTTTTGTTTCTCCGGTAGATATCTTGGGGCACTCTTTGAGGTTCTTTGTGTTGGATTGATTTTTATGAATATGAAATTATTGGGTTCTATTTTATTACGAACTCTTGGATAGATCGATCGGAAAGAATAGCTTCGAGGTGGTTTCGTACCCTACAAACGATTTCTTCTTATGTTCTCCGCTAGATAGGAACCTTGGAGTGATTCTTCGTTGCACGTTGAGGGATGGTTATATGATCCAATTATATTAGCATTGTTGAGAGATTGCACTAGTGAAAGTACGGACCCTAGGCCTCATTTTCAAGCATTGCAATACCGTTTTTCTGCCCGTTTACTATTTGCTACCTTGCTGTTTTTATTTATTCAGATTATAAAAATATATTTCTACCATCAATATTACACTTTTATCACCATCTCTTCGCCGAACTAGTGCACCTATAGAATTTGCCATTGTATTGGGTGTGTTGAGGACATAAGAGATTTCTTGTATTTGGTTGCAAGGTTGTTCGAGAGAGACCATCTTCATCCTACACCTCCCACGGATTGATAAACCTTAGGTCATCCACTTGAGGGAAATTTGCTACTGTCCTACAAAACTCTGCGCTTGGAGGCCCAACACGAGTCTAAAAGAATAAAGTTGCGTAGTAGACATCATTGCTTCAAGTCAATTAAACAATGAGATGTAGTTCTTAGATTTTGCTTTCTTACTCTAGTTTAGTGCCAAGATGAATTATCAGATTATCGGTCGAATTAGGAAGAGGAGAAGGGAGGCTCATAATACATGATGTTCTTTATTCGGCCCGCATTGCACCGAATGCGTAATAGGACAAATCGAGAAAAGCAGTGACATAGCTCCATCCTATATGGCAAGAAGCATGTTAACGATATCCTTACAGGGCATGTTAAGAACTGCATAGTATCTTATAGGATGGGGACACATATCTTCATTGGCATCTTATCTTAGAAGAGAAAACCTTATATCGGATACAAGAATAAAGGTGGAGGAGAAAGTAGCTTTTTCTTGTACATGGTGTCCCACAATGCATCTTATGAAGAGCTCCATCTAGAATTTCAGCATAGTGGCCAAATATTTCATGAGTACATCAATGAGTTCTTCAACATTGTTCCCATCTTAGCTAGTCCGCTTTTGAAGCCTTTGAGCATTGATGAGCCACATGCAGAAATCTCCACCAACCCAAGATTATATCCTTACTTCCTGGTTTCCATTTTTTAACACTTCCATAATTCCTTCTTTTATCTAACTTATAGTTCCTTATTGACCTGCAATCTATTTGCTTCCAGAACTGTTTAGGAGCCATTGATGTGCCGCATGTACCTATGACCGCAACACCTGGAATTGCCGCTCCATTTCGGAATAGGAAGGCTACCCTCAGTCATAATATCATGATTGCGTGCAACTTCAATCTAAGATTCACTTTCATGTGGCTGCGAGGGTTCGACTACAGATGCTAGAGTTTTTTAGTCTGCAATGAGAAAAGGCTTTAGACTACCCGAGGGCAAGTTTTACCTAGTTGTTGGGGGTTATGCAAACACCCAGTCATTTTTGGCACCTTATTGGGCCATTTGGTATCACTTGAAGGAATTTGGGCATGGACACACTCGGCCACAAAACCACAGGGAATTGTTTAGTCATCGACATGTTGTTCTACGTAACCATGTGGAAAGGTCCCTAGGAATTCTTAAGAAGCGCTTCCCAATTCTTCATGTTGGCACACTACATACAATCAAGAACCAAGTGAAACTTCCCGCGGTTGCAGTGGTTCTTCACAATATCATCAAAATGCATAATGGTGATGAGACTTGGCTTGGCAACCAACCCAATAACATAGCGCCAAATGATTTTGTTGATCTCCCAAATGGTAATGAGAATAAATATGGGAACAACGGCTTAGGGAACACTCTGAGGGATGAAAGCTAAATGCAAACATTGTGGTGTGTGTTTTAATCATATATATTTTTATATAATAATAATTAACTTTTGTCGTCTTCATCATCTAATAATGTAATCTGTGTTGAAATGCATATATGTATCCAAAAGGGTCCCCAAAGTACAATATGATGAAAGCGAGTGCAAAAAAGCTTCATAAGGTGTGAAGAAGCCTTAGCCAAAAATTATAAAGACCCCTCCAAGAGATATTTTAATGCTTCATCTCCACATGTAATTTATTTCATCTATACTTGTTTCATTAATATTGCTCATCTTGAATATTAGCTAGCTTATATTGAATATTGCTCATCTTGTGGCATGAGCACCCTCTTATCATGTCTAACAATGTAAATTTGGGTTGGTGTAGTTAAAAGGTCAAGGGATCAGTAGAACCTGGCTCTTGAAAAGGGTTTGGGTAAAGTTACTTCACGAGCACAACAATCCATATCATACGGGGCAAAATGGATGGTCTACTGAAGCTTGGTATAGGAAGGCAAGTTTATTCCATGAAAGATACAACCATAAAAATTTCACAAAGCAACAAATTCAGGAAATTAGAGTTGAAGGCTCAATACATGCTTCTCAAGGATGCCCGAAAACAAAGTCGTGTTAGCTAGAACTATCATACATACATGATAGATGCCGAGCCACATCTTTGGTGGAACTTGATCATCGTAAGTTCTAGTTTAGTGCATTTCGTCTTTGGAACTTGTAACTTGTATTCCATGCTTCTTTTGCAATCAATCTTTTTTTGGGTAATCTAAGTTTATTCATTCATTCTGCCATATATGGTCATGAACAGAAATAAGCAAATTCCAGACTAAGTCGTTTCCTCTCTATGATAAACTAGGCGGTCTTTATGATGATGAGTTTAACGGATTTTCATTTCCTCTCTTTATGTTGACATTTCTAATGAATTTCCACTGCCACGTGACCTTTAATGATAACTTGGGTGTTTGTGCGGGACACATATATAGTAGAGGGTAACTTCAATTTCACATCAGTTGAGGTGACACAAGTAAGTGATGGTGATCCTGAAGTTGAAAGAGAGGGGGTTGCCTTCTCTTTTGACTTGAATCAATACGCTGATGATCCGCACATGTACGATGATCCAAGAGATGCTGCTCAAAGTGATGGTCCAAGATATGCCACTCAAAGTGATGGTCCACGAGATGCTGCTCAAAGAGTTGGTGTTGCTGCTTCAAATAAGAAGTTGTAAAGGAACCCAAGAAGGGTAAGAAGCGTGTTAATCTAATGGTGGAAGTTATGGCGCGGTATGTGGAGATCAAATGAAAGCAAGAAGAGGAGGAATCTGCTCTGTTGGCCGGGTCAAAAAAATGCACAAGAGTTCTCCATCAACAAGTGCATTGTTGTTCTGCACAAGATGGAAAGCATCCCACATGGTGAAAGAGCCGTTGCCTACAAGGTTTTCAAAAATGCTGAGAATCGTGAGTTTTTCCTCAATTCCGCTGCCGAAGGTGAAGAGAGCGCCACGGTGGTGCTTCGGAGCGAAATGGAAGAGTTGCCTCGAGGTATCTAAGGTAAAATTTCTTGGACCGAACTAGCTATGCTCATATTTTGATCTTGTATGCCATTCACATGATAGCATTAACTAAGTTGTACAATTCACTATGTTCTTAGTTATTGTACCTAATCCTGCAATTCTTCAGTCTAGATACTGGATTAGCAGATTGTAGTACTAGATAAATTGGCTGATTGTAGTATTGGTTCGATAAATTAGCAGATGGTGATGGTCATATTGTAGTACTGGATTACTGAGATGGTCGGGGAAGCTGATCGTGGCCCACGAACACCTATGGGACCTAGATCCCTTGTGGTTCGGAGGGAGGCGGAGATTGCACAAAGAGCGGATCGAAGCGATGCACACGAGCAGATTTACCCAGCTTCGGAGCTCTCCGGAGAGATAATACTCCTACTGCTGCTTTGTGGATTATATTGTGTTCTTGCTAGGGAGCAATGAGGGCTACAAAACCTAGCTCGAGTGTATGTGTGAGTCGAATGAACTAAGCTGGAGCTGAACCGAACCCTTTCTACGTTGCACTTGGGCCTCCTTTTATAGGCACAAGGGGTCACCACATGTGGCAAGTAGACAAGGGTAAGATAGTAAAAACAGAGGTTGGTACACCGCTTTATACAGTGTACAGTGATCTATATCTAACTCTGACGGCAAGGGACAAGAGTCATAAATGCCCGTCTCGATCGCTGAAAGGTAACAGGACCGTCAAGTGCGCCTCCGTTTGCCACGATGGTAGCTTGTCGCCGCTTATCGCTGCTCCCGCTGGCTGCACAGCCCGTCGACACGCTGCGTGCTCGGAGAGCCCCATGGCGACACGCTGGCGGATGAGCTGGAGCGGAGATGAAGAGAGGTCACTTGTCATGGCGAGCACCTTGCCGCGGCAAGGTTCTTGTCGCGCCGAGCTTATCGCCACCAAGCCTTCCCGGCAAGCTCCTCTTGCCGGGGCCTTGTTTCCTTCGTGCCCTGAGTGGCCTTCCCGGCAAGCTCCTCTTGCCGGGGCCTTGATTACTTTGTTCTTGAATGGCTCCAAAGGAGCCGTGGAAGATCTTGATGGTCACCAGGCCAGCCCTGCCGCGGGGTGCTGCAACTGTCCGTGCACGAGTTCGGGATACTAGGGTACCCCTACTCTAGTACACCGACAGGAGCCCCCGGGCCTGGGCCACACACGGCGCCGAGCTCTGTTGGGCCAGGCCCAAAACAGTGCACGGGCACGCGCGGTCTGGATTACGCCATTACTCGCCCCTGGACCCACCACGCCTCCCACGAACGTCACGTACCGGACGTGGCGTCGTGGGGGAGATCGTGGGGCTTTCTTTAATGGGAAAATCGAACGCCTGTCCCTCTCCCTTTATAAGCAGGGGAACAGGGCAGGTCGCCCACTTGCCCTTGCTGTCACATCGAAACCCCGTCGCTTCCCCTTTCTTCTCGAGCCCAAAGAGAGCGCTCGCCCGCTCCATTGCCACCGGTGCCACTAACGCCGTCGTCCTCCTCCACCACCTCTTCCCATGGCTCAAGGCCGACAAGGAAAGGGCGTGAAATCGGCGAGGCGCAGCGGCTCATGGCGTTGCGGAAGGAGCGGGCCCTCTCGATCCTCTCGCTGACAGGAAGGAGCTGCGGAGCTGTACTATCTCTTCGGTCGACGGAGACCCGGCGCACCAGCCAAGACGAGAGTCATCTCCGCCGCCACATCCGAGAAGGTTTCCATCGGGTACCCTTTCTTCGCGCTTTTCTTCCACTGCGGGCTCTGCCCGCCCTTTTCCGAATTCTTCTGTGATGTCATGAACACATATGGCCTCCGCCTCCTTGATTTCACCCCCAACGCCGTCCTCACCTTGGCCGTTTTCGCACACCTCTGCGAGAACTTTGTCGGGGTCCACCCAAACGTAGCACTCTTCCGCCATTACTTCATGCCCCTTGCTGGAGGGATTGCATGGGTCTCTAGGATCGGCAAGAAGGAAGCATATCTTGACGGAGAGCTGCGTAGTAAGTGGGAGGAGTGGAGAGCTGACTGGTGTTGGATCTTAGAGGAGGAGCCACAGCCTTTCACCGCCCTGCGCCAAACTCCCATAGTTCGCGGCAATGATTGGAGCAACTTGGCGCCGGAAGACGACAAGTTGAAGATTGCCGTGACTAGGATTTTGCGTCTCCGGCAAGCAGGGCTTACCGTAGGAGCAGTTGGCGCGGACTTCCTTCGCCGCCGCATTGCGCCCTTGCAGGAGAGGAGGAGGCCTGCTTGGGAATTCCAGAATGCGGCGGACATCATGAGGCTGCGCCGGTCTGAACTGGAATTTTACTACTTTGGAGCTGGACGGCATGCTGCGGGAGTTGTTCAAGCCTGATGCGGATCATCCAGAGTGGTGCATGTTGCCGAGGGGAGTCGTGCCCTTGTGCAACAACTCGTCGCTTGACAGCATCCGCGCGATGATGCCGCCAGCGATTCCCATGGAATCGCTCCAACTTGGCAGAGCCCGCCGACGACGTCGTGCAGCAGTTCTTCGACAACTTGGTGGAGGTGCCGATCCGCGCCGACGAGCAGAGGCGGCTCACCCGCGACACCACCGATCAGGAGATGGCGCGCATCACCACAAGGTTGGAGGAGGCGGCAGAAGCTGCCGCCGCCGGCGTGTTTGGGTTTACCGTCGAGGAGGCGGAAACAGCCGAAGCGGCAAGCCTTGCCGACCGAGAAGAGCTTGTCGGTGAGGAGGAACAGACCGAGCCCGACGTCAATCCGGAAGAGCCGGCCGGTGGCGCTTCCCCTCCGCCGTCAAGCAACTTGCCGCAGGAGGAGCCTGCGGCCCCGCCAAGGAGACGCCCCCGCAAGACCGGAGAAGTGGCGGGGCGGCAGACGGCCCAACAGCCGCCTCGCCGCCCGACGCGCTCTACCAGGCAAGTATCTGTTGCAGCGGGGCGCCTCATGCCGCCATGGCGACGGGAGCGGGTCTTCGAGCTGCGGCCCCGTGATCCGCCAAGCGTCCGAGGGAATCTTCTCCTCCAATTAAATCGCGCGGAGCGAATTTGATCTCTCCGCCTCAGCCCGAGGAAGAAGAGGAAGAGTAAGATCTTGTCGCTGCTACTTGTAATCCTCCAATTTATTGCTTTCTCTTATATCTGACTGCTTCACTCAACCTTCTCCTTCTTCAGACGCTTAGCTCAGAGGGCGTCAAGAGGCCAAGACCCCGTGGTTGTTGTCTCAGATGATTCCCCATGGCGGCAGGGGGCACGTCTGGAACTCCCTTGCCGGACCCGGCAACCCTTCAACAGAGGAGCCCCCAGCACAGTCCCCAGCGTAAGTGTTTGGTTTACTTCTCATGGTTAGGTGTGCTTGGGTGCTTCTCCGTCACTGATATCTGGTTTGTTGAATTATGTAGGAGCAGAGCAGCCTCATCAGGAAGCACCGGAGGTCACTCCCGAAGTTCTGCTTGCTTCAACTACGCCGCCAAGGGAGAACTCTCCGCCAAGGGAGCCCTCTCCGGCAAGGGAGGCCTCTCCGACAAGGGGAGCTTCCCCGACAACGACCAGCGCCGACGACCCTCCGGTTGTGGAGACCGCGGCAACAGATCCCATTGCAGGTAATTTTCTTGTTTGAAAACCTCCCTTGGATTCTCTTTTCTTCTGTTCTTCTCTTTCGAACATTTGCTTGACTTGTTCTTTCTTCTTCTGACCATCAGATCCATCTGCCGGAGACCCGATGGAGACTGAGGCTGCCGGCGAGGAGGACGCTCGCGGCGACAATGTCGACGCCGCCAACATGGAGGAGGAGGCTGGCGCTGACGGGCCCGCCGGCGAGGAGGCCGCCAAGGCTGCTGGCGCAGAGGCTGGGGAGGAATCTGGTGATCGCACTGACGGCCCTGAGGCCGCAGGAGCGCCAGGCGCTGCACCGACCGTCGATCCTCCCGCCACCGATGCCGCACCAGACTCCGAAGAGCCCCAGCCCGGCGCCTATCTGAAGGCCGGCGAGGGTGCCTTTATCAAGCTCCCATGGGCATCGAGCTCCAGGGCACCGGCCGACGGGGAGACCTTTGACGCGGAACTGCTTGCCTCCGCCGGGCTGTCGCTGGTCGATGCTCCGAGCAGCAGCATCGGTGAGCCTGAGGAGGAGCAGCTGTTAAGGAGGTTGCTGTCGCTCTACCGTGCCCGACAAGCCAAGCTGGTGTCCAGGGAGGCGCTTGTCGCGAGGGCGGGAGCTGACTTGGAGAAACGCGCGGAAGAGCTCCGTCGCGCCAACAAAGAGACTCTCCGGGATATAGCAGAGGCGCGGGAGCAGCTTGCTGAGGAGGGCACGGCCTTCATCTTGGAGAAGGGCGAGGTCGAGGAGCAGCAGAGGCTTGCCGGCGAGAAGCTCTCTGCGCGAGAAGGTGAGCTGGCGCAGCGGAAGATCAACCTCGACAGCTATGAGGAAGATCTCGCCGTGCGCGAGCAAACGATTGGCGGGCCACTTCAGGAGTTAAAGGATGCTGCTGCGGCTACCGAGGCCGCCAAGAAGGAATTGGAGACGAGGGTGGCTCAGCTGGAGTCCACCCTCCAGAAGAGCGCCGAGGAGGTCGCCGGGTTGAAGCGCGAGCGCGAGAAGGACGCCTACACCCTCGGCGAGCTGCAAGGTCGCTTCGCTGAAAAGATCAAGGAGATCGATGCCGCCAAGGACTCCAAGGCGGTCTGGAGCTGAAACTGACCACCTTGATGGAGACGTTGGAAGGCGCCAAGGAGCGGGAAGCGGGCCTGCTGGAGAAGATCAAGGCCAATGAAGAACTGCTGTCGAATGCTCTGACTGCCCAGAATAATCTCAGAGATAGCATAATGCATCGGGATGAAGGTCTTGTGGACACCGCCGCCGCATCCATAACGAGCTGATGGAGCTGGGAATGGTGGATCTTGGGTACTCCACCGATGAGAACCTCCAACCCAGCGTCAAACTCAGCCTGTTCTTCAAGGGCGTGCTGACGGGTCTCCAGCGGCTCCGGGAGGAGATCCCAAAGCAACTGGCGGAGGAGTCGCGCCAAGTTTGCGCCGGGGCTCCAGAAGGTGATGATGAAAGTGGCCTTCTGCAACCCAGGCGTCGATTTTACCAAAGTCCTCAAGTCTCTGCCTCCATCTGCTGATGTTGAAGCGCTCAAGGCCCTTGTCGCACCCATTGTGGACAGGGTGAGCGGAGTCAAGAGGCTCGATGGCGACCGCGTGGACTAGGCCGCCAAGCTTATCTTCCTCTTGTCGCTGTAGATCATGTTTAGGTGAAAAATCTATTAGATCCGCGACAAGTTGTCATGTAATATACACTATCTTAGGCAATCGAATGCAATGTTATTTCCTTTACTCGATTTCTTCCCTTGTATGTTTATGCCCTACGCTTTTAGGGAACTTGTCGGTGCGAACACCTTTGCCGCGAGCGCTGAGTGCGGAACTTCAGCAGCCTGCTGGCGATGCCGCCTCCGACAAGCAACCTTGTCGCAACTAGTTGCAGCACACTTAAGTTGTTGAGCGGACTCGAAACAAAGTAAGGGCGCAAGCTAGTCGCGAGTCGGTTCCTCCGCGCACAGGTTTTCCATACAAAGTACTATCGTTCGAGGAAGATAACTTAAAATTTAAAACTGGTCGTTTAAACTTAGCAACTTAGCTTCTCTGTTGCCCATTTCCCGGCAAGGCAACAGTTCCTCGAAGCGACGCTATGCCCACACCATTATCTTCTCCTTCCCCGGTTAACTTGTGGGTGGATGAACCTTCTTCTTGTTTGAGAAGAAAGAAGAGAAAATAAAGTTATGGAGCCTAGTGGCTCGTTATCGCCATCGGTGTGGATGCTGCACAAATGTTAGATAACACATGCATATAAGATTATGAAAGCATGTATTGACAAGTTGTGCGCAACACATAGGCTTTATCGATGCACGAGGTCTGCGCCTGCTCTGTATAAAGGATTACATGCAACAGCGGCAAGACTTGTACAAAAGGGTGGTTGCGGAACGGGTCCCGCAACGCGCCTTTATGGGTAAAACTTGCGAAGATGCTCTATATTCCAGGAATTGCTCACCGAACGCCATCTTCGGTCTCAAAGGCGGACAGCGCGGGCCTAGTGACTCGCTTTCACCCGATAAGGGCCTTCCCACTTCGGCCAACTTGTTGGAATTCTTGGCGGACTGAACGCGCCAAGAACAAGGTCGCCTTCCTCGAAGCTTCGGCACTAACTTTGGCTATGGTAGCGACGCAAAGCTTGCTGGTAACGAGCAGCTCGTCAAAGAGCTCAAGACGATCTTCCTCGAGGAGCAGCGTGTCATCTTGTCGCAGCTGCTCTTGCTCAAGCTCATCATAAGCGAGCACTCGAGGTGACCCGTATCTGAAGTTCCGTGGGGAGAACTGCTTCTGCCCATAGACCGGAGCGAAGGTGTCTGCCGATGGCTCGATTTGGCGTCGTCCTGATCGACCAAAGAACCACCGAAAGCTCCTCGATCCAGTTTCTTCCGCACTTGCACAGCCTGTCGAAAGTTCTGGTCTTGAGTCCCCGCAGCACTTCAGCGTTTGCTCTCTCTGCTTGACCGTTGCTTCTCGGGTGAGCAACAGAAGCAAAGCAGATCTTGGCGCCAAGATCTTGGGCGTACTGCATGAAGGTGCGGCTCGTGAACTGTGTGCCGTTGTCGGTGATGATCCGGTTAGGAATCCCAAAACGGCAAACAATTGACTCAAGAACTTGATCTGCTTGATCGTGCTGTCACCTTTCTCACTGGTTCCACTTCCAGCCATTTTGTGAACTTGTCGATTGCAACGTACAAGTACTCAAAGCCCCCGACAGCTCGGGGGAAGGGGCCGAGGATGTCGAGCCCCCAGACCGAAAAGGGCCAGGATAAAGGGATCGTCTGGAGAGCTTGAGCTGGTTGGTGTATCTGTTTGGAATGGAACTGGCACGCTTCACACTTGGTTACTTGTGCAGTTGCATCCTGGAGGGCTTCTGGCCAGAAGAAACCTTGCCGGAAAGCTTTGCGGCAAGTGCTCTTGCGCCAATGTGGTGACCACATATGCCTCCATGTATCTCTGCCAACAGCTTCATCCATCTTCCCGCAAATACACTTCAATTTCACTCCGCTGAGTCTTCTTACAGATAGGATGTTGTCAACAAACTGATACATACTTGACATTGCGGGCTACTTTTTCCGCTTCTTCTTGCTCTTCGGGAAGTTCTCCTGTCTGAAGGAAATGGACGATTTGCTGCGCCCATGTTGGAGCCTGTGGCTCGACAACAAGGACTAAAGGCTCATCTACCACTGTGGGAACATTAGCTTCTACGGCAAGAACTCGTGGTTCTGCCGGAGCTTGATGATCCCTGGCAAGCTTGCCGGAATATAGCTTGTCGGGAGCGTCTGCTTCAACGGAACAAACCGCAGGGTTTATCGGAGCAGACTGCTCCTCAGTGATATTTGCATTGATTTTAGGGACCTTCTTGGTGGCGGCTCCAGGGAGCTCTGCCGGAAAGTTGTCGCCGGAAACCAATTTTCTCTTCTTGCTCTGTCCTGTTGATGGCGTTACGGTTGGCTGAGTCAGCTTGAGCACAAAAATTCCTGGTTCCACAGGTAACTTAAGTGCGGCACATTTGGAGAGGCCATCAGCTATATCATTCTGAGCTCTTGGAACATGTTCCATTTGCAGGCCTTCAAAGTGCTCTTCTAGCTTCCTCACTTCATCGACGAGGCTTCCATCAACGGACTCGATAATCTTTATTTACTTGGCGGACGACAAGTTGCGAGTCCCCGACAATGAGCTTCTTGATCCCAAGGTCTACCGCAATCTCGAGACCGCAAGCAAACCTTCATACTCTGCAGTATTGTTTGTTGCTTGCTCCTTGGGAAAGTGCATCCGGACTATGTACTTGAGGTGCTCTTCGATGGTGCGATAAGCAAGACGCTCAAGACCGGCGCCTTGCAGCGAGAAGGCACCATCAAAGTACATCAGCCACTCTTTATTTGCCTCCTTGACGGGGATGCTCGTCTCTGGAATTTCTTCATCTTGCGTTGGCGTCCACTCTGCTATGAATTCTTCCAATGCTTTGCTTTGGATAGTTGAAGTGCTTTCAAACTTGAGACCAAAGCTTGACAGTTCCAGTGCCCACTCGACAATTCTGCCTGTTGCTTCTGGATTTTGCAATATCCTCTTTAGCGGAAAGCGAGTGACAACTGTTATCTCATGTGCTTGGAAGTAATGGCGCAGCTTTCTCGAGGCCATGAGGAGGCCGAAAAGCAGCTTCTGCACACCAGAGTACCTTGACCTCGCCCCTTGCAGAAGGGAACTGACAAAGTAGACTGGTGTCACGCCCAATATGCGACCCTATCCAAAAGGAACTCGAAGGTCCCACCAAGGATAGACCCGCATATTGAAACGCTTTTGCAAGGTGGATATCATTACATCAACATTACATAATAGTGGGGATACATACATAAGGCACAAATGCCACAAGAATACATCAACATCATATACAAGATCAACATCCGACTACGGATGAAACATAAACAGAAGCTCAAACAATATCCACCCTGCTAGCCCAGGCTGCCGACCTGGAACCTATCCCCTGATCGAAGAAGAAGCAGAAGAAGAACTCAACGCAAGCAAGCATCGCTCTCGCGTCATGATCATCGCAAACCTGTACCTGCAACTGTTGGTGTAGTAATCTGTGAGCCACGAGGACTCAGCAATCCCATTACCATGGGTATCAAGACTAGCAAAGCTTAAGGGAAAGGAAGGGGTAAAGTGGTGAGGTTGCAGCAGTGACTAAGCATATATGGTGGCTAACATACGCAAAAGAGAGCGAGAAGAGAAACAAAGGAACGGTCATCAACTAGTAATGATCAAGAAGTGATCCTGAACACCTACTTACGTCAGACATAACCCAAGAAACCGTGTTCTCCTCTCGATCAACCCCGAAAAGAGACACTCACGATTACACACACGGTTGGTGTATTTTAGTAAAGATCAACTTCGGGTTTTCTACAACCGGACATTAACAAATTCCCATCTGCCACATAACCGCGGGCACGGCTTTCGAAAGTTCAAACCCTACAGGGGTGTCCCAACTTAGCCCATGATAAGCTCTCGCGATCAACGAAGGATATTCCTTCTCCCCGGGAAGACCCGATCAATCTCGGAATCCCGGCTACAAGACATTCCACAGCAATAAAACAAGTCCAGCAAAGCCGCCCGATGCGCCGACAATCCCGATAGGAGCTGCACATATCTCGTTCTCAGGGCAACACCGGATGAGACATCCTACGAGTAAAACCAAACCTCGAGTTGCCACGAGGGGGCCCCGCAGTCTACTCGGTTCGGGCCAGCACTTAGAGAAGCACTGGTCCGGGGCGAAATAAAGATGACCCTTGGGTTGGCCGACCCAAGGGAAAGGTAGGTGGTGGTGAGGCAAATGGTAAAACCAAGGTTGGGCCTTGCTGGAAAAGTCTTATTCAAAGCGAACTGTCAAGGGGGTCCCATAAATCACCCAACCGCGTTAGGGACGCAAAATCCGGGAACATAATACCGATATGACGGAAACTAGGGCGGCAAGAGTGGAACAAAACACCAGGCATAAGGCCGAGCCTTCCACCCTTTACCAAGTATATAGATGCATTAATTAAATAAGATATATTGTGATATCCCAACAAGTAAACATGTTCCAACAAGGAACAACATCTCCATGTTCCAACAAGGAACAAACTTCATCTTCACCTGCAACTAACAATGCTATAAGAGGGCTGAGCAAAGCGGTAACATAGCCAAACAACGGTTTGCTAGGAAGGGTGCAAAAGGTTAGAGGCTAACATGGCAATTTGGGATGGCTTGATAAACAGGTAATAGGTAGCGAAAGATAGCGATAGAACGGAGCAACTAGCATAGCAATGATAGTAGTGAGATCCAGGGTAGCGGTCATCTTGCCTGAAATCCCGCAAGGAAGAAGAACGAGTCCATGAAGAAGATGAACGGATGAAGCCCAACCAAGCGCAGACGAACGAATCCTCACGATCCCAACGAAACAGGAACTAACAAGAAGAAGCACACAACATAGTAAACACACCACACGTGAACACGGCATGATGCACAACAAGCATGATGCATGACAAAGCTACATGAAGCTACTCATGGCAAGAGATGATGCAAACAAGAGCAACACATCAAAGCAAGTTTAAATGAGGCCGGAAACAACATATAACAATTCCGGTAAGTCCTCATATGCAAATTTCGAAATTGGTCCAGATCTGAATAAACCTTATGTTCAAGTTGTTAAACAGCAAGTTAAGATGCACCACGATGATCTACACGAAATTCTAGTCAAGTTACATATAAAGTTCATTAGATTCGGAGCTACGGCTTAGAAGATATGAGCAAAACAAGATAAGCATGGCATTGATGCAAAAATGCATACAAACATCAAGTAAACACCTCAAAACAAGGATCCTTCATGATAATATGAAACTACATGCAAAATCAAGCAAGTTTCATATAGAGCACAATCAAAACGGAGCAACGGTTCAACACATACACTCTATACAAGATATGACAACAATCTGTCCAAAACAGCAACTAGGCATATTGCAAACATCAAAACAATAAGCTACATCATCTCACCATAATAACAAAAGGCATGGGCATGATGTACAGGTAAAGCATTACAAAACATGAACACTGAGCTATCTCCAGAAACAACTAGAACATGCTCAAACACACATGGCAAGATTGCAAATAATAACAGTTTCAGACTTTGACAGAAATAACATCCGGTTGCAATGTTTAGAGCTATCAACCAACATGTTACAGAAACTTAAAATAGCAAAACAAGGCATGGCATGAATCTACTAAATGCATAGAACAAAAGTCCTTTAGTGACCATAAGCCAAAAAGGATCAGAAAATATAGTAACACCCATGTCAATATCGAAAGTCTCGTTAACAGATTTGAACATGGCAGGAACAACGATAAGTAGGCATGTTGGTGAGCTTGAATCACTCACCACAGAGCAATACATGGCATGGAAAGGAAACCAACAGTAAGAAGACATGGCATATAAGCTATACATGGCAAGAACAACAACATAGCATATACGGGTCAACCACAACAAGCTTGGCAAAATTGAATAACATGTAAACAATCTGCCAGGAAACATTTGATAGCAAAAGTAGAGCTCGATTGACTCAAGCTATGGCACTCCATAATTTCAAACAAGGGCATGGATGGATAGAGCAAGACATGTTTAACAAAACATCCTGACTGAAGTATCTCAAAATATGCATGGATCTCTCGGTAGCATCAAGTTAACATGGCATCAAAATATCAGCAAAACAGGGCTGAAATCAGCAACAACATGACACCTAGTTTGCATGCTTGTGCTAGTCACCACATAGATCACAAAAATACATGGCATACACCCCTGGAAAGAAGACATGGCATATTACAAAACACATGTAGGGCTCAAGTCCATAGGATGCACACATCAATCATGGCAAAAATGATAAAAGTGCATGTTCTGATAAAAATCAGAAACTAACATCACATAGCACTCTTCTAACAGCATTTCTGGCATCAAGACGAGATCAAATGAAAATGATGCAATGAGATGAAAAGATCTACTCATCGAGGCGAACATTTTGACATATTACACGCGCAAAACGGAGCAACGATGACAGAGATACGATGCAACGAAAATGCAATAAAATTACTGTAGATTTCGGGACTTAGTGGATTTTCTCACCCCGGAGAAAGTCAACTAGACGACGAGGTACAGGGACGGAGTGGATCGGGGGAGGCGTGGCCGTTTGGATGGGTGTACGGGTGGATCTCATCCACCCCGGGCCAGATCCGGGACGAGGCGTCTCCGGCGAGGAGGAGCCGGCGACGAGGCGGCGGAGGGAGGCGGCCGGCGCCGGAGATCTCCGCGGGCGGCGGCGGGCGCGGTCTCCGGTGAGGACGCGGGCCGACGAGGTGCAGGGAGGCGGCGGGCGCTGCCGGGCGGCGCGCTGCCGTGGAGGAGGAGCGGCGGCGCCGGGCAACCGGCGGCGGCGGTTACCGCGGCGGCGGCGGCGGGGCGGCTTGACACGCTGGCCGCCGCTTCGGAGGAGCGAGGCGGCGGCGACGGCAGCGCGGCGGCGGAGGGCGAGCTGGCCGAGCGGAGGCGGCGGCGCTGCTGCCGGGCGGCGCGGCGGCGGCGCGGCGCCAAGCGCGCAGCGCGGGCGGCGCGGGCGCGAGGCGGCGGGGACGAGCGGCCGGGCGGCGCCGATCTGGCCCGCTGGCCCTTGATGGGCTCCACGGCCGGGCGGCGCTTGAGGGCAGCGGAGGACACGTGGCAGGAGCTGGTTGGCGCGGGGCGGTGGCTGGACGTGTCCGGTCCGGTCCGGACATGTCCGTCGGGCGACGGGATGATTTTTTAGGGTTTAGACTGCGGATCTCGGGGAGAAGACATATATATAGGTAGAGGGAGCTAGGAGAGTCCAAATGAGGTGCGGTTTTCGTACGCGATCGTGATCGAACGACCGAGAGCATGGAGGGGACTTAGGTGGGTTTTGGGCCACTTAGAAAGGGGAGTTGGGCTGCAACAAAAGAGGGCTTTGCGGTTACCCGGTTAACCGTTGGAGTACCAAACGACCTCCGAATGACACTAAACTTGACAGGCGGTCTACCGGTGCTATACCAAGGCCGCTTGACAAACCTCGGTCCATTCCGAGACCGTTTAATACCCACACACGAAAAGAGGTAAAAGGGAGCGCCGGGAGACATAGGAGTGCCGGATTGCAAAACGGACAACGGGGAAAATGCTCGGATGCATGAGACGAACACGTATGCAAAATGAAATGCGCATGATGACATGATAAAAATGCAGATGATGACATGGCAAAGAGAGACACGCAAAGCACATGACATGGAAACGGAAGCGAATAACTGGCAGACCCCTGGCGCAACGAATCCGGGGCGTTACAACACTCCTCCACTAACAAGAGATCTCGTCCCGAGATCTTAGGACCGAGACGGAAGGGAAAAGGGATGAGGTGAAACAAGAACTCAAGAGAAGAAGCAAAGAATCGAGAGCAGTCGAGAATACGAGAGGAACGACGAGAATGACGAGAATCATAAGCTCACTGAATCAGGTAGACTATGAAACAACTCTGGTTAGAACGAGATAAGAAACAAATAAGACAGAAAAGATTTAGGCAGCACTCCGGCTGAAAATGGAAGGATTAGAACTGAGTTTGACGAAATGGAACGATAGTTGATGAGAGGAAGAACACAATGCCTCCGGGAGAATTGAAAGAATGAAATGAAAAGAACTTAGAAGGAAAGGTCGAACGGAGTTGTTGAGAAAATCAACAACGAAAGAATAAGCTTGATGTGGACTTATGGAAAAACATCTCAAAATTATGAGGTGATAACCGGCCACAAACGAAAATGATTGGATAGCTGAGAAGAACGAAGAAATGCTAAACTCCGCTTCAAAAGAATACGGAGAATTAATTGCACTTCAAGACGCGAGAAGAAAAGATACTTGAACTCCGCCAACAAAATCTTGATGACCACTTGAAGAATGAATTAAATCATGAAGAACCACCATGAAGAACTCCGGTAACGAAAAGGATGATGAGATACGATTGAAGGATGAAAGGAAATAATATTAAAGCCTTGCGATGATTTAGATGGAGGATCCAATGAAATGGCCGAGAAAAATAATTGAACTCCGGAAAACAAAAGATGAAAACACTTGGAACTAGAATTTATTCATGAAGAACAAACTCCGAAGAAAAAGATTAATCACTTGCGGAAATAAGAATAAGATTTATTGTATGCTTATCCTTCATCAAATTAAATTGATGACCAACAATGGATTTCGCATCTTACTTATTCTTCTTGAAAAAGGATTGAGAAGGGATAGCACAAAACTTGAGAAAGTCTTCATGAACCACCGGTAGGATTGAAAAGAACGAATGGATTAATATGGTAAACAAGGAAAAGAATGTTGAACGAGCCACCGTAAGAATTCGGAAATTACTGACGAAAAAGAATGAATCACCGGGAAGAATTAGAAGAGAACAAATATGCTAGAGGGGATTTAGATGGAAAAGAACAAAGAGATCATGAGCTGATTTAAGAACACTTAAACGAGGCACCGGGATAAATATTGAGGCGAACGAAGGGGCACGAATATAGAATAATTGAGAGAACGAAGCTGAAAACTTGGAACGAGGAAATATTCCGAAAAGATGGCCTCCGGATGATCGAGACGGAAAGTAACTCCTGAAATACTCCGGATGGATGAAAAGAATTTGCATGACTGGAAACAACTAGATAGGATAACATCGAGCTAGCACCGCGAATCTCCGGGAGAACGGACAAGATTTATGGAAAACTCTACTTCGATCTTCAAATGACGACGAGAAACACCACCAAAATTAATGAGATACTCCGGAAGAATGAAAAGCGAAGAGGTTGAGCCAACAATGAAATGATTTGAAAATCGATCTTGAAATTCATTCTTACGTCACACTTGAAAAGAATTGGGAATAGCTCTGGGGGAAATTAAAAGAGTCAGGTAAGATCCTGGGAAAAGACCTGTGGGTTAGGGCCCACTGAAGAGATAACACCGTTGGAAAGGGATGTTGAACAGATAGATGATGCACCGGAACAGTTGAAATATTTGAATGGGGTGACAACCTCGAATTAATTCAAACACAGACGAGTCTCCTGAGATGTCTTCATCACTCCGGAAGGATAAACTGGCGAGAGGCGAACGAGCAAAGAGAACACTTCGAGCCGAGGAAATGAATATGATCAACCCGAAAAACTTGAATTGAATCCGCCGGAAAAGAAAAAGAGATGAAGAATGACGAACGAGGCGAGAATTCACCGGTTGAGATAATTTACGGAAGACTGAAGAGACTCCGTACGAATGAAAATGATGGTCGAAACAGACTCAGGCTCCGGGAATAAGAGGGTGGGAGGGCGGGAAAACAAAGGCAATTTGGAAGGGGAAACCGACGAATATCTTGACGAGAAAACACCAGTTGAAATCATTGAGGAAAACGAAGCAAAGACTTCGCACGAGTAGAATGGATACTCGATTACGGACTCCGGTTCCGAGAAGAAGAACAGGGAGGGAAGGTGGGAAAACAAGGACAACTTCGGACAAGGAAAAACAACGACGTCGGAGGAAGAACTGAGGATTGAACTCAACGATGAAGAGGCTCGAGTCGACTTGACGATAAATGCACCGGACAAAAGAGCAGAGAACCAACGATCGGGAAAACCAACTGCGTGATCCTAAAGAAAATTTTTTTGAAGGGGAGGAGGAGTAGTTCAAAACACCTACGTCAAGATTCCTCACCAGAGCGACGAAGGGGCTGAGGAGTAAAAATAATTCCTACTATCCGATATAACTAGACTCCGAAAATAGTTTTCTTCTAGACTCAACAACGGCCAAACTACACGATCAATCAAGGGGGCTCCTAGGGTCGGTCGAGGCTCGATACCAACTTGAACACGCCCAATATGCGACCCTATCCAAAAGGAACTCAAGGTCCCACCAAGGATAGACCCGATATTGAAACGCTTTTGCAAGGTGGATATCATTACATCAACATTACATAATAGTGGGGATACATACATAAGGCACAAATGCCACAAGAATACATCAACATCATATACAAGATCAACATCCGACTACGGATGAAACATAAACAAAGCTCAAACAATATCCACCTCTGCTAGCCCAGGCTGCCGACCGAACCTATCCCCGATCAAGAATAAGCAGAAGAAGAACTCAACGCAAGCAAGCATCGCTCTCGCGTCATGATCATCGCAAACCTGTACCTGCAACTGTTGGTGTAGTAATCTGTGAGCCACGAGGACTCAAAGAATCCCATTACCATGGGTATCAAGACTAGCAAAGCTTAAGGGAAAGGAAGGGGTAAAGTGGTGAGGTTGCAGCAGCGACTAAGCATATATGGTGGCTAACATACGCAAAAGAGAGCGAGAAGAGAAACAAAGGAACGGTCGTCAACTAGTAATGATCAAGAAGTGATCCTGAACACCTACTTACGTCAGACATAACCCAAGAAACCGTGTTCTCCTCTCGATCAACCCCGAAAAGAGACACTCACGGTTACACACACGGTTGGTGTATTTTAGTAAAGATCAACTTCGGGTTTTCTACAACTGGACATTAACAAATTCCCATCTGCCACATAACCGCGGGCACGGCTTTCAAAAGTTCAAACCCTGCAGGGGTGTCCCAACTTAGCCCATGATAAGCTCTCGCGATCAACGAAGGATATTCCTTCTCCCCGGGAAGACCCGATCAATCTCGGAATCCCGGCTACAAGACATTCCACAGCAATAAAACAAGTCCAGCAAAGCCGCCCGATGCGCCGACAATCCCGATAGGAGCTTCACATATCTCGCTCTCGAGGCAACACCGGATGAGACATCCTCGAGTAAAACCAAACCTCGAGTTGCCACGAGGGGCCCCTTGATCTACTCGGTTCGGGCCAGCACTTAGAGAAGCACCGTCCGGGGGCTAAATAAAGATGACCCTTGGGTTGGCCGACCCAAGGAAAGGTAGGTGGTGGTGAGGCAAATGGTAAAACCAAGGTTGGGCCTTGCCGAAAAGTCTTATTCAAAGCGAACTGTCAAGGGGTCCCATAAATCACCCGACCGCGTTAGGGACGCAAAATCCGGGAACATAATACCGATATGACGGAAACTAGGGCGGCAAGAGTGGAACAAAACACCAGGCATAAGGCCGAGCCTTCCACCCTTTACCAAGTATATAGATGCATTAATTAAATAAGATATATTGTGATATCCCAACAAGTAAACATGTTCCAACAAGGAACAACATCTCCATGTTCCAACAAGGAACAAACTTCATCTTCACCTGCAACTAACAACGCTATAAGAGGGGCTGAGCAAAGCAGTAACATAGCCAAACAACGGTTTGCTAGGAAGGGTGCAAAAGGTTAGAGGCTAACATGGCAATTTGGGATGGCTTGATAAACAGGTAATAGGTAGCGCAGCATAGCGATAGAACGGAGCAACTAGCATAGCAATGATAGTAGTGAGATCCAGGGTAGCGGTCATCTTGCCTGAAATCCCGCAAGGAAGAAGAACGAGTCCATGAAGAAGATGAACGGATGAAGCCGAACCAAGCGTAGACGAACGAATCCTCACGATCGCAACGAAACAGGAACTAACAAGAAGAAGCACACAACATAGTAAACACACCACACGTGAACACGGCATGATGCACAACAAGCATGATGCATGACAAAGCTACATGAAGCTACTCATGGCAAGATATGATGCAAACAAGAGCAACACATCAAAGCAAGTTTAAATGAGGCCGGAAACAACATATAACAATTCCGGTAAGTCCTCATATGCAAATTTCGAAATTGGTCCAGATCTGAATAAACCTTATGTTCAAGTTGTTAAACAACAAGTTAAGATGCACCACGATGATCTACACGAAATTCTAGTCAAGTTACATATAAAGTTCATTAGATTCGGAGCTACGGCTTAGAAGATATGAGCAAAACAAGATAAGCATGGCATTGATGCAAAAATGCATACAAACATCAAGTAAACACATCAAAACAAGGATCCAACATGATAATATGAAACTACATGCAAAATCAAGCAAGTTTCATATAGAGCACAATCAAAACGGAGCAACGGTTCAACACATACACTCTATACAAGATATGACAACAATCTGTCCAAAACAGCAACTAAGCATATTGCAAACATCAAAACAATAAGCTACATCATCTCAACATAATAACAAAAGGCATGGGCATGATGTACAGGTAAAGCATTACAAAACATGAACACTGAGCTATCTCCAGAAACAACTAGAACATGCTCAAACACACATGACAAGATTGCAAATAATAACAGTTTCAGACTTTGACAGAAATAACATCAGGTTGCAATGTTTAGAGCTATCAAACAACATGTTGCAGGAACTTAAAATAGAAAAACAAGGTATGGCATGAATCTACTAAATGCATAGAACAAAAGTCCTTTAGTGACCATAAGCCAAAAAGGATCAGAAAATATAGTAACACCCATGTCAATATCGAAAGTCTCGTTAACAGATTTGAACATGGCAGGAACAACGATAAGTAGGCATGTTGGTGAGCTTGAATCACTCACCACAGAGCAATACATGGCATGACAAGGCAACCAACAGTAAGAAGACATGGCATAGAAGCTATACATGGCAAGAACAACAACATAGCATATACGGATCAACCACAACAAGCTTGGCAAAATTGAATAACATGTAAACAATCTGCCAGGAAACATTTGATAGCAAAAGTAGAGCTCGATTGACTCAAGCTATGGCACTTCATAATTGCAAACAAGGGCATGGATGGATAGAGCAAGACATGTTTAACAAAACATCCTTACTGAAGTATCTCAAAATATGCATGGATCTCTCGGTAGCATCAAGTTAACATGGCATCAAAATATCAGCAAAACAGGGCTGAAATCAGCAGCAACAAGACACCTAGTTTGCATGCTTGTGCTAGTCACCACATAGATCACAAAAATACATGGCATACACCCCTGGAAAGAAGACATGGCATATTACAAAACACATGTAGGGCTCAAGTCCATAGGATGCACACATCAATCATGGCAAAAATGATAAAAGTGCATGTTCTGATAAAAATCAGAAACTAACATCACATAGCACTCTTCTAACAGCATTTCGGGCATCAAGACGAGCTCAAATGAAAATGATGCAATGAGATGAAAAGATATACTCATCGAGGCGAACATTTTGACATATTACACGCGCAAAACGGAGCAACGATGACAGAGATACGATGCAACGAAAATGCAATAAAATTACTGTAGATTTCGGGACTTAGTGGATTTTCTCACCCCGGAGAAAGTCAACTGGACGACGAGGTACAAGGACGGAGTGGATCGGGGGAGGCGTGGCCGTTTGGATGGGTGTACGGGTGGATCTCATCCACCCCGGGCCGGATCCGGGACGAGGCGTCTCCGGCGAGGAGGAGCCGGCGACGAGGCGGCGGTGGGAGGCGGCCGGCGGCGCCGAGATCTCCGCGGGCGGCGGGCGCGATCTCCGGTGAGGACGCGGGCCGACGAGGTACAGGGAGGCGGCGGGCGCTGCGGCTGGCAAGCGCGCAACCCGGAGGAGGAGCGGCGGCGCCGGGCAACCGGGCGGCGGCGGTTACGGCGGCGAAAAGCGGCGGCGCGCGACACGCTGGCCGCCTCGAGGAGCCGAGGCGGCGGCGACGGCGCAACGGCGGCGAGGGCGCAGCTGGCCGGGCGCTGGGCGGCGGCGGCGGCGGCGGCGGCCGGGCGGCGAGGCGCGAGGCGGCGGGACGAGCGGGCGGGCGGGCGGCGCGGATCTGGCCCGCTGGCCCCGGATGGGCTCCGCATGGCGGGCGGGCGCTGGGACGGGCAGCGGAGGACACGTGGCAGGAGCTGGTTGGCCTGGGCGGCGGCTGGACGTGTCCGTCCTGTCCGGACATGTCCGCGGCGACGGATGATTTTTTAGGGTTTAGATCATGGATCTCGGGAGGAAGACATATATATAGGTAGAGGGAGCTAGGAGAGTCCAAATGAGGTGCGGTTTTCGGCCACGCGATCGTGATCGAACGACCGAGAGCATGGAGGGGACTTAGGTGGGTTTTGGGCCACTTAGAAAGGGGAGTTGGGCTGCAACAAAAGAGGGCTTTGCGGTTACCCGGTTAACCGTTGGAGTACCAAACGACCTCCGAATGACACGAAACTTGACAGGCGGTCTACCGGTGCTATACCAAGGCCGCTTGACAAACCTCGGTCCATTCCGAGACCGTTTAATACCCACACACGAAAAGAGGTAAAAGGGAGCGTCGGGAGACATAGGAGTGCCGGATTGCAGAACGGACAACGGGGAAAATGCTCGGATGCATGAGACGAACACGTATGCAAAATGAAATGTGCATGATGACATGATAAAAATGCAGATGATGACATGGCAAAGAGAGACACGCAAAGCACATGACATGGCAACGGCAGCGAATAACTGGCAGACCCCTGGCGCAACGAATCCGGGGCGTTACAACTGGGCGCTGCACCATCTTTTTCTGTATCTTGTCGCAACCCTGCGTTGATCTGTCCTTGTCGGGACCAGAGCTTGACGGCGAAGCCTCCTGCTTGTCGCTGGATGCACCTGCCTTGGTTGCCGGCTCATCATCCTCCTCCCTCTCCACTACTAACGCAGCACTAACCACTTGATTGGTCGCTGCTATATACAGCAGCAATTTCTCTTGTGGCCTAGGTGCGACAAGTATTGGAGTGGAGGACATGTATCTCTTCAAATCTTGCAGCGCAGCCTCCGCTTAGGGAGTCCATTTCATTGGACCTGCCTTTTTCAAAATCTTGAAAAATGGCAGGGCGCGCTCAGCAGATTTAGAGATGAACCTGCTGAGAGCAGCCACGCAACCGGCAAGCCTTCTGACATCCTTGACGCGCTTTGGTGCTTCAATCTGCTCGATGGCCTTGATCTTGTCGGGATTGGCTTCGATTCCCCGCTGAGACACAAAGAACCCGAGAAGCTTGCCGGAAGGGACTCCACACACGCACTTCTCGGGGTTGAGCTTGAGGTTGATCTTGCGCAAATTTGCAAATGTCTCATCCAAATCCTGAATCAGAGTTGCTTTGTCCTTGCTCTTGACCACTATGTCATCCATGTAAGCTTCTACATTTCTGTGTATTTGTGGCTCAAAGGCATCATGGACTACTCTTGCAAAAGTTGAACCAGCATTCTTTAAACCGAAAGGCATCCGTATGAAACAGTACGTGCCACATGGTGTAATGAATGCGGTTTTCTCTTCATCCTCTTCTGCCATGAAGATCTGATGGTATCCTGAATATGCATCAAGAAATGAAAGCAGATCACATCCTGCCGTGGAGTCAACAATCTGGTCAATGCGTGGAAAGGGAAATGGGTCTTTGGGACAAGCTTTATTAACATCTGTAAAGTCAATACAAAGTCTCCATTTCCCATTTGCCTTGCGTACAACTACCGGATTGGCCAACCACATGGGATGGAGTACTCCTCTGACAAGGCCTGCTGCTTCCAACTTCTTGATTTCTTCCGCTATGAACTCTTGGCGCTCCACTGCCTGTTTCCTAACTTTTTGCTTGATGGGCCGCGCGTGAGGACAGACAGCTAGGTGGTGCTCAATTACTTTCACAGGAACACCGGGATGTCGATGGTTGCCATGCAAACACATCGACATTCGCCCGCAGAAAGCAACGAGCTCGCCTTCCTATTTAGGGTCAAGCGTGGCAATCGATGGTGAAGGTACCACCGTGCCGCTTCTCCTTGGCGGCACCTTCTTGGTCTTCGGCGGAGCTGCCATCGCCTTCTTGCACTTGCCGGTGGAGCTCGATGGTGCGCCCTCGACGGTAGCGCGGCACCAAGAGGTGCGCTTGCGGAGTGGGCATCGAGCTCTTGCCGGACTTGGTGGTCTTCTTCTTCCCTCGGAGCTTCACCGCAAGTGGTTTGCTATCTGCTGCGGCTGCTGCATCCCAAGAATCTTGTCGGCGCAGATAAGCGCATCCTTCTTGTCGCCATGGACAGAAATGACGCTTATCGGGCGGGCATCTTGAGTAAGTTGTAAGCATAATGAGAGGCGGCCATGAACTTGGCGAGTGCTTTGGACGGCCAAGTATGCCATTGTAGGGCAATGGGAAATCGGCAACGCCAAACGTGACCTCTCGCCTGAAGTTGAGCTCGCTGCCAAATGTTACCGCAACGTGATCTTCCCTTTGGGCTTGCTCCTTCCTGGTTGATTCCTTGAAAGTACCAGTTTCTTGAGCTCGCTGTCGAGGATTTGAAGCTTCGGAGCACCGCAGAGGAGATCGATTCAGGCCGCCCCACCGTCAACCAACATCTTTGTGACTTTGAGGTTGCGGATGGTTGGTGAGACCAACATCGGCAGGCACCCGACCGCAGTGATGCGATCAGGGTGGTCCTCAATGTCAAAGATGATGGGCGTGCTGGACCACTTCAGAGGTTTGCGTGACTCTATGGATGGTTCTGCTGTATTGACCTCACGCATCCATTGCTTGAGTTGGCGGTGCGAGGTATGCAGAGAAGCACCATCGTCAACGCAAAGGACCTCCGTTGCCTTCTGAAACTCCTGCTCATCAGCTTCATCGCCTTCCATGTCTTCGCCATCTTCATCTTCGCCTTCTTCCTTGTCGCGCCGCTGGGAGGTCTGTCTCCTTGCCGCTGCTTGGCCTTGCCACGGCGTCCTCCCGACCGGGTCTCTTCTTACTAGTTGCACTGCACCTTCCTGGCCTTCTCCTTGTCTCGCCGCCAGATTCAGCTCTCAGAGCTCAACAAGCTGCTCGACTTTCTTGCAGCTCTGGAGATCGTGGCCCTTGGTGCGGTGGATCTTACAGTATTGTTTGTTGGAGTTGTCAGGCTTGTCGGCGGCCGCCACAGCTTGGCGGTCGGCTTCAGCGGCAACCTCCTTGCCGGAACTGCTAGCCTTAGCCTTGCCGGCGCCACCTCCGCTGCCGGACTGCTCGACAACTAGTACTTCTTGGTTTTTCTTCTTTCTGTTGTTTCGCCGCCGGCTCTTCCTTGCCGGGGCGATCTCCTCACTGTCAGACTCTGCTCCCACATTCTCTCCTGGAGTCTTCTTCCTTCTTCAGCAGCGGCACACTTGTCGGCCAGTATAGAGCTCACCGACGTTTTTACTTTGCACATCGCCATCTCCTCCTCATCCTGCGGTTTCGCACATTCTGATGAAATGCACCGATCACCGCGCGGGTGGACATCCGGATGTTGTAGTGCACTCGATCAATCTCTGGATGAACTTGCGCAGGACTCTCCTTCCTTCAGGCGGCAGGTGAAGGTCACTCTCGCCATGAGGCTTGTGGTCACCGTGAAGGCGCCAACAAACTGGTGGCACAAATCTGCCCAAGAAGAAATAGAGATGTCCGGCAAGTGCATGAGCCAGGATCTGACATTTGGCTTGAGCACCAGAGGAAAATAGTTGGCGAGGATCTTGTCATCTCGTCCCCCTGCAGCTTGCACCGCGATGGTGTAGATGCTGAGGAATTCCGATGGGTGTGTCCTGCCATCATACTTCTCCGGCACATCTGGCTTGAAGTTTTTCTTGTCGGGCCACCGGTCTTGCCGCAGCTCACGAGTGAACGTAGGGCAACCTACCGCGTACGGCAAGTCGCCTAGTTCCCCTGGCGCATGCATATCGACAGTGGGCCCGGCGCGCTGGTCGGATTGACGACGCGCTTCTCTTCGGCGCTCGATACGGGTTCGAGCGTCTTCTTCTTGCCGTTCTCGAAGAACTTGGCGCTGGTCGCGACGAGCTCGCGGATCCGACGACGCTGTCGAGGTGGATCCGGCGAGTCGGCAATCTTGGCCTTCGGGAAGGGGAGTGTACGGTGGCTGCACCCCCGCAAGTCTCGTCGCCATCGGCTTGTGCCTTGTCGCCTTGCCGTGGCTGCGCAGGCGCTTTGGTTGCCGCGGACGCCGCCGTTGGCAAAGCCGATGAGGCTCGATTGTGGCCCTCCATTCGCCGACCTTGTCGGCCGCTGGAGGGTAGTCTAGAAGTAGCTGAGCTCTCGCCAAGGCTTCGGGGAGTAGTGGGTGGCAAGGGCGACGTGGCGAGGAACGGATGTGCTCGGACTCCTAACCAAGTTAGGAGGAGCAGCATCCCGCCTGCGACCGTACTCGCTCATTCCGCATGCCGTGTGCATGCGGGTCTCGAGGGCCTCGGGATCCTCCGGCTGGCCTTGATCCAACGAGCGATGGTGCTGCGAGCATCATGACGCTGTCGGTCCCGCACCTCCCGAGAAGGACGCGGTGCGGACTCGAACGCCGACGCCGCGCTGCCTTGTCCTTGACCTGGCGGCGCTGTGGGCTCGCCGACGACGCCCATTCCTCCGCTAGCGCTTCCCCACCACCGCCAGCCCGGTGGTGGTGGGTTCGACGCGGATGGTTTCGCTGCTGCCAAGACTTCTTCTTCGGCGCCATGTTGATGAAGATGTTGATGAAGAAACTGCTCGTGTGAACGCCGGATCGGGTTCACACAGCCTCGACGCCCCCTACCTGGCGCGCCAAAGATGTCGGGGAAGCTGATCGTGGCCCACGAACACCTATGGGACCTGGATCCCTTGTGGTTCGGAGGGAGGCGGAGATTGCACAAAGAGCGGATCGAAGCGATGCACACGAGCAGATTTACCCAGCTTCGGAGCTCTCCGGAGAGATAATACTCCTACTGCTGCTTTGTGGATTATATTGTGTTCTTGCTAGGGAGCAATGAGGGCTACAAAACCTAGCTCGAGTGTATGTGTGAGTCGAATGAACTAAGTCGAGTTGAACCGAACCCTTTCACGCTGCACTTGGGCCTCCTTTTATAGGCACAAGGGGTCACCACATGTGGCAAGTAGACAAGGGTAAGATAGTAAAAACAGAGGTTGGTACACCGCTTTGTACAATGTACAGTGATCTATACCTAACTCTGACGGCAAGGGACAAGATTCATAAATGCCCGCCTCGGCCGCTCGAACAAAGTAACAGGACCGTCAAGTGCGCCTCCGCTTGCCACGATGGTAGCTTGTCACGCCGCTTATCGCTGCTCCCGCTGGTTGCACAGCCCGTCGACACGCTGCTTCGGGAGAGCCCCATGGCGACATGTTGGTGGATGAGCTGGAGCGAGATGAAGAGAGGTCACTTGTCATGGCGAGCACCTTGCCGCGCAAGGTTCTTATCGCGCCGAGCTTATCGCCACCAAGCCTTCCCGCAAGCTCCTCTTGCCGGGGCCTTGTTTCCTTCGTGCCCTGAGTGGCCTTCCCGGCAAGCTCCTCTTGCCGGGGCCTTGATTACTTTGTTCTCGAATGGCTCCAAAGGAGCCGTGGAAGATCTTGATGGTCACCAGGCCAGCCCTGCCACTGGTGTTGAATCGTCTGTGCACGAAGTTCGGGATACTAGGGTACCCCTACTCTAGTACACCGACAGAGATCTAAAAATCCCGTGTCCTTGTTTCTTTCGATATCTGAATCAAATTACTTATTATTGTCTAATCAACCCTGAAAATAGTATGCTCCTGTATTGTAATTTGAAGTAAAACCCTGAAATAATTTAGTAGTTCATGTACTGTGATCTAAAAATGTTTGGTGTTGTTCCTTACATTTTGTTTATTAGTTAAGCTGATGCTATGATGTGAATTGCAAAATGAATTTAAGTGTAATTCCCTATCTGTTGTCGTTGCTGCTGAGATCTAAAAATGTTTCTTTTCTTGCTTATGTTTGATAATACTTCTAGCTGTAATAAACCGAAGTCCTCGTGTACATGTATTTTCTCATTTTCTCAGGGTTGTTTTTAATAGCTCAAGTAGCAAGGGTATTACTTGGTTCTATGTGTGGTTACTGACTGTTATGAGTTTGCTTGTGTGTTACAGTTAGCAACTTCTATTTTGACTATCTTATTTTTGTGAACCTGGGCTAGGAGTAGTTTATTATGCATTTACTTCGTTACTGATAGTACAAATACTCCAAATATCTAAAAGCAACATGAGTACATGTATTTATTTCCCCAAGTATATGAAATCTCATGTCTAGCATGTCTTCTTTTTTTATTTCCCCAAATATCTGAATCTCATGTTAACTAAATTGTATTTCAAATGTTTATTTATGCAAAATGTGAAGTGAAAGTGCAACTATCCCTGGGTGGTTTTTGTAATTCCTAACAACATATAGCTCATTGAGCTAATGCTATTTCAAGATAAACATTTCAGGAAAGCTCAATGATTGGCATGGCATGGATGAGAAAAGTGGACCCCTCAAAATGGTAAGGACAAAGGATTGGCTCAAGCTCAAACCTCAGGACTCCACATTTTTCATTTTAAGTGATCCAAGATCACATTGAGTCCATAGGAAAAGTCAATACTATCAAGAGGGGGTGAGGTGTTGCTTAATGAGTTTCTTGCTCAAAGTTCTTAGTGATATGCTCCAAAAACCCTCAACTACTTTATCATATCCACATATGTCCCAAACCAAAAGTCAAACTCGGCCCCACTGAAACTGTCTATCCGGCGCCACCGAGTTCAGTTGACATAGCCACTGCCAGAAACCCTAGTCTTTTCGGTCTCACCGATAGGGATCTCGGTCTCACCGAGATGGGATTGTAATCTCTCTGTTTCCCTTCGTAACGTTTCGGCCAAACCGAGATGAGATATCGGTCCCACCAAGATTGCAATGCAAACACTATGTTTCCCTTTCGTAATGTTTCGGTCTAACTGAGATGAGCGAATCGGTCCCACCGAGTTTGCCTGACCAACTCTCTGTTTGACTATTACCAAAATCGGTCTCACCGAGTTTGTGTAATCGGTCTCACCGAGATTACGTTATGCCCTAACCCTAACGAAATCGGGCTCGCCGAGTTGACGTGTCGGTCCCACCGAAAATCCTAACGGTCACATTATGAACTAAATCGGTCTGACCGAGTTTCACGATTCGTTCCCACCGAGTTTGGTAAATTGTGTGTAACAGTTAGATTTTGGGTGGAGGCTATATATACCCCTCCACCCACTCTTCATTCGGAGAGAGAGCCATCAGAACATGCCTACACTTCCAACATACATTTTCTGAGAGAGAACCACCTACACTTGTGTTGAGGTCAAGATATTCCATTCCAACCACATAAATCTTGATCTCTAGCCTTCCCCAAGCTGCTTTCCACTCAAATCATCTTTCCACCAAATCCTATCCTATGAGAGAGAGAGTTGAGTGTTGGGGAGACTATCATTTGAAGCACAAGATCAAGGAGTTCATCATCAACACACCATTTGTTACTTCTTGGAGAGTGGTGTCTCCTAGATTGGCTAGGTGTCCCTTGGGAGCCTCCGTCAAAATTGTGGAGTTGAACCAAGGAGTTTGTAAGGGCAAGGAGATCACCTACTTCGTCAAGATCTACCCGAGTGAGGAAAGTCCTTCGTGGGCGACGGCCATGGTGGGATAGAGAAGGTTGCTTCTTCATGGACCCTTCGTGGGTGGATCCCTTCGTGGACTCGTGCTACTGTTACCCTTCGTGGGTTGAAGTCTCCATCAACGTGGATGTACGATAGCACCAACTATCGGAACCATGAATAAAAAATCTCCATGTCAACATTGCGTTTGCTCCCTCAAAATCCTCCCTTTACCTTCATATGCAATTGTGTTACATTCCGCTGCTACACTCTTAAAATTGCACGTGTAGGTTGTTTGCTTGACTTGTGCTAAGTTGCTAAAATCTGCCAAGAACTAAAATTGGGAGAAGGCTAGATTTTTATTTGGTCAAGTAGTCTAATCACCCCCCCTCTAGACATACTTTCGATCCTACAAGTGGTATCAGAGCTTTGGTCTCCATTTGCTTTGATTTCCATATCTTTTGGTGGTCATAGCCTTGGTTTCACAACCTAGGAGAGTATGGCGTCTAGCGAGGGAAATTACCACCATAGAGGTCCTTACTTTGATGGTACAAATTTTGCTAGTTGGAAGCATAAGATGAAAATGCATATTCTTGGACATAACCCTGCCGTTTGGGCTATGTGTGTATTGGCTTGCAAGGTGAATTCTTTGATGGGAGAGAACCAAACCACAAAGCTACCGCGGAAGAGTTGAAGATGCTGCAATACAATGCTCAAGCTTGTGATATTCTCTTCAACATATTGTGCCTTGAAGCATTCAACAAAATCAGCCGTCTTGAGAATGCAAAGGAAATTTGGGATACTTTGATTGATATGCACGAAGGTACCGACTCCGTCAAGGAATCCAAATTTGATGTGCTTCAAAGTCAACTTGACATGTTCAAAATGAAGGATGGTGAAGGCGCCGCTGAAATGTACTCTAGGCTTGCTCTCATCACAAATGAGATTGCCGGCTTAGGAAGTGAAGAGATGACCAATAAATTCATCATCAAGAAGATCCTAAGAGCCTTGGATGGAAAATATGATACCGTGTGCACATTGATCCAAATGATGCCCAATTACAAAGATCTCAAGCCAACGGAAGTCATTGGAAGAATTGTTGCTCATGAGATGTCACTCAAAGATAAGGAAGAGCTCCACAACAAGTCAAGCGGTGCTTACAAAGCCTCATGTGAAGCTCCCACATCATCAAGTGAGAAACAAACCTTCAATGAAGAATTGAGCCTAATGGTGAAGAACTTCAACAAATTCTACAAGAGTAGAAGCAAAGAAAGAAGCTCCAAGTCAAGGTCCTACAATGACAAAAGATCTTCGAGTCGTGAGCGTAATTGCTAAAATTGTGGAAGACCCGGACACTATTCCAATGAGTGTATGGCTCCCTACAAAAGAAGAGAAGATTCTCCCGAAAGAAGAAGTAGAAGAGAAAAATCAACACCAAGAGAAAGAAGGAGTAGAGATGATCGTTATGAACGAAGACCCTCTCGGAGAAGCAAGGATTCGGAAAGGAAGGATAAGTCATCAAGGAGCTACACAAAAAGAAGACATCAAGCTCATGTCGGTGAATGGGTATCTGGCTCCGACTCCGACAATCACTCCGAAAGAAGTTATCACTCTGACTCCGAATATACTCAAGATGAAGGTGTTGCCGGACTAGTACTTGTGACAACCAACTCCTACGACATATTTGAATCACCAAATGAAGGAATTGGGAGATGCTTCATGGCCAAAGGTCCAAAGGTAACACACCCCGAGTATGTTGATTTCAATAGTGATGAAGATGATTTGCTAGGAGGTGATGATTTACTTGTTGACATCTCTAGTTATGAAAACTATGATGAATTTGTTGTTAATCATGCTAATCAAGATAAAACTAATGATGATGATAAGAAGGAAATTGAGCGTCTAACTAAAGAACTAAACACTCTTAAGTTAGCTCATGAAACTACCTTGGAAGATCATCGAGAACTTTTATAAACTCATGAGAAGCTATGCTTTGAAAAGCTCAACCTTGATCAAGAGCATGAGTTTTTAAAGGCAATCAATGATGATCTTCGCAAGAAAAGTTCTTCTTACATTTCCAAGTGTTTACTCTCGTCTACTTACATGCCACAAGTTAAATCTAACAACAAGAACAAGAAAGATTCTTCATCTAGTAGTAACAACAATCATGCTAAATCCAATGTTGTTGTTTTTAATAGTTCTCTTGATTCCACTAATGAATCTCTTAGCAAAGTTACACTTGAGCAAGAAAAATAGCTTATTGAAGGGAATTATAGAGAAAGGTGTTTACAAGAGCCTTGCCGGAAGTAAGCAATTTGAAGAAATTGTACGCAAGCAAGGAAGGCACCGGAAGAATCAAGGTGTTGGATTTGAACGAAAGTTCAATGCCAATGGAGTTGAGTGGGATGAAGATTAATACCCCAAGACGAAGTTTGTTCCTCAACAAGAGAAGTATGATCCTACTTCTTTCCAAGGAACACAAGCTCAAGATGATCTTCCACCACAAGACCCACAAGCAAAAAGGGAAGGACAAGCTTCAAGAGGAAATTGATGCATTTTAAGAAGCACCTAAGGCCTTAGTCAAGTGGGTTCCCAAGACTACATCAAGTTCTACTTCATCAAGTACAACTACAACTCCAAGGATTCCCATCAAGATGGTGTGGATCCCGAAGAAGAAGAACTAGAGAGTTCTTGAGGGTGACTCCGCCAACATACTTCACTCTTATCATTTTGGCAATGACAAGTGCAAACAACTTACACATCTTGCACTAGTCCAAGGAGTCACAAACCCTCTTGTTGGTAAGACAAGGGACAAGGTAACCTAATAAATTCATGGACAACATCTTGTGTATACATCACTCTATGTCTATGGATATCCTTGCTTGTTCCTTGTGGGACTAACCCGTGTAGGTATTGAAAGTGCAACTCACTCCAATGGATTTCTTCGAATGATCTACATGAACATTGGGAATCCACATCTTCAACACCTACATGAAGCCATCATCGACAAAACCCAAGGTTAATTCATCCCTCTTAGGGGGGATATCACATCTAGGGGGAGCTTTACTCTAAGAATTGAGCTAAAGCAACTCTAATGATGTGAGCACAACAATGCTTTATGTAGAAGTGGTAACCCCACTTGTGCTTAAACGATGAGTATGACCTATGATCAAATGTTCTCATTTGACTCCTAAGTCAATATACTCATATATAGATGACCTAGTCATCACCAATTGCTTGATAGATGCTAGAGTGTTTTTGCATGCTTTGTCACATATTTCATTTGCCATCTTAATTGTGTGAGCATGTTGAATGCATATTTTCCTCATTCGAGGACATCCATTTGTTGCTTTGATTGTTTGGCTTTTTCTCGTTTGCCAAATGGATGCACAAGAATGACTAAGAACTCCCTCTAGCTATCTATGATTTCCTCGTCTCAAACTCTATTCATGATACATCACAAAGTTTGATCAAGTCTGATGCGAACCACTCTTGTGAGGAGCACTCGGAGTCCCCGATTCGTCATAGACTTAAACTTCCAAAACCTCTTTGTGCATTTCGGTCTGAATGATTCATCATTTTCGGTCCTACCGAGATCACTTAGTTGATCTAGGTTTTCTATCTCGATGCAACCGATTAGAACCTTTCGGTCTCACCGAGTTGCAGCAACTGCCTGCAGTTTTGCATCTCGGTGCCACCGAGTTGTTCCACTCGGTCACACCAACAGGGTCAGGTTATATATACTGACGGGTCAAATTTTGTAAATTTTTCTGAAACCCTTCACCCGCGCGTAACCTGCTCTGCCTCTTCGGGTCTCCGGATCGTACTCTTGCCACCAGCGACCTCCCACCGCTGGTCTCCGCCTCCGTCAACGGCAATCTGCTCCGCCGTTTCTGCCGTAGGGAACACTCGCTGCTCTAGGGTAAGTGTTCGACCCCTTGTGCTGTCTTTTTCACTCTGATTCCTAGCACAAGGACAATTCCATGATTCTTGCCACGATTGAGATTGATCCATCCAGAAAAACATCCTTAGGTATAGATTGATTTGAAAATTTTAGGGTTAGCTCTTCGCAGAACTCATCTCGGACCGACCGAACTATAGAAATTGGTCTCACCGATTCGGCCTTGGCCATTGCACATGCACTTTTTGGTCTGACCGAAACATGCAAATCGGTGTAACCGAGTTCAGGATTCTGTGAAACCCTAGCAATCTTGGTGCCCCAGAATGGTGACTCGGCCCTACCGAGTTCACTAGTTTAGGTTCCAAGTGTTGCTTCGGTATCACCGAGTCTGTCAATTCAGTAGCTCCGAGATCACTTATGTAGAGAACTAAAACTAAGTTTTTTGACTTAATTATTTTGCAAAACCTCTGTACTTTGTGATGCTCATCTACTCTACCTCATCTACAACCTATTCAAAGGGTATGCTGTCAGTGAGCTTGAAGAGATGTCTGATCAAAGTGACAGTCAGAACAAGTCAGAAGAGCAGGTTCAGTTAAGTGAGGGCACTAGTCCCTCAGGCAGCTATGATGAGGGCAACATGAGCACACCTAGTAACTTACCAAAGGCAGCTACCAGGACAAGGAAGAAGAAAACCTCAAATTCTGAAGATGAAGATTATGTGGGTGTTGAGGATGAGGCCACTTCAAGAAAGAAAGTGCTGAAGAAGGAATATAGCACTGCTACTGCAACAAAGCCTGGAATGAAAACAAAGGCTCCAGCAGGAAGAGTTCTAATGTCAAAAGCCAGAGCCTCAACTGCTGAAGCTTCCAATCCAAAGAGAGTTGCCACAGGTGAAACTATGAAGTTCACCATTGAATCAGATGAAGGTGAAGCAACAGGTGATGGTAAGAAAAAGAAGAGGGCAAGAACCACTACTGCCAGAGTTCTTGGCAAGCCCTCAATGAAGAAAGATTCTGAAGGAGAAGAGGAAGATGAAGAGGATGCTGCACCAGCGCCCACAACTCAGAAGCTCATGGGAGATGCAATCAGATCAGGGGCTGCTCCATCTAAGCCCAAAGCTGCTCCCAAGGCTGCTGCTCCAGCTCAGAAACCCCCAAAACCCAAGAGAAGCACCAGGAACAGCCCGACTGAGGAGAAGAACAAGGCCCCAGTGCCTGAAGCTGCCGAAGAAGAAGAAGATGACTCACTTGTTTTGAGAAAGCTGAAGCCCAAGATCCCTGACCACAATGATGCACACCCTGTTGCAGAAAACATGAAAATCAGGAAGGATTCAGGACTGAGATTATGGAGACAGTCTGATCCATATGCTGTCAGGAGGAGAACTACTGTGGATTACAGGTTTCACACTAAGGAACAAAAGACTTTTATGAGACAATTTTGCTTGACAAGAAGCCCATAGTGTGTGACATGAGATGGGTTGACTGGGAGTACATCAAGGAGAATGAAGATCACTATCCAGGTGTATATGACAGCTTCAAAACATGTGGAGTTGATACATTTGTTGCCCAGAAGCTCACCAAGTGGAATGATGAGCTCATCATGCAGTTTTACTCCACTGCCCACTTCTACCCAGATGGAAAGATCATTTGGATGTCCGAAGGTACAAGGAACCAATCTACTATTGAAGAATGGGCTCAGTTGATCAATGCTCTAGAAGAAAGTGAGGATGACTTGGATGTTTATGCTGAGAAGAAGAAAGACCATAACACTATGGCCAACATGTACAGAGAGATCCCAGATGATGCTTTGGATACTCATAAGTTTGGATCTGTCCACTTCTTGTTGTCTGGTCTGCCAACCATCAATTGGATCCTAAGGCACACACTGCTACCCAAGTCAGGTGATCACAAGATGATCAGAGGACATGCTATCAACTTGCTACATTTGTTTGATGTGCCTCAAAAATTCAAAGTCATGTGTCTGATTGTGGAGACAATCAAGAGGACAGCACCTGATCAGAAGAGAAGTTGTGGGTATGTCCCACACATTCAGGAGCTCATCAACTCCAAGATGGGCAAATGCAAATATCTACTAGACAAGGAGCACCCACCCATCTACCCTGAATTTGAAGACAACACTGTTGTCATGAATGAGAATGAACCATCTTCAGCTCAAGCACATGAAAAGAGAGAGAAGGCAAGGGCAGAGAAAGCTACAAAAAATGCCAACTGTTGAAGAGGCATCTCAAGTGTTCTTGAAATCCAAGCAAGATCAACTTGGATATCTGATCCAATCCACTTTTAGGATTGAGAAGGGCTTGGCCACCCTGACTCAAAACCAGGAGAGTTTGGAGAGGATCATTAAGCAGAAATTCTATGATCTGGATGTCAAGGTAACTGAGATCCAAACTGTAGTTGAGCAGCTACAGGAGGAAGCAGAGGAGAAGAAGGGCAAGTCTACTACAGATGCTTTTGCTAGAGTGCCCAGAAGCCAGAGGTCTGCTGCAGTGCCAGTCACAGATACTAGAGCTACAACATCAGCTCCAGCAGCTACAACCTCAGTGCTACCAGCTCCAGCAGCCACTCCACCAGCTCCAGCTACATCAACAGAAGCTTTCGTCCTTGGAGTCATCTCTACACCTCCTACCGAAGATCAAGCCTGAGAGTCGTTTCACACTATGCATTTTTGAACTTTTTGGTAACTTGTTGCTAAAGGGGGAGAAAAATGTATAGATCATAGGCTTCGAGAGAGAGTGTTGCTTTTTATCTCTCTTGCTTTTTTGGTTGAACTACTTTTTTGTGTGCTTGTGTGAGATACTTTATGTGCTTGTGAGATACTTGTTTGATCATGTGTTTGATCATATGCTACTCTTAATGCTTGTTGGATGATACTATCTCTTATATCCATATATGATCATTCACTTGCTTGGTGATGAGTGCATGCTTTTAACTTCTATCATTTTGAGCGCTCCACAAAGATGTATGTGACATGGAAGAGTAACCCGTGATCCTAATCGATTGTGCATTTGCATTCAAAAGCAAATTTTAAATAATGCACAAATTTAGGGGGAGCTCTTGCTTATCACATACTTCTCAAAGCGACGATGTTTTTCAATCTTATTTTCATTTGTCGAAACTTTGATCTATATGTTGTCATCAATTACCAAAATGGGGGAGATTGAAAGTGCAACTATCCCTGGGTGGTTTTGGTAATTCCTAAGAACATATAGCTCACTGAGCTAATGCTATTTCAAGATAAACATTTTAGGAAAGCTCAATGATTGGCATGGCATGGATGAGAAAAGTGGACCCCTCAAAATGCTAAGGATAAAGGATTGGCTCAAGATCAAAGCTTAGGACTCTACATTTTTCATTTTAAGTGATCCAAGATCACATTGAGTCCATAGGAAAAGCCAATACTATCAAGAGGGGGTGAGGTATTGCTTAATGAGTTTCTTGCTCAAACTGCTTAGTGATATGCTCCAAAAACCCTCAAATACTTTCTCATATCCACATATGTCCCGAACCAAAAGTCAAACTCGGCCCCACCGAAATTGTCTATCCGGCGCCACCGAGTTCAGTTGACATAGCCATTGCCAGAAACCCTAGTCTTTTTTGTCTCACCGATAGGGATCTCGGTCTCACCGAGATGGGATTGTAATCTCTTCGTTTCCCTTCGTAACGTTTCGGTCAAACCGGGATGAGCGATCGGTCCCACCAAGATTGCAATGCAAACACTCCGTTTCCCTTTCGTAATGTTTCGGTCCAACCGAGATGAGCGCATCGGTCCCACTGAGTTTGCCTGACCAACTCTCTGTTTGACTATTACCAAAATCGGTCTCACCGAGTTTGTGTAATCAGTCTCACCGAGATTACGTTATGCCCTAACCCTAACGAAATCGGTCTCACCGAGTTGACGTGTCGGTCCCATCGAAAATCCTAACGGTCACATTATGAACTAAATCGGTCTGACCGAGTTTCACGATTCGGTCCCACCGAGTTTGGTAAATTGTGTGTAACGGTTAGATTTTGTGTGGAGGCTATATATACCCCTCTACCCACTCTTCATTCGGAGAGAGAGCCATCAGAACATGCCTACACTTCCAACATACATTTTCTGAGAGAGAACCACCTACACCCGTGTTGAGGTCAAGATATTCCATTCCAACCACATAAATCTTGATCTCTAGCCTTCCCCAAGCTGCTTTCCACTCAAATCATCTTTCTCCCAAATCCTATCCTATGATAGAGAGTTGAGTGTTGGGGAGACTATCATTTGAAACACAAGAGCAAGGAGTTCATCATCAACACACCATTTGTTACTTCTTGGAGAGTGGTGTCTCCTAGATTGGCTAGGTGTCACTTGGGAGCCTCCGTCAAAATTGTGGAGTTGAACCAAGGAGTTTGTAAGGGCAAGGAGATCGCCTACTTCATGAAGATCTACCCGAGTGAGGCAAGTCCTTCGTGGGCGACGGCCATGGTGGGATAGACAAGGTTGCTTCTTCGTGGACCCTTCGTGGGTGGAGCCCTCCGTGGACTCGCGCAACCGTTACCCTTCATGTGTTGAAGTCTCCATAAACGTGGATGTACGATAGCACCACCTATCGGAACCACGGATAAAAAATCTCTGTGTCAACATTGCGTTTGCTCCCTCAAACTCCTCCCTTTACCTTCATACGGAATTGTGTTTTCCGCTGCTATACTCTTAGAATTGCATGTGTAGGTTGTTTGCTTGACTTGTGCTAAGTTGCTAAAATCTGCCAAGAATTAAATTGGAAAAAGGATAGATTTTTATTTGGTCAAGTAGTCTAATCACCCCCCTCTAGACATACTTTCGATCCTACAAGTGGTATCAGAGCTTTGGTCTCCATTTGCTTTGATTTCCATAGCTTTTGGTGGTCATTGCCTTGGCTTCACAACCTAGGAGAGTATGGCGTCTAGCGAGGGAAATTACCACCGTAGAGGTCCTTACTTTGATGGTACACATTTTGCTAGTTGGAAGCATAAGATGAAAATGCATATTCTTGGACATAACCCCGCCGTTTGGGCTATTGTGTGTATTGGCTTGCAAGGTGAATTCTTTGATGGGAGAGAACCAAACCGCGAAGCTACCGCGGAAGAGTTGAAGATGCTGCATACAATGCTCAAGCTTGTGATATTCTCTTCAACGGATTGTGCCCCAAAGAATTCAACAAAATCAGCCGTCTTGAGAATGCAAAGGAAATTTGGGATACTTGGATTGATATGCACGAAGGTACCGACTCCGTCAAGGAATCCAAATTGGATGTTCTTCAAAGTCAACTTGACAAGTTCAAAATGAAGAATGGTGAACGTGTCGCTGAAATGTACTCTAGGCTTGCCCTCATCACAAATGAGATTGCCGACTTAGGAAGTGAAGAGATGACCGATAAATTCATCTTCAAGAAGATCCTAAGAGCCTTGGATGTAAAATATGATACCGTGTGCACATTGATCCAAATGATGCCCAATTACAAAGATCTCAAGCCAACGGAAGTCATTGGAAGAATTGTTGCTCATGAGATGTCACTCAAAGATAAGGAAGGACTCTACAACAAGTCAAGCGGTGCTTACAAAGCCTCATGTGATGCTCTGATACGTCTCCAACGTATCTATAATTTTTGATTGCTGCATGCTACTTTATCTATTGTTTTGGACTATAATGGGCTTTATTTTCCACTTTTATATTACCTTTTGGACTAACCTATTAACCGGAGGCCCAGCCCAGAATTGCTGTTTTTTTGCCTTTTTTAGTATTTCGAAGAAACAGAATATCAAACAGAGTCCAAATGGAATGAAACCTTCGGAAACGTGATTTTCTCACCGAACGTGATCTAGGAGACTTGGACCCTACGCCAAGAAACATCGGAGGCGGTCACGAGGGTGGGGGGCGCGCGCCCCTGCCTCGTGGCCCCCGATGCTCCACCGACGCATTCTTCCTCCTATATATACCTACGCACTTCAAACGATCGTAACAGGAGCAAAAACCTAATTCCACCGCCGCAACTTCCTCAGATCCACGAGATCCCATCTTGGGGCCTGTTCCAGAGCTTCACGGAGGGGGCATCCACCACGGAGGGCTTCTATATCAACACCATAGCCTCTCCGATGAAGTGTGAGTAGTTTACTTCAGACCTTCGGGTCCAGAGCTAGTAGCTAGATGGCTTCTTCTCTCTTTTTGGATCTCAATACAATGTTCTCCCCCTCTCTCGTGGAGATCTATTCGATGTAATCTTCTTTTTGCGGTGTGTTTGTTGAGACCGATGAATTGTGGGTTTATGATCCAGATTATCTATGGAAAATATTTGATTCTTCTCTAAATTCTTTTATGTATGATTGAGTTATCTTTGCAAGTCTCTTCGAATTATCCGTTTGGTTTGGCCAACTAGATTGGTAGTTCTTGCAATGGGAGAAGTGCTTAGCTTTGGGTTCAATTTTATGTGACCTTACCCAAAGGATGTAAAGGGTTGCAAGGCACATATTGTATTGTTGCCATCGAGGATAACAAGATGGGGTATTTATCATATTGCATGAATTTATTCCTCTACATCATGTCATCTTGCTTAAGGTGTTACTCTGTTTTTAACTTAATACTCTAGATGCATGCTGGATAGCGGTCGATGAGTGGAGTAATAGTAGTAGATGCAGAATCGTTTCGATCTACTTGTCTCGGACGTGATGCCTATATACATGATCATACCTAGATATACTCATAACTATGCTCAATTATGTCAATTGCTCAACAGTAATTTGTTCACCCACCGTAGAATATTTATGCTCTTGAGAGAAGCCACTAGTGAAACCTATGGAACCCGAGTCTATTCTCATCATATCAATCTCCATCACTTTTATACTTGCTTTGTTTTTTTACTTTGCCTTTTACTTTTCACTTTGCATCTTTATACCAAAAATACCAAAAATATTATCTCTATCAGATATCACTCTCGTAAGTGAGCGTGAAGGGATTGACAACCCCTAATCGCGTTGGTTGCGAGTAGCTATCGTTTTGTGCAGGTACCAGTGACTTGTGCGTGGCCTCGTACTGGATTGATACCTTGGTTCTCAAAAACGGAGGGAAATACTTACGCCATCTGTGCTGCATCATCCTCTCCTCTTCGGGAAAACCAACGCAAGCTCAAGACGTAGCAAGAAGGATTTCGGCGCCGTGTCGGGAGTCTCACGCAAAAGTCAACATACCAAGTACCCATCACAATCCCTATCTCTCGCATTACATTATTTGCCATTTGCCTCTCGGTTTCCTCTCCCCCACTTCACCCTTGCCGTTTTATTCGCCCTCTCTTTCCCAATCTCCTCCTCTTTTTCCCGTTGCCTTTTTCCTCATCCGCTTGTTTGCTCGTGTGTTGGATTGCTTGTTTGTCGCGATGGCTCAAGATGCTACTAAATTCTGTGACTTCACCAATACCAATAATAATGATTTCCTTAGCACTCCAATTGCTCCTCTTGCCAATACTCAATCTTGTGAAATCAATACTGCCTTGTTGAATCTTGTTATGAAAGATCAATTCGCCGACCTTCCTAGTGAAGATGCCGCTACTCATTTGAATAGCTTCGTTGATTTATGTGATATGCAAAAGAAAAAAGATGTCGATAATGATGTCGTTAAATTGAAGCTATTTCCTTTTTCACTTAGAGATCGTGCTAAAGCGTGGTTTTCATCTTTGCCTAAAAATAGTATTGATTCTTGGAACAAGTGCAAAGATGCTTTTATCTCTAAGTATTTTCCTCCCGCTAAGATTATCTCTCTTAGAAACGATATTATGAATTTTAACCAACTTGATCATGAACATGTTGCACAAGCTTGGGAGAGAATGAAATTAATGATACGTAATTGTCCTACTCATGGTTTGAACTTGTGGATGATTATACAAAAATTTTATGCCGGATTGAATTTTGCTTCTAGAAATCTTTTAGATTCGGCCGCGGGAGGCACTTTTATGGAAATCACTCTAGGGGATGCTACTAAACTCCTAGATAATATTATGGTTAATTATTCTCAATGGCATACTGAAAGATCTACTAATAAAAAAGTGCATGCTATAGAAGAAATCAATGTTTTGAGTGGAAAGATGGATGAACTTATGAAATTATTTGCTACTAAGAGTGTTTCTTCTGATCCTAATGATATGCCTTTGTCTACTTTTATTGAGAATAATAATGAATCTATGGATGTGAATTTTGTTGGTAGGAATAATTTTGGTAACAACGCGTATAGAAGGAATTTTAATCCTAGGCCTTATCCTAGTAATCCTTCTAATAATTATGGAAATTCCTACAACAACTCTTATGGCAATTTTAATAAGATGCCCTCTGAATTTGAGAATATTGTTAAAGAGTTTATGAATTCACAAAAGAATTTTAATGCTTTGCTTGAAGAGAAATTGCTTAAAGTTGATGATTTGGCTAGGAACGTTGATAGAATTTCTCTTGAGGTTGATTCTTTAAAGCTTAGATCTATTCCTCCTAAGCATGATATCAATGAGTCTCTCAAAGCTATGATAATTTCCATTGATGAGTGCAAAGAAAGAACCGCTAGGATGCGTGCTTCCAAAGATGCCTTTATTAAAGCGTGTTCTTTTAATTCCTATGTTAATCAAGATGAAGATCTAAAAGTTATTGATGTGTCCCCTGTCAAATCTTTGTTTTTCAATATGAATCTTGATGAAACTTAATATGATCTTCCTTTACCTAGAAGGCGTTCTAAGAATTCAGAGTTTTTAGATCTTGATGATGAAATTGATAAAAGTGGGATTGAAAGAAACAAAAATCTAGATGTTGCTAAACCCACTATATTGGATCTCAAGGAATTTAATTATGAAAATTGCTCTTTAATTGATTGTATTTCCTTGTTGCAATCCGTGCTAAATCCTCCTCATGCTTATAGTCAAAATAAGGCCTTTACCGAACACATTGTTGATGCCTTGATGCAATCTTGTGAAGAAAAACTTGAGTTGAAAGTTTCTATCCCTAGGAAGCTCTATGATGAGTGGGAACCTACTATCAAAATTAAAATTGAAGATCATGAGTTTAATGCTTTGTGTGATTTGGGTGCTAGTGTCTCTACTATTCCCAAAACTTTGTGTGATTTGCTAGATTTCTGTGACTTTGATGATTGCTCTCTAAACTTGCATCTTGCGGATTCCACTATTAAAAATCCTATGGGAAGAATTAATTATGTTCTTATTGTTGCAAATAGGAATTATGTGCCCGTAGATTTTATCGTTCTTGATATAGATTGCAATCCTTCATGTCCTATTATTCTTGGTAGACCTTTCCTTAGAACGATTGGTGCAATTATTGATATGAAGGAAGGGAATATTAGATTCCAATTTCCATTAAAGAAAGGCATGGAACACTTTCCTAGAAAGAAAATAAAATTACCTTATGAATCTATAATGAGAGCCACTTATTGATTGCCTACCAAAGATGGCAATACCTAAATCTATCCTCGCTTTTATGCTTAGCTAGGGGCGTTAAACGATAGCGCTTGTTGGGAGGCAACCCAATTTTATTTTTATTTTTTGCTTTTGCTTCTATTTAGGAATAAATAATCCATCTAGCCTATGTTTATATGTGGTTTTATGTTTTAATTAGTGTTTGTGCCAAGTTAAACCTATTGGATCTTCTTGGATGATAGTTATTTGATCTTGCTGTAATTTCCAGAAACTTTGCGCTCAGTGACCGAATTGTTAAAAATCACCATAATGTGATAAAATACTGATTCAAATTGCTGCTGATCAATAAACAAATTTTCCAGGTCTTCTAATTTTGGTAGAATTGTTTGAGTTCCATAAGTTTTCGTTAGTTACAGATTACTACAGACTGTTCTGTTTTTGACAGATTCTGTTTTGCGTGTGTTGTTTGCTTATTTTGATGAATCTATGGCTAGTAAAATAGTTTATGATCCATAGAGAAGTTGGAATACAGTAGGTTTTACACCAATATAATTAAATAATGAGTTCATTATAGTACCTTAAATTAGTCTTTTGTTTTATTTCTCTAACGGAGCTCACGAGATTTCTATTGAGTTTTGTGTTGTGAAGTTTTCAAGTTTTGGGTGAATTCTTTTGATGGATTATGGAACAAGGAGTGGAAAGAGCCTAAGCTTGGGGATTCCCATGGCACCCCCAAGATAATCCAAGGACACCAAAAAGTCAAAGCTTGGGGATGCCCCGGAAGGCATCCCCTCTTTCGTCTACTTCCATCGGTAATTTACTTGGAGCTATATTTTTATTCACCACATGATATGTGTTTTGCTTGGAGCGTCTTGTATTATTTGCGTCTTTGCTTGTTAGTTTACCAAAATCATCCTTGCTGTACACACCTTTTGAGAGAGCCATACATGAATTGGAATTTGATAGAATACTCTATGTGCTTCACTTATATCTTTTGAGCTTGATACTTTTGCTCATAGTGCTTCACTTACATCTTTTTGAGCGTGATAATTTTTGCTCTAGTGCTTCACTTAGATCTTTTAGAGCACGGTGGTGGATTTGTTTTAAAGAAACTTGATCTCTCATGCTTCACTTAGATTATTTTGAGAGTCATTAATAGCATGGTAATTTGCTTAATGTTAATATACTTGGTATTCAAGATATGTGAAACTTTCTTTTGAGTGTGTTGAATACTAAGATAAGTTTGACGCTTGATAATTGTTTTGAGATATGAAGATGATGATATTAGAGTCATGCTAGTTGAGTAGTTGTGAATTTAAAGAATACTTGTGTTGAAGTTTGTGATTCCCGTAGCATGCACGTATGGTGAACCGTTATGTGATGAACTCGGAGCATGATTTATTTATTGATTGTCTTCCTTATGAGTGGCGGTAGGGGACGAGCGATGGTCTTTTCCTACCAATCTATCCCCCTAGGAGCATGCGCGTAATACTTTGCTTTGATAACTTCTAGATTTTTGCAATAAGTATATGAGTTCTTTATGACTAATGTTGAGTCCACGGATTATACGCACTTTTTCCCATCCTTCACCATTGCTAGCCTCTCTAATACCGCGCACCTTTCGCCGCTATCATACACCCACCATAAACATTCCTCAAAACAGCCACCATACCTACCTATCATGGCATTTCCATAGCCATTCCGAGATATATTGCCATGCAACTTTCCATCATTCCGTTTATTATGACACGCTCCATCATTGTCATATTGCTAGCATGATCATGTAGTTGACATCGTATTTGTGGCAAAGCCACCGTTCATAATTCTTTCATACATGTCACTCATGTTTCATTGCATATCCCGGTACACCGCCGGAGGCATTCATATAGAGTCATATTTTGTTCTAAGAATCGAGTTGTAATTGTTGAGTTGTAAGTAAATAAAAGTGTGATGATCATCATTATTAGAGCATTGTCCCAAGTGAGAAAAGGATGATGGAGACTATGATTCCCCCACAAGTCGGGATGAGACTCCGGACGAAAAAAAAGAGGCCATAAAAAAAGAGAAAAGGCCCAAATAAAATAAAAAAAATGAGAGAAAACGAGAGAAGGGACAATGTTACTATCATTTTACCACACTTGTGCTTCAAAGTAGCACCATGATCTTCATGATAGAGAGTCTCTCATTTTGTCACTTTCATATACTAGTGGGAATTTTTCATTATAGAACTTGGCTTGTATATTCCAATGATGGTCTTCCTCAAATTCCCTAGGTCTTCGTGAGCAAGCGAGTTGGATGCACACCCACTTAGTTTCTTTTGTTGAGCTTTCATATACTTATAGCTCTAGTGCATCCGTTGCATGGCAATCCCTACTCACTCACATTGATATCTATTGATGGGCATCTCCATAGCCCATTGATATGCCTAGTTGATGTGAGACTATCTTCCTTGTTTTTCTCTTCTCCACAACCATCGTTCTATTCCACATATAGTGCTATATCCATGGCTCACGCTCATGTATTGCGTGAAGATTGAAAAAGTTTTGAAAATGTTACAGTATGAAACAATTGCTTGGCTTGTCATCGGGGTTGTGCATGATTTAAATACTTTGTGTGGGGAAGATGGAGCATAGCCGAGACTATATGATTTTGTAGGATAACTTTCTTCGCCATGTTATTTTGAGAAGACATAATTGCTTAGTTAGTATGCTTGAAGTATTATTATTTTTATGTCAATATGAACTTTTGTCTTGAATCTTTCAGATCTGAATATTCATACCATGATTAAGAAGATTTACATTGAAATTATGCCAAAGTATCACTCTGCATCAAAAATTCTCTTTTATCATTTACCTACTCGAGGACGAGCATGAATTAAGCTTAGATGCCCGATACGCTCCAACGTATCTATAATTTTTGATTGCTCCATGCTACTTTATCTATTGTTTTGGACTATAATGGGCTTTATTTTCCACTTTTATATTACTTTTGGGACTAACCTATTAACCGGAGGCCCAGCCCAGAATTGCTGTTTTTTGCCTTTTTCAGTGTTTCGAAGAAACAGAATATCAAACGGAGTCCAAACGGAATGAAACCTTTGGAAACGTGATTTTCTCACCGAACATGATCCAGGAGACTTGGACCCTACGCCAAGGAACATCGGAGGCGGTCACGAGGGTGGGGGGCGCGCCCCCTGCCTCGTGGGCCCCCTGATGCTCCACCGACGTACTCCTTCCTCCTATATATACCTCACGCACTCCCAAACGATCGTAACAGGAGCCAAAACCTAATTCCACCGCCGCAACTTCCTGTATCCATGAGATCCCATCTTGGGGCCTGTTCCGAGTTCACGGAGGAGGCATCCACCACGGAGGGCTTCTACATAAACACCATAGCCTCTCGATGAAGTGTGAGTAGTTTACTTGACCATCGGGTCCATAGCTAGTAGCTAGATGGCTTATTCTCTCTTTTGGATCTCAACACAATGTTCTCCCTCTCTCGTGGAGATCTATTCGATGTAATCTTCTTTTTGCGGTGTGTTTTTGAGACCGATGAATTGTGGGTTTATGATCCAGCTTATCTATGAATAATATTTGAATCTTCTCTGAATTCTTTTATGTATGATTGAGTTATCTTTGCAAGTCTCTTCAATTATCCGCTTGGTTTGGCCAACTAGATTGGTAGTTCTTGCCATGGGAGAAGTGCATAGCTTTGGGTTCAATCTTGCGTGTCCTTACCCAAAGGATGTAAGGGTTGCAAGGCACGTATTGTATTGTTGCCATCGAGGATAAAAAGATGGGGTATTTATCATATTCCATGAATTTATTCCTCTACATCATGTCATCTTTCTTAAGGCGTTACTCTGTTTTTAACTTAATACTCTAGATGTATGCTGGATAGCGGTCGATGAGTGGAGTAATAGTAGTAGATGCAGAATCGTTTCGATCTACTTGTCTCGGACGTGATGCCTATATACATGATCATACCTAGATATACTCATAACTATGCTCAATTCTGTCAATTGCTCAACAGTAATTTGTTCACCCACCATAGAATATTTATGCTCTTGAGAGAAGCCACTAGTGGAACCTATGGCCCCCGCGTCTATTCTCATCATATCAATCTCCATCACTTTTATACTTGCTTTGTTTTTACTTTGCCTTTTACTTTTCACTTTGCATATTTATACCAAAAATACCAAAAATATTATCTCTATCAGATCTCACTCTCGTAAGTGACCGTGAAGGGATTGACAACCCCTAATCGCGTTGGTTGCGAGTAGCTATCGTTTTGTGCAGGTACGAGGGACTTGTGCGTGACCTCCTACTCGATTGATACCTTGGTTCTCAAAAACTGAGGGAAATACTTACGCTACTGTACTGCATCATCCTCTCCTCTTCGGGGAAAGCCAACGCAAGCTCAAGACGTAGCAAGCTCCCACATCATCAAGTGAGAAACAAACTTTCAATGAAGAATTGAGCCTAATGGTGAAGAACTTCAACAAATTCTACAAGAGTAGAAGCAAAGAAAGAAGCTCCAAGTCAAGGTCCTACAATGACAAAAGATCTTCGAGTCGTGAGCATAATTGCTACAATTGTGGAAGACCCGGACACTATTCCAATGAGTGTATGGCTCCCTACAAAAGAAGAGAAGATTCTCCCAAAAGAAGAAGTAGAAGAGAAGAATCACCACCAAGAGAAATAAATTGTATAGATGATCGTTATGAACGAAGACCCTCTCGGAGAAGCAAGGATTCGGAAAGGAAGGATAAGTCATCAAGGAGCTACACAAAACTAAGACATCAAGCTCATGTTGGTGAATGGGTATCCGGCTCCGACTCCGACAATCACTCCGAAAGAAGTTATTACTCCAACTCCGAATATACTCAAGATGAAGGTGTTGTCGGACTAGCACTTGTGACAACCAACTCCTACGACATATTTGAATCACCAAATGAATGAATTGGGAGATGCTTCATGGCCAAAGGTCCAAAGGTAACACACCCCGAGTATGTTGATTTCAATAGTGATGAAGATGATTTGCTAGGAGATGATGATTTACTTGTTGACAACGCTAGTTATGAAAACTATGATGAATTTGCTGTTAATCATGCTAATCAAGATAAAATGAATGATGATGATAAGAAGGAAATTGAGCGTCTAACTAAAGAAGTAAACACTCTTAAGTTAGCTCATGAAACTACCTTTGAAGATCATCGAGAACTTTTAAAGACTCATGAGAAGCTACGCTTTGAAAAGCTCAACCTTGAGCAAGAGCATGAGTTTTTAAAGGCAATCAATGATGACCTTTGCAAGAAAAGTTCTTCTTACATTGCCAAGTGTTTACTCATGTCTACTTACATGCCACAAGTTAAATCTAACAACAAGAACAAGAAAGATTCTTCATCTAGTAGTAACAACAATCATGCTAAATCCAATGTTGTTGCTTCTAGTAGTTCTCTTGATTCCACTAATGACTCTCTTAGCCAAGTTACACTTGAGCAAGAAAATAGCTTATTGAAGGGAATTATAGAGAAAGGTGTTTACAAGAGCCTTGCCGGAAGTAAGCAATTTGAAGAAATTGTACCAAGCAAGGAAGGCACCGGAAGAATCAAGTTGTTGGATTTGAATGAAAGTTCAATGCCAATGTAGTTGAGTGGGATGAAGATCAATACCCCAAGACAAAGTTTGTTCCTCAACAAGAGAAGTATGATCCTACTTCTTTCTAAGGAACACAAGCTCAAGATGATCTTCCACCACAAGACCACAAGAAAAAAGGGAAGGACAAGCTTCAAGAGGAAATTGATGCATTTGAAGAAGCACCTAAGGCCTTAGTCAAGTGGGTTCCCAAGAATACATCAAGTTCTACTTCATCAAGTACAACTACAACTCCAAGGATTGCCATCAAGATGGTGTGGATCCGGAAGAAGAAGAACTAGAGAGTTCTTGAGGGTGACTCCGCCAACATACTTCACTCTTATCATTTTGGAAATGACAAGTGCAAACAACTACCACATCTTTCACTAGTCCAAGGAGTCACAAACCCTCTTGTTGGTAAGACAAGGGACAAGGTAACCTAATGCATTCATGGACAACATCTTGTGTATACATCACTCTATGTCTATGGATATCCTTGCTTGTTCCTTGTGGGACTAACCCGTGTAGGTATTGAAAGTGCAACTCACTCCAATGGATTGCTCCGAATGATCTACATCAACATTGAGAATCCACATCTTCAACACCTACATGAAGTCATCAATTTGTAAGGAACATTTTCAATTTGTAACAGGTAGCAAGTAATAAAAGTAAACAAGGTGCAGCAAGGTGGCCCAATCCTTTTTGTAGCAAAGGATAAGCCTGGACAAACTCTTATATAAAGGAAAGCGCTCCCGAGGACACATGGGAATTATCGTCAAGCTAGTTTTCATCACGCTCACATGATTCGTCTTAGTTACTTTAACAATTTGGTATGTGGGTGGACCGGTGCTTGGGTGCTTCCCTTCCTTGGACAAGCATCCCACTTATGATTAACCCCTATTGCAAGCATCCGCAACTACAAAAAGAAGTATTAAGGTAAACCTAACCATAGCATGAAACATATGGATCCAAATCAGCCCCTTACGAAGCAACACATAAACTAGGGTTTAAGCTTTTGTCACTCTAGCAACCCATCATCTACTTATTACTTCACAATGCCTTCCTCTAGGCCCAAACAATGGTGAAGTGTCATGTAGTCGACGTTCACATAACACCACTAGAGGAAAGACAACATACATCTCATCAAAATATCGAACGAATACCAAATTCACATGACTACTTATAACAAGACTTCTCCCATGTCCTCAGGAACAAACGTAACTACTCACAAATCATATTCATGTTCATAATCAGAGGGGTATTGATACGTCCATTTTGCATCATGCTTTTATATCGATATTTATCGCATTATGGGCTGTTATTTCACGTTATGTCATAATACTTATGGCTATTCTCTCTTATTTTGCAAGGTTTACATGAAGAGGGAGAATGCCGGCAGCTGGAATTCTGGGCTGGAAAAGGAGCAAATATTGGAGACCTATTTTGTGCAACTCCAAAAGTCCTAAAACTCCACGCAATATCTTAAAATAAATAAAGAAAAATCATCGACAAAGATGAAGGCCAGGGGGCCCACACCCTGCTCACGAGGGTGGGGGGCGCGTCCCCCTGGGGTGCGCCCCCCTACCTCGTGGGCCCCCTGGTGGCTCTCCTACGCCCATCTTCTCCTATATGAAGTCTTTCGATGAGGAAAAACAATTAAGCAACCTTTCGGGATGAGACTCCGCTGCCACGAGGCGGAACCTTGGCGGAACCAATCTAGGGCTCCGGCAGAGCTGTCCTGCCGGGGACACTTCCCTCCGGGAGGGGGAAATCATCACCATCGTCATCACCAACGCTCCTCTCATCAGGAGAGGGCAATCTCCATCAACATCTTCACCAGCACCATCTCATCTCCAAACCATAGTTCATCTCTTGTATCCAATTCTTGTCTCCAAGTTCGGGATTGGTGCTAGTAGGTTGCTAGTAGTGTTGATTACTCCTTGTAGTTGATGCTAGTTGGTTTATTTGGTGGAAGATCATATGTTCAGATCCTTTATGCATATTATTACCCCTCTAATTATGAACATGAATATGCTTTGTGAGTAGTTACGTTTGTTCCTGAGGACAAGGGAGAAGTCTTGCTATTAGTAGTCATGTGAATTTGGTATTCGTTCGATATTTTGATGAGATGTATGTTGTCTAGCCTCTAGTGGTGTTATGTGAACATCGACTACATAACACTTCACCATTATTTGGGCCTAGAGGAAGGCATTAGGAAGTAATAAGTAGATGATGGGTTGCTAGAGTGACAGAAGCTTGAACCCTAGTTTATGCGTTGCTTCGTAAGGGGCTGATTTGGATCCATATGTTTCATGCTATGGTTAGGTTTACCTTAATACTTTTGTTGTAGTTGTGGATGCTTGCAATAGAGGTTAATCATAAGTGGGATGCTTGTTCAAGTAAGAACAACACCCAAGCACCGGTCCACCCACATATCAAATTATCAAAGTACCGAACGCGAATCATATGAACTTGATGAAAACTAGCTTGACGATATTCCCATGTGTCCTCGGGAGTGCTTTTCCTATTATAAGAGTTTGTCCAGGCTTGTCCTTTGCTACAAAAAGGATTGGGCCACCTTGCTGCACTTTATTTACTTTTGTTACTTGTTGCTCGTTACGAATTATCCTATCACGAAACTATCTATTACCACCTATTTCAGTACTTGCAGAGAATACCTTGCTGAAAACCGCTTATCATTTCCTTCTGCTCCTCGTTGGGTTCGACACTCTTACTTATTGAAAGGACTACGATAGATCCCCTATACTTGTGGGTCATCAAGACTCGTTTTTGGCGCCGTTGCCGGGGAGTGTAGCGCCTTTGGTAGGTGGAATTTGGTAAGGAAAAATTTATATAGTGTGCTGAAATTTTCTATCACTTGTTACTATGGAAAGTAATTCTCTGAGGGGCTTGTTCGGGGTATCTTCACCCCGTCCAGTGGAGCAAAGAGTTTCTCCTCAACCTACTGAACCTATTGAAAATGAAACTCCTTTTGAAATTCCTTCGGGTATGATGGAAAAACTGCTAGCTAACACTTTTACAGGAGATGGAACAAAGCATCCTGATGAACATCTACTCTATGTGGATGAAGTTTGTGGACTATTTAAGCTTGCAGGTATATGATGTCTACTACACAACCTTCTTCTTGTAGACGTTGTTGGGCCTACAAGTGCACAGGTTTGTAGGACAGTAGCAAATTTCCCTCAAGTGGATGACCTAAGGTTTATCAATCCGTGGGAGGCGTAGGATGAAGATGGTCTCTCTCAAACAACCCTGCAACCAAATAACAAAGAGTCTCTTGTGTCCCCAACACACCTAATACAATGGTGAATTGTATAGGTGCACTAGTTCGGCGAAGAGATGGTGATACAAGTGCAATATGGATGGTAGATAAAGGTTTTTGTAATCTAAAAATATAAAAACAGCAAGGTAACTAGTGATAAAAGTGAGCGTAAACGGTATTGCAATGATAGGAAACAAGGCCTAGGGTTCATACTTTCACTAGTGCAAGTTCTCTCAACAATAATAACATAGATAGATCATATAACTATCCCTCAACATGCAACAAAGAGTCACTCCAAAGTCACTAATAGTGGAGAACAAACGAAGAGATTATGGTAGGGTACGAAACCACCTCAAAGTTATTCTTTCCAATCAATCCGTTGGGCTATTCCTATAAGTGTCACAAACAGCCCTAGAGTTCGTACTAGAATAACACCTTAAGACACAAATCAACCAAAACCCTAATGTCACCTAGATACTCCAATGTCAGCTCAAGTATCCGTGGGTATGATTATACGATATGCATCACACAATCTCAATTCATCTATTCAAACCAACACATAGAACCTCAAAGAGTGCCCAAAGTTTCTACCGGAGAATCACGACGAAAACGTGTGCCAACCCCTATGCATAGGTTCATGGGCGGAACCCGCAAGTTGATCACCAAAACATACATCAAGTGAATCACGTGATATCCCATTGTCACCACAGATACGCACGGCAAGACATACATAAAGTGTTCTCAAATCTTTAAAGACTCAATCCGATAAGATTACTTCAAGGGGAAAACTCAATTCATTACAAGAGAGTAGAGGGGGAGAAGAAACATAAGATCCAACTATAATAGCAAAGCTCGCGATACATCAAGATCGTGCCAAATCAAGAACACGAGAGAGATCAAACACATAGCTACTGGTACATACCCTCAGCCCCGAGAGTGAACTACTCCCTCCTCGTCATGGAGAGCGCCGGGATGATGAAGATGGCCACCGGTGAGGGTTCCCCCCTCCAGCAGGGTGCCGGAACAGGGTCCCGATTGGTTTTTGGTGGCTCTGGAGGTTTTGCGGCGGCGGAACTCCCGATCTAATATCTGTTCTGGAAGTTTTATGATACGTAGGTATATATGGGTGCAGAAGTGCGTCGGTGGACCGAAGGGGGCCACGAGGCGGGGGCGCCCCTGCCTCGTGGGCACCTCCTTCTTCCCCGACGTGCACTCCAAGCCCATCCGTAGGTTTCCTTCCAAAATAACTTCTCCAGTTGATTTCGTTCGTTTCGACTTCGCTTTGATATTCCTTTTCTTCGAAACACTGAAATAGGCATAAAACAACAAATCTGGGCTGGGCCTCCGGTTAATAGGTTAGTCCCAAAAATAATATAAAAGTGGATAATAAACCCCAATATTGCCCAAAACAGTAGATAATATAGCATGGATCAATAAAAAATTATAGATACGTTGGAGAAGTATCAAGCATCCCCAAGCTTAATTCCTGCTCGTCCTCGAGTAGGTAAATGATAAAAAAGATAATTTTTGATGTGGAATGCTAGTTGGCATAATTTCAATGTAATTCTTCTTAATTGTGATATGAATATTCAGATCTGAAAGATTCAAGACAAAAGTTGAATATTGACATAAAATAATAATACTTCAAGCATACTAACAAAGCAATCACGTCTTCTCAAAATAACATGGCCAAAGAAAGTTATCTCTACACAATCATATAGTCTGGCTATGCTCTATCTTCACCACACAAAGTATTTAAATCATGCACAACCCCGATGACAAGCCAAGCAATTGTTTCATACTTTTGACATTTTCAAAACTTTTTCAATCTTCACGCAATACATGAGCGTGAGCCATGGATATACCACTATAGGTGGAATAGAATGGTGGTTGTGGAGAAGAGAAAAAGGAGAAGATAGTCTCACATGAACTAGGCGTATCAATGGGCTATGGAGATGCCCATCAATAGATATCAATGTGAGTGAGTAGGGATTGCCATGCAACGGATGCACTAGACCTATAAGTATATGAAAGCTCAACAAAAGAAACTAAGTGGGTGTGTATCCAACTCGCTTGCTCACGAAGACCTAGGGCATTTGAGCAAGCCCATCATTGGAATATACAAGACAAGTTCTATAATGAAAAATTCCCACTAGTAAATGAAAGTGACAACATAGGAGACTCTCTATCATGAAGATCATGGTGCTACTTTGAAGCACAAGTGTGGTAAAAGGATAGTAACATTGTCCCTTATCTCTTTTTCTCTCATTTTTTATTTTTTTATTTGGGCCTTTTCTTTTTTTTATGGCCTCTTTTTTCTCTCTTTTTTTCTCTTTTTTTTATTTTTCGTCCGGAGTCTCATCCCAACTTGTGGGGGAATCATAGTCTCCATCATCCTTTCCTCACTGGGATAATGCTCTAATAATGATGATCATCACACTTTTATTTTTCTTACAACTCAACAATTACAACTCGATACTTAGAACAAAATATGACTCTATATGTATGCCTCCGGCGGTGTACTAGGATATGCAATGATTCATGAGTGACATGTATGAAAGAATTATGAATGGTGGATTTGCCACAAATACGATGTCAACCACATGATCATGCTAAGCAATATGACAATGATGGAGCGTGCCATAATAAACGGAATGGTGGAAAGTTGCATGGCAATATATCTCGGAATGGCTATGGAAATGCCATGATAGGTAGGTATGGTGGCTGTTTTGAGGAAGGTATATGGTGGGTGTATGATACCGGCGAAAAGGTGCGCGGTATTAGAGAGTCTAGCAATGGTGGAAGGGTGAGAGTGCGTATAATCCATGGACTCAAAATTAGTCATAAAGAACTCATATACTTATCGCAAAAATCTACAAGTTATCAAAGCAAAGTATTACGCGCATGCTCCTAGGGGGATAGATTGGTAGGAAAAGACCATCGCTCGTCCCCGACCGCCACTCATAAGGAAGACAATCAATAAATAAATCATGCTCCGACTTCATCACATAATGGTTCACCATACGTGCATGCTACGGGAATCACAAACTTTAACACAAGTATCTCTCAAATTCACAACTAATCAACTAGCATGACTCTAATATCACCATCTTCATATCTCAAAACAATCATCAAGCATCAAACTTATCTTAGTATTCAACACACTCATAAGAATTCTTACAAATCTTGTATGCTTAGCATATTAGGATTATTTAAGCAAATTACCATGCTATTTAAGACTCTCAAAATAATCTAAGTGAATCATGAGAGATCAATAGTTTCTATAAAACAAATCCACCACCGTGCTCTAAAAGATATAAGTGAAGAACTAGAGCAAACAACAAACTACTCCAAAAGATATAAGTGAAGATCAATGAGTAGTCGAATAATTGTGCAACTATGTGAAGACTATTTAACATTAAGGAGTTTCATATCTTGGTATTTTATTCAAACAGCAAGCAAAACTAAAGAAAATGACATGACGCTCCAACCAAAACACATATCATGTGGTGAATAAAAATATAGCTCCAAGTAAAGTTACCGATGAACGAAGACGAAAGAGGGGATGCCTTCCGGGGCATCCGCAAGCTTAGACGCTTGGTTATCCATGAATATTACCTTGGTGTGCCTTGGGAATCCCCAAGCTTAAGCTCTTACCACTCCTTATTCCATAGTCCATCAAAGCTTTACCCAAAACTTGAAAACTTCACAACACAAAACTTAACAGAAAACTCATGAGCTCCGTTAGCGAAAGAAAACAAAACACCACTTCAAGGTACTGTAATGAACTCATTCTTTATTTTTATTGGTATTAAACCTACTGTGTTCCAACATATCTATGGTTTGTAAACTATTTTACTAGCCATAGAGTCATCAAAATAAGCAAACAACACAATGAAAACAGAATTTGTCAAAAACAGAATAGTCTGTAGTAATCTGTAACTAACGCAAACTTCTGGAACTCCAAAAAATTCTAAAATAAATTTATGGACCTGAGGAATTTGTCTAGTAATCATCTGCAAAACGAATCAACTAAATAGCACTCTCCAGTAAAAAGTTAAAGCAAATCTCGTGAGTGCTAAAGTTTCTGTTTTTTACAACATGATCATAAAGACTTCACCCAAGTCTTCCCAAAGGTTCTACTTGGCACAAACACTAATTAAAACACAAAACCACGTCTAAACAGAAGCTAGATGGATTATTTATTCCTAAACAGAACCAAAAAGCAAGAAACTAAAATAAAATTGGGTTGCCTCCCAACAAGCGCTAACGTTTAATGCCCCTAGCTAGGCATGATGATTTCAATGATGCTCACAAAAAGATAAGAATTGAAACATAAAGAGAGCATCATGAAGAATATGACTAGCACATTAAGCCTAACCCACTTCCTATGCATAGGGATTTTGTGAGCAAACAACTTATGGGAACAATAATCAACTTGCATAGGAAGGTAAAACAAGCATAACTTCAAAACTTTAAGCACATAGAGAGGAAACTTGATATTATTGCAATTCCTAAAAGCATATATTCCTCCCTCATAATAATTTTCAGTAGAATCATGAATGAATTCAACAATATAATCAGCACCTAAAGCATTCTTGTAGCGACCCGACCCGAATGGATCAAGTCTCTGTGCTTTCGTGTCATCCCTGGATCGGTATGCTGACACACACAGTACTCGAAGGATTTATAACAGAGGTAAATCACATGTATAAAGTAGCGTACAAACTATTACCTCAATCCAAATATATAGCGGAAGCAACAAGGTTGTGGATTCCCATCAACACCAACGGCAAAGTTGAGTATAGGAAATCGTAACCCTAACGTATCACTTACTCGTCGTCTGAAAATTCTGCAACATGAAAAGTTGCAGCCCGAAAACGGGTCAGCACATGGAATATGCTGGCAATGTAACACATAGAGAGTAATGAAAGAATAAGCTATACTACATGCATATATGGCCGGTGGAAAAGCTCTATGGTTATAAGGTTTTGCGAAAAGCCAATTTTCCCTACTTCAAAGGAATAAATTTATTTAACTATCATGGTGGTTGTTAAACATTGAGAATGGTTGACAACATCCTCAATCCCAATTAAAAGTACTCATTAAAACCCAACAATATTAATTAGAAGTAACATGATGAGATCAACAGGATAATCCAAGAACTAGATACTCAAGATGTCCATAACCGGGGACACGGCTAACCATGATTAGTTTGTACACTCTGCAGAGGTTTGCGCACTTTTCCCCAGAAGACTCGATCGCCTCCGCTTGGTTCTCGCACTACATGGTGTTTGAGAGACGGATGACCGAGACACAGTCTTTCAGAAGCACTAGCACCTTACATGTGGGTAGACCGTACCAACCTACATCCCCTACATCAGCTAGCCTACCCGTAAGAGTTCGCACAACTTACTCAACTATGCCAGAGCCCATATTGGCTTGTGGCTGCACACGGAAGTTTCTAGTTTGAATAATCTTATGATCCCTTAGAGCCTGGGTGGCGGTCCAAGAAATACAGCAAATCCTGTCTACCTGTGTGCCTTGACAGCAAGTCCTGAATAGCCAGTGCCTCAATCCACCCAGATGTGTGTTTAAGTTGCCACCTTAGATAAACCATTAATTAACAATCTCACATCTGTCATGGATATTCACTCACCCAATCCACGTCTACGAGCATAGCATGGCATAATAAGCAAACGTAGAAGTAACTCCCAAGGTTTCATAAGTAAAACAGGTAATAGGTACTACCTCAATCTACTTCCCAATCCACAATTTAATTAGATCCTAACCATGCAAGTGTTTGAGGGTTTGATCTAATGCATAAAAACTGGGTAGTAGAAAATGTATGATCAAGTGTTACTTGCCTGCAAAGTTGATGAAGATGATTCGCACTCAAAACTCTTGATAGCTCTACTCGTCACACTCCGGTCAATCTATCGTAATCAAGCAATAGTAACCACACATAAGCAATCACCCAAAAGATCGGAAAGAACGAAGAAAACAATTCGGAAAATGTCAAAACCAAATCAAATAACTCTTGCAGCATAAAACAATTTCTAACAGTACCAAAACTATTTGTATTTGGCCTTATCAGAAAGTTTAGGTCAAGAGCTTCGATTAGCAAAAAGAATCAACTAAATCGGAGTTACGAAACTCAAGTTATGATCAAACGAAGTTCAAATACAAATCTGTTTGAATTCAAATTTTAAAACTTTCAAAAACATGTTTGAGTTGTATTACTGGATAGAGGAGATCATAACGAAAAAGTGGGCGTTGGTTTCGTTGGATTCCGACTTACGAGTAAAAAGTTATAGCCGTTTGAAGATTAGGGACTACGGATAGGTCCATGACGGAAATTAAAAATAAAAAGAAAAATCTATCGAGCGAACGCTCGCTAAACAAAACCGGAAAGAAAAACCGGCGAGAAAATCGATCTAGGGTTTCGGAAAGGAAACCGAAACGAAAAACAGATCTAGAAAACGGAACGGAAACCGATTTAGAAAACTGATCTAGAAAACGTGACGCGGCGCGGGGCTAGTACCTCGAAGAGGCGAGGGGCTCCGGCGGTGGCGGCATAGGGTGGCGGCGGCGGCAAGTGGCGGCGGCGGCGCTGGTGGTGGGGGCGCGTGGGGCGGCGGCGGCGCGCTATGGCGGCGGCGGCGGCTGCTGCTGCTGCTGCATGGAGGAGGAGAGGAGAGGAGAGTTGATTTGATGTGTTGGAGGGGGTGCTTGGGTATTTATATTGGGAGGGAGAGGTTTTGCTTGGGGTAGGGGACAAGAAATAGATTAGGATTAGGAATCCTAGGAATAAAAAACGGAATAACAAAACGGGTCAAATTCTACTAGGAATCGTAAAGAATAGGAAACTTGGGGCTCTGGCTCCCTAGGTGCGTGGTGCGTGCGTTGGCTTTGGCCTTGACGGCGTCATTGGCCATGACTTGGGCCTTTGGCCCAAGGCGCTGTGCTCCTTTTTTTTTAATTTTTTTAACAGAGACAAATAAAAATAATAAAACCAAATAAATAAATATATTATATAGGCATATAATATATCAAAATTTTCAGAAAAAGATTTCCTACATGATGAACTTTATTTTAGCTTCAAATAAAATACATAAAAATTCAAATAAAAAAACAGTGCTACTGCCCTAATAAAATCCACTGAAAATCATTTTAAAAATACCAAAATGATTTCAAATTAATTTCTCCAATTTTCTGTTGTAGGGAATCATGTTACCCTATTTTCCATGTATTTTATTTTTGAAGAAAAATAATTTGAATAAAACTCCAATAACTTCAATTGAAAATAAATTCAAAAGAATTTTGAATTTTAATTCTTTGAAACTCCCAACTCATATTTCATATGTTTTGAAGAAGTCATTTTATCTTCGCCGTGAAAATCATTGAGTTGCATAAAGTTTCAGAATTGGAAATATTTTCCAAATGAATTTCAAATATTTTCAGCACCCTTGTCATTTAAATAAATGGAAGAAGTCATGTCATCTTCTCTCCGGGGTTTTTGTGATGAAAGAATTTGAATTCGAAGATCATAAAAGCAAAATGAAAGTTTGGGAAAGTCTTTTATTCCTCTCATTTAACTTTCAAAAGTTTTAAATTCACTCACTATCACTCAATCAATCAAACAATCAATCAAATCTATCTATTTGTTTATAACATTCCAAAATTTAGAATTTTGGGATGTTACAAACTACCACCCTTAAAATGAATCTCATCCTCGAGATTCGGAGAGGTTAGCAAGAATAGGTTAGGGTTTGGGGGTCTTCTCAAAAATCCATCGATCGTCTCCGGGGTCTCGGGTGCTACCACCCTTAGAAGCATTGTTAAGGTTCCATCAAAACTCATATACTCTATCCTTATTACTGACAGTGTCGGTCTTCTCAGGTCGTAAGGATAATTCCTTCTCTGGGCTCTTCCGGTAGTGGCATAACCTTTTCCTCAAATCTTTTGTCCATTCCTCTTGGTAAGGTTATTCCGAGATTGGGTCTTCATAGCTGACGGGTCTGGCGCCAATTCTAAACAACTATCGATATCTCTTGGTGGTCAACAATTTATGGTTTCTCCTGCAGAAAACGGGTCTGGGTTGAACCTCACTGTATATCCTACGGTTGGCAACAACTGCCTTGTACAAGGGGAAAAGAAATACCTATACCGTTCTAAGGTTTAAACAAGGTTTAATATCGTCGTCTTGCAACTATAGGTAAGTCACTCAGATTTACCATCCCATATAGCGAAGCGAATAATAAGAGTAAGTCGGTATGGTGATCAATCCATCCCGCACCCAAATCATTACCTTGCACATGGTTTAGCGAATCTCGCATTCTAACACTCGGTCATCCTCACAAGCATTGCAGAATGTCTCTTGTCGACGAACCAAGTCCGGAAAATCCATTGATTCTGCAAGCCAAACAAACATCTATCGTTTCTTAACAACTCTCGGGTTTTGCGTAACTCCTATAGAATCGTCGGTTGATACAAGTCGTAACTTCTTCCAGGGTTTTTCCTTCAGCAAGAGTGTGCTTGCTTCTTGGCAGGTCCTGGGGCCTGTGGGTTATGGCCCATCTCATCACTTGAAATCCTTGAACACATCCTCGGGGCAACTGATCGTTATCCCAACATCCAACTCCCTGGCATACTTAAATCCATCCAATTGTACTGTCTCTTTTCCTTATATTTGTGTTTACTCAGACTCATCATGGAATTTCCATTGATCCATATTTCCAACATCATACCTCCTTTATATCCAATAACACTTCATCTCTTCATCCTCGTGGGATGTCCCACATACCGTGATAAAACTTATACTTATGAAATCCATACTCCACTTCGTGGAACCTCATTATCCTTTCCAGGGTCAAGCGTCCTTACAAGGAAATATTGGCCATCTCTGCATGGCACTTCTTCAACTGGAAAACGTGAAACACATCATGAACTCCTGACAGTCCTTCGGGTGACTTCAACTTGTTAGCCTATTCTCCCATACGCTCCAAAACTCGGTATGGTCCTACAAATCTCGGGCTAACTTTCCTTAACTCCAAATCGTTTAACTCCTCGCAGAGGTGGCACACAAAGATATGCTCTGTCTCCAATTTCATAGACTACCTCCTTGCATTTTTGAGTCCGCATAACTCTTACGCTGGATTGAGCTATCTTGATCTATCTCGAATCAACTTAACATTCTCTTGACTCCTTGATCATATTTGGTCCAAACAACCGACGGTCTCCAACTTCATCCCACATCAACGGTGTCCGCTCCTTCTCCCATACAAAGCTTCAAAGGGCCATCTTCAACCGACTTGGTAGCTGTTGTTGTATGAGAAACTCCGCGTAAGGTAAATTATCGTCCCTACTAGATCCATAATCTAGCGCACACGTTCTCAACATGTCCTCCGTATCTGATTGACTCTCTCGGTCTATCCATCTGTATGCGGATGAAAGGCTGTACTGAACTCTAGCCTAGTACCTAAAGTCTGGTGCGGCTGATTCCAAAACTTTGAGGTAAACTGTGTTCCTCTATGATGGTCCTCGGAACTCCATGCAGACATACGATCCTTGTCCAATATATCTTGGCCAACTTCACACTTTTCGTATTTCACTGGGATAAAGTGAGCCACTTTGGTCAAGCGAGTCAACTACTACCCAGATAGAATCATATCCCAATCGGGTTCTGGGAAATCCGGAAATGAAATCATGCCAAGCTTATCCCACTTCCATTAGGGTATCGGCATAGGCTGTAGTAATCCTGCTGGCTTCTGATGCTCTGCTTTTACTTTCTCCGCATGCATCACTTACGACTACATACTCCATAATATCCTTCTTCATACCAGTCCACCAGAAACACTCCTTCAAATCCAAATACATCTTGGTGTTTCCAGGGCGAATCAAGTATGGTGAGTCATGAGCCTCCTGAAGTATTAACTTCCTGATCTTTGCATTATTGGGTATATGTACACTGTCCTCAAACCATAAGGTGTCGTGCTCATCCTTACGAAAACCTTTGGCCTTTCCTTTGCTCATCCTCTGTTTTACCTCAACAATATCTGAGCTTCACGGATCTTTCTCAACAATGTAGACTGAACTTCCATTGCTGCAACAAAACCTTTGGGAACCATCTCCAACCAAAGTTCCCCGAAAATCCTCGGCTAACTCCTTTGATAATCCTCCGATTATGAGGGTATTCGTCCTTATTTTCTTTATGGTTGTGTCCTATTTCTCCACAAAGCTTGCATGCACTTTCTCCATATCATTTCCATAAGGCTTCAACTTCTGGGACACAAACCGAGACTGTAGCAAAGTCAACTTAAATTCTTCCCAAGTGGTTACTCCTGGCCACATTGATGGTTTGGTACATCCTCCACTAGATAGCAGCACCTCTTTCAAAGCACTGAAGAGCATGCTGGGTCATATCTTTTCTGACTATCGGGTTGTTCTTCATGTGATCCTCCATGTTCTGAATCCATCGTTCCATCTCCAATTGACTCATCGGTCCAGAAAATATAAGCTCTTCTCCATCCATCCTCTAATGGGTCCATGGGTTTGGGGTGGGATAAGAGAGATCGAGAGGGATGCACCCAATACAAACAATGGTTTTGAAAAGATAGATTTTATTGTGGCTGTCGGAAAACATCAAACAAATGACAGCTCACAATCGTCGCATCTAACGCACGTATGTAACAGGGGTTAGGTCTTCTAAGGGTCAATAAATCTTCAACGCCATCAAACTCTTCAAGTCTTGTTCATGTCTCCGATGGCTCCTGCTGATCATGCTTGTCCTTCTCAAGTTCTTTTGCCAGATCATCTCTGTTGACGCAGAGTCTCTCGTGACGTCCTTTAATATTCCTTGAGTTGCATTCCAAACTTCTAGTTTCAACATCCTTGGCATGAACCATGATCCTACTGTCCTTCAGTCCTGACGAATCTCCGGTATCTCAAGGTTTTGTTCCTCCAGTTTGGTTACTTCAGCTTCCGGTTCCTGAGTTCTTCACGAACTGCTTCCTTATCAAATACTGCTTCCTGCAGATCCACCTTAAACTTCTTCATGTAATACTCCAGATCCTGGTGATACACCAGCTAAGGTTAAAACTCCAACGTTTGCAGATAGATGCTCCATCAGCTTTCTACCATCCAATCCTTCCATGCATCTGCATGCTTAACTCCGCATGGTGACAATAGCATAGGCGGGCGATAACATCATGGATAGCGTGTTTCTGCTCTTGTCATTTTCATGAGCTATCATTCCATAGTTGAATATCTCCTGCCTTAGGGTTTTCCTGACAAAGCTTTGAATTCTAATGCTCCATGTTCCAGTCTTCCTCCGATACACCTTGATCTCGGTTATTGATAACTTCCATAGTCTGCCAAGTTCCATAAGCGTAACCTTCCTAGGTCATACAAATCCGGAATTTATTTGGAGCCTTCAAATCTCCTAGTCTTCGGAGTCTTCACCGTTGTAGTTTCCGTTTACACGGTAAAATCGTCTTCATTCAATGGTCTTAGTTGTCCGATATCTTGTCTCCTTGGAGTGGTCTCATCACCAAATCTTGAGTGGTCAAAAGGAAAAGGGTATGGTCTCACTAAAAGGAATATTTGAATAAGCTCGAGAGAAGAGAGGTAAAAGATCTTTTGAAAATGAAGTTGTAGAGAAAATCTTTCCTATGGGCTTGTCGGTTTCTAGGGTCACGTCCTACAGTCAACATGTGCTCTGATACCATCTTGTAGCGACCCGACCCGAATGGATCAAGTCTCTGTGCTTTCGTGTCATCCCTGGATCGGTATGCTGACACACATAGTACTCGAAGGATTTATAACAGAGGTAAATCACATGTATAAAGTAGCGTACAAACTATTACCTCAATCCAAACATATAGCGGAAGCAACAAGGTTGTGGATTCCCATCAACACCAACGGCAAAGTTGAGTATAGGAAATCGTAACCCTAACGTATCACTTACTCGTCGTCTGAAAATTCTGCAACATGAAAAGTTGCAGCCCGAAAACGGGTCAGCACATGGAATATGCTGGCAATGTAACACATAGAGAGTAATGAAAGAATAAGCTATACTACATGCATATATGGCTGGTGGAAAAGCTCTATGGTTATAAGGTTTTGCGAAAAGCCAATTTTTCCCTACTTCAAAGGAATAAATTTATTTAACTATCATGGTGGTTGTTAAACATTGAGAATGGTTGACAGCATCCTCAATCCCAATTAAAAGTACTCATTAAAACCCAACAATATTAATTAGAAGTAACATGATGAGATCAACAGGATAATCCAAGAACTAGATACTCAAGATGTCCATAACCGGGGACACGGCTAACCATGATTAGTTTGTACACTCTGCAGAGGTTTGCGCACTTTTCCCCACAAGACTCGATCGCCTCCGCTTGGTTCTCGCACTACATGGTGTTTGAGAGACGGATGACCGAGACACAGTCTTTCAGAAGCACTAGCACCTTACATGTGGGTAGACCGTACCAACCTACATCCCCTACATCAGCTAGCCTACCCGTAAGAGTTCGCACAACTTACTCAACTATGCCAGAGCCCATATTGGCTTGTGGCTGCACACGGAAGTTTCTAGTTTGAATAATCTTATGATCCCTTAGAGCCTGGGTGGCGGTCCGAAGAAATACAGGCAAATCCTGTCTACCCAGGTGCCTTGACAGGCAAGTCCTGGAATAGCCAGGTGCCTCAATCCACCCAGATGTGTGTTTAAGTTGCCACCTTAGATAAACCATTAATTAACAATCTCACATCTGTCATGGATATTCACTCACCCAATCCACGTCTACGAGCATAGCATGGCATAATAAGCAAACGTAGAAGTAACTCCCAAGGTTTCATAAGTAAAACAGGTAATAGGTACTACCTCAATCTACTTCCCAATCCACAATTTAATTAGATCCTAACCATGCAAGTGTTTGAGGGTTTGATCTAATGCATAAAAACTGGGTAGTAGAAAAGGTATGATCAAGTGTTACTTGCCTGCAAAGTTGATGAAGATGATTCGCACTCAAAACTCTTGATAGCTCTACTCGTCACACTCCGGTCAATCTATCGTAATCAAACAATAGTAACCACACATAAGCAATCACTCAAAAGATCGGAAAGAACGAAGAAAACAATTCGGAAAATGTCAAAACCAAATCAAATAACTCTTGCAGCATAAAACAATTTCTAACAGTACCAAAACTATGTGTATTTGGCCTTATCAGAAAGTTTAGGTCAAGAGCTTCGATTAGCAAAAGAATCAACTAAATCGAGTTCTGAAACTCAAGTTATGATCAAACGAAGTTCAAATACAAATCTGTTTGAATTCAAATTTTAAAACTTTCAAAAACATGTTTGAGTTGTATTACTGGATAGAGGAGATCATAACAAAGAAGTGGGCGTTGGTTTCGTTGGATTCCGACTTACGAGTAAAAAGTTATAGCCGTTTGAAGATTAGGGACTACGGATAGGTCCATGACGGAAATTAAAAATAAAAAGAAAAATCTATCGAGCGAACGCTCGCTAAACAAAACCGGAAAGAAAAACCGGCGAGAAAATCGATCTAGGGTTTCGGAAAGGAAACCGAAACGAAAAACCGATCTAGAAAACAGAACGGAAACTGATTTAGAAAACCGATCTAGAAAACGTGACGCGGCGCGGGGCTAGTACCTCGAAGAGGTGAGGGGCTCCGGCGGTGGCGGCATAGGGTGGCGGCGGCGGCGCTGGTGAGGGGCGGCGGCGTGGGCGGCGGCGCGCTATGGCGGCGGGCACTGCTGCTGCTGCTGCTGCTGCTGGAGGAGAGGAGAGGAGAGTTGATTTGATGTGTTGGAGGGGGGTGCTTGGGTATTTATATTGGGGAGGGAGAGGTTTTGCTTGGGGTAGGGACAAGAAATAGATTAGGATTAGGAATCCTAGGAATAAAAAATGGAATAACAAAGCGGGTCAAATTCTACTAGGAATCGTAAAAGAATAGGAAACTTGGGGCTCTGGCTCCCTAGGTGCGTGGTGCGTCGTTGGCTTTGGCCTTGACCGACATTGAGCCAAGCGGCTTGGGCCTTTGGCCCAAGGCGCTGTGCTCTTTTTTTTTTAATTTTTTTTAACAGAGACAAATAAAAATAATAAAACCAAATAAATAAATATATTATATAGGCATATAATATATCAAAATTTTCAGAAAAAGATTTCCTACATGATGAACTTTATTTTAGCTTCAAATAAAATACATAAAATTCAAATAAAACAAACAGTGCTACTGCCCTAATAAAATCCACTGAAAATCATTTTAAAATACCAAAATGATTTCAAATTAATTTCTCTCCAATTTTCTGTTGTAGGAATCATGTTACCCTATTTTCCATGTATTTTATTTTGAAGAAATATAATTTGAATAAAACTCCAATAACTCCAATTGAAAATAAATTCAAAAGAATTTTGAATTTTAATTCTTTGAAACTCCCAACTCATATTTCATATGTTTTGAAGAAGTCATTTTATCTTCGCTCGTGAAAATCATTGAGTTGCATAAAGTTTCAGAATTGGAAATATTTTCCAAATGAATTTCAAATATTTTCAGCACCCTTGTCATTTAAATAAATGGAAGAAGTCATGTCATCTTCTCTCCGGGTCTTTGTGATGAAAGAATTTGAATTCGAAGATCATAAAAGCAAAATGAAAGTTTGGGAAAGTCTTTTATTCCTCTCATTTAACTTTCAAAAGTTTTAAATTCACTCACTTTCAGTCAATCAATCAAACAATCAATCAAATCTATCTATTTGTTTATAACATTCCAAAATTTAGAATTTTGGGATGTTACAATTCTTTTCATGATCTACTAGCATAGAAAATTTATTACTCTCCACATAAGAAAATCTATTCTCATCAATAGTAGTGGGAGCAAACTCAACAAAATAACTATCATGTGAAGCATAATCCAATTGAAAATTAAAATCACGATGACAAGTTTCATGGTTATCTTTATTCTTTATAGCATATGTATCATCACAATAATCATCATAGATAGGAGGCATGCTTTTATCATAATAAATTTGCTCATCAAAACATGGGGGACTAAACATATCATCTTCATCAAACATAGCTTCCCCAAGCTTGTGGCTTTGCATATCATTAGCATCATGGATATTCAAGGAATTCATACTAACAACATTGCAATCATGCTCATCATATAAATATTTAGTGCCAAACATTTTAATGCATTCTTCTTCTAACACTTTGGCACAATTTTCCTTTCCATCATACTCACGAAAGATATTAAAAAGATGAAGCGTATGAGACAAACTCAATTCCATTTTTTGTTAGTTTTCATTTATAAACTAAACTAGTGATAAAACAAGAAACAAAAATATTCGATTGAAAGATCTAAAGATATACCTTCACTTACCTAGCCTCCCCGGCAACGGCACCAGAAAAGAGCTTGATGTCTACTACACAACCTTCTTCTTGTAGACGGTGTTGGGCCTTCAAGTGCACAGGTTTGTAGGATAGTAGCAAATTTCCCTCAAGTGGATGACCTAAGATTTATCAATCCGTGGGAGGCATAGGATGAAGATGGTCTCTCTCAAACAACCCTGCAACCAAATAACAAAGATTCTCTTGTGTCCCCAACACCCCTAATACAATGGTGAATTGTATAGGTGCACTAGTTCGGCGAAGAGATGGTGATACAAGTGCAATATGGATGGTAGATAAAGGTTTTTGTAATCTGAAAATATAAAAACAGCAAGGTAACTAGTGATAAAAGTGAGCATAAACGGTATTGCATTGATAGGAAACAAGGCCTAGGGTTCATACTTTCACTAGTGCAAGTTCTCTCAACAATAATAACATAGATAGATCATATAACTATCCCTCAACATGCAACAAAGAGTCACTCCAAAGTCACTAATAGTGGAGAACAAACGAAGAGATTATTGTAGGGTACGAAACCACCTCAAAGTTATTCTTTCCAATCAATCCGTTGGGCTATTCCTATAAGTGTCACAAACAGCCCTAGAGTTCGTACTAGAATAACACCTTAAGACACAAATCAACAAAAACCCTAATGTCACCTAGATACTCCAATGTCAGCTCAAGTATCCGTGGGTATGATTATACGATATGCACCACACAATCTCAATTCATCTATTCAAACCAACACATAGAACCTCAAAGAGTGCCCAAAGTTTCTACCGGAGAATCACGACGAAAACGTGTGCCAACCCCTATGCATAGGGTCATGGGCGGAACCCGCAAGCTGATCACCAAAACATACATCAAGTGAATCACGTGATATCCCATTGTCACCAGAGATACGCACGACAAGACATACATCAAGTGTTCTCAAATCTTTAAAGACTCAATCCGATAAGATTACTTCAAGGGGAAAACTCAATTCATTACAAGAGAGTAGAGGGGGAGAAGAAACATAAGATCCAACTATAATAGCAAAGCTCGCGATACATCAAGATCGTGCCAAATCAAGAACACGAGAGAGAGAGAGAGATCAAACACATAGCTACTGGTACATACCCTCAGCCCCGAGAGTGAAATACTCCCTCCTCGTCATGGAGAGCGCCGGGATGATGAAGATGGCCACCGGTGAGGGTTCCCCCCTCCGGCAGGGTGCCGGAACAGGGTCCTGATTGCTTTTTGGTGGCTCTGGAGGTTTTGCGGCGACGGAACTCCCGATCTAATATCTGTTCTGGAAGTTTTATGATACGTAGGTATATATGGGTGCAGGGGGTACGTCGGTGGACCGAAGGGGGGGCCACGAGGTAGGGGGCGCGCCCCCACCCTCGTGGGCACCTCCCTTCTTCCCTGACGTGCACTCCAAGCCCATATGGTAGGTTTCCTTTGAAAAATAACTTCTCCAGTTGATTTCGTTCCGTTTCGACTTCGTTTGATATTCCTTTTCTTCGAAACACTGAAATAGGCATAAAACAGCAAATCTGGGCTGGGCCTCCGGTTAATAGGTTAGTCCCAAAAGTAATATAAAAGTGGATAATAAAGCCCAATATTGCCCAAAATAGTAGATAATATAGCATGGAGCAATCAAAAATTATAGATACGTTGGAGACGTATCAGTATACCCGATGATGTTGTTAAGAAGAAGGTCTTCCCTTTATCTTTGAAGGGAGACGCATTGACATGGTACAGGCTATGTGATGATACGAGATCATGGAACTATAAAAGATTGAAATTGGAATTTCATCAAAAGTATTACCCTATGCATCTTGTTCACCGTGATCACAGTTATATATATAATTTTTGGCCTCGCGAAGTAGAAAGCATCGCTCAAACTTGGGGGAGGCTTAAATCAATGTTATATTCATGCCCCAATCATGAGCTCTGAAGAGTGACAATTCTTCAGAATTTTTATGCTCGGCTTTCTGATAACAATCGCACCATGCTCGATACTTCTTGTGCTGGCTCTTTTATGATGAAGACTATTGAATTAAATGGAATTTATTGGATAGAATTAAACGCAACTCTGAAGATTGGGACCTCGACGAAGGTAAGGAGTCAGGTATGACACCTAAGTTTGATTGTGTTAAATCTTTTATGGATACCGATATTTTCCGTAAGTTTAGCACTAAATATGGACTTGACTCTGAGATAGTAGCTTCTTTCTGCGAATCTTTTGCTACTTATGTTGATCTCCCCAAGGAGAAGTGGTTTAAATATCATCCTCCCATTGAAGTAAAAGTAGCTGCACCTATTAAAGTTGAAGAAAAGACTGTCACTTATAATGATCCTGTTGTTCCTACCTCTTATGTTGAGAAACCACCTTTCCCTGTTAGAGTACAAGATCATGCCAAAACTTCAACTGTTGTTCGTAAAAGCAATATTAGAACTTATACACCTCCTGAGCAAGTCAAAGTAGAACCTAATATTGCTATTGTTAAAGATCTCTTGTCTGATAATATTGATGGGCATGTTATTCAATTCTACGGTGAATCTGCTAGAATTGCTAAACCTTGTGCTAGAGATAAACATAGACCTGTGGTAGGCGTGCCTGTTATTTCTGTTAAAATAGGAGATCATTGTTATCATGGCTTATGTGATATGGGTGCTAGTGCTAGTGTTATACCTTATGACTTGTATAAGGAAATCAAGCATGAAATTGCACCTGCTGAGTTAGAAGATATTGATGTTACAATTAAACTTGCCAATAGAGATACTATATCTGCAATGGGAATTGTTAGAGATGTTGAAGTCTTGTGTGGGAAAACTAAATATCCTGCTGATTTTCTTGTTCTCAGTTCTCCACAAGATAGCTTTTGTCCCATTATATTTGGTAGACCCTTCTTGAATACTGTTAATGCTAAGATAGACTACAAAAAGGATGTTGTTACTACTGGCTTGGATGATATGATTCATGAGTTTAATTTGTCTAAATTTAGTAAACAACATCGTGAGGAAGAATTGCCTAGTAAGGATGAAATCATTGGTCTTGCTTCTATTGCCGTACCTCCTAGTGATCCTTCAGAACACTATTTGCTAGACCATGAAAATGATATGTTCATGAATGAAAGAAGGGAAATAGATGAAGTATTCTTTAAACAGGAACCTATTCTGCAACATAATTTGCCTGTTGAAATCCTAGGGGATCCCCCTCCACCCAAGGGTGATCCCGTGTTTGAGCTTAAACCGTTGCCTGATAATCTTAAATATGCTTATCTTGATGAAAAGAAAATATATCCTGTTATTATTAGTGCTAACCTTTTAGAGCATGAAGAAGAAAGATTATTGAAAACTCTGAAGAAGCACCGTGCTGCTATTGGATATACTGTTGATGATCTTAAGGGCATTAGTCCCACTCTATGTCAACATAAGATAAATTTGGAAGCGGATGCCAAACCCGTTCGTGATCCTCAACGAAGTTTGAATCCTAAAATGAAAGAAGTAGTAAGAAAAGAAATACTCAAGCTTCTGGAGGCAGGTATAATTTATCCCGTTGCTGATAGCCAGTGGGTAAGTCCTGTCCATTGTGTCCCTAAGAAGGGAGGTATTACTGTTGTCCCTAATGATAAAGATGAATTGATCCCGCAAAGAATTATTAAAGTTTATAGGATGGTAATTGATTTCTGCAAATTAAATAAAGCTACTAAGAAAGATCATTACCCCTAACCTTTTATTGATCAAATGCTAGAAAGATTATGCAAACATACACATTATTTCTTTCTAGATGGTTATTCTGGTTTCTCTCAAATACCTGTGTCGGCTAAAGATCAATCAAAGACTACTTTTACATGCCCTTTTGGTACTTTTGCTTATAGACGTATGCCTTTTGGTTTATGTAATGCACCTGCTACCTTTCAAAGATGCATGATGGCTGTATTCTCTGACTTTTGTGAAAAGATTTGTGAGGTTTTCATGGACGACTTTTCCGTCTATGGATCCTCTTTTGATGATTGTTTGAGCAATCTTGATCGAGTTTTGCAGAGATGTGAAGAAACTAATCTTGTCTTGAATTGGGAAAAGTGCCACTTTATGGTTAATGAAGGTATTGTCTTGGGGCACAAAGTTTCTGAAAGAGGTATTGAAGTTCACAAAGCCAAGGTTGATGCTATTGAAAAGATGCCATGTCCTAAGGACATCAAAGTATAAGAAGTTTCCTTGGTCACGCCGGATTTTATAGGAGGTTCATTAAGGACTTCTCAAAAATTTCTTGGCCTCTGACTAATTTATTACAAAAAGATGTAATATTTGTCTTTGATGATGATTGTGTAGAAGCATTTGGAATACTTAAGAAAGCATTAGTCTCTGCACTTGTTGTTCAGCCACCTGATTGGAATTTACCCTTTGAAATTATGTGTGATGCTAGTGATTATGCTGTAGGTGCTGTTCTAGGGCAAAGAGTTGATAAGAAATTAAATGTTATCCATTATGCTAGTAAGACTCTAGAAAATGCTCAAAGAAATTATGCTACTACCGAAAAGGAACTTTTAGCAGTTGTATTTGCTTGTGATAAATTCAGACCCTATATTGTTGATTCTAAAGTAACTATTCACACCGACCATGCAGCTATTAAATATCTCATGGAAAAGAAAGATGCAAAACCTAGACTTATTAGATGGGTTCTCTTGTTACAAGAATTTGATTTGCATATTGTTGATAGAAAAGGAGCTGAGAACCCCGTTGCGGACAACTTATCTAGGTTAGAGAATGTTCTTGATGACCCACTACCTATTGATGATAGCTTTCCTGATGAACAATTAAATGTCATAAGTACTTCTCGTAGCACTCCATGGTATGCTGATTATGCTAATTATATTATTGCTAAATTTATACCACCTAGCTTCACATACCAACAAAAGAAAAAGATTTTCTATGATTTGCGACATTACTTTTGGGATGACCCACATCTTTATAAAGAAGGAGTAGATGGTGTTATTAGACGTTGTGTACCGAGCATGAACAGGATGATCCTACATAAGTGTCACTCCGAAGCTTATGGAGGACACCACGCTGGAGATAGAACTGCACATAAGGTATTGCAATCCGGGTTTTATTGGCCTACTCTCTTCAAGGATGCCCGTAACTTTGTTTTGTCTTGCGATGAATGTCAAAGAATTGGTAATAGTAGTAGACGTCAAGAAATGCCTATGAATTATTCACTTGTTATTGAACCATTTGATGTTTGGGGCTTTGATTATATGGGACCTTTTCCTGCCTCTAATGGATATACACATATTTTAGTTGCTGTTGATTACGTTACTAAGTGGGTAGAAGCTATTCCAACTAGTAGTGCTGATCATAACACCTCTATTAAAATGCTCAAGGAAGTTATTTTTCTGAGGTTTGGAGTCCCTAGATATTTAATGACTGATGGTGGTTCACACTTTATTCATGGTGCTTTCCGTAAAATGCTTGCTAAATATGACGTTAATCATAGAATTGCATCTCCTTATCACCCACAGTCTAGTGGTCAAGTAGAATTGAGCAATAGAGAGCTCAAATTAATTTTGCAAAAGACTGTTAATAGGTCTAGAAAGAATTGGTCCAAGAAACTTGATGATGCATTATGGGCCTATAGAACTGCATATAAGAATCCTATGGGTATGTCTCCGTATAAAATGGTTTATGGAAAAGCATGTCACTTACTTCTCGAACTAGAACATAAGGCATATTGGACTATTAAAGAGCTCAACTATGATTTCAAACTTGCCGGTGAGAAGAGGTTATTTGATATTAGCTCACTAGATGAATGGAGAACCCAAGCTTATGAAAACGCTAAGTTGTTTAAAGAAAAAGTTAAAAGATGGCATGACAAAAGGATACAAAAGCGTGAGTTTAATGTAGGTGATTATGTATTGCTATACAACTCTCATTTAAGATTTTTTGCAGGAAAACTTCTCTCTAAATGGGAAGGTCCCTACGTTATCGAGGAGGTCTATCGTTCCGGTGCCATAAAAATCAACAACTTCGAAGGAACAAATTCGAAGGTGGTAAACGGTCAAAGGATCAAACATTATATCTCAGGTAATCCCATAAATGTTGAAACCAATATTATTGAAACCGTAACCCCGGAGGAATACATAAGGGACACTTTCCAGACCGTTTCAGACTCCAAAAAGGAATAGGTATGTGGTACGGTAAGTAAACCGACTCCAAAACAATTTTTAAGGCAATATTTCTCTGTTTTGGAATATTTAGAAAAATAGAAAAATAAGTAGTAGTCCGGGAAGGACACGAGGGCCCCACGAGGGTGGTGGGCACGCCCTACCCCCTGGGCGCGCCCCCTACCTCGTGAGTACCCCGTGTGCCCTCTGGACTCGGTTTTCTTGCACGATATGTATTTTGGTCGGTAAAAAATCATTATATATTCTCCCGAAGGTTTTGACTCCCGTATCACGCAATTATCCTCTGTTCTTGTTTCGAGCTATTTTCTGTCAGGGTTGTCAAGGCCAGGCATCATGTCGTCCCCCTCCTCCGACAATGGTGACAAAGATGCTTGGCTAATGAAGATAGAGCTGAAGAGGGAAGAATCCATGGAGATCAACAAGGATGAAAGGATCAAGAAGGCCACAGAGGACCAAGCTCCGGCAGAAGACACCCTCCAACTTGATCACAACTTTCTCACCCCAACTAAAATCGAAGCTTTCAAGATGATTGATTAGCTCGTATTCAAAACAAGTATCTCACAAGTGAAAATATTTTGTTGAAGGAGCATATTGTTGCACTCAAGGGCATTATCCGCAAGTTGGAGGACCTCTTACGCTCGATGTGCGACTATCCATCACCTCCACCTTCACCGACAAAGAAGGAGGCATAATCATATGGGTATGGGCACTCCCCTTGGCAATTGCCAAGCTTGGGGGAGGTGCCCCGGTATCGTATCACCATCACAACTCCTATCTTTACCGTTTTCTTAGTTCGATCCTATTAGTAGTATCTTTATTTAGTAGAATAAAGTTTATGGCATGATCTAGTTTTGAGTTTTGCTTTATGATCTCTCTATGTAATCAAGTCCGTGAGCTATATATATAATAAAGTTTAGTGTTGAGTCAAGGGCTTGATTGTTTTGCCATGATCTTGGGTGAATAGAAAGAAGAAAAATAATAAAAAGAAACAAAGAGTTCATATTGATCTTATTGAGAGTAATGACTTCACATAGAAAGAGTATGATGATTAAAAGTTGTTGGGAGTTGGCAAATATAGTTTTGGTCATAGTTGCAATTAATAGGAAGTAATAAGGAAAGAAAGGTTTCACATATAGATATATTATCATTGACATCTTTTATGATTGGGAGCACTCATTAAAATACAACATGCTAAAGAGTTGATGTTGGACAAGGAAGACAACGTGATGAGTTATGTTTTCTTATATCTGAGATAAAGTATGTTGTCATGGATCCTCTAACATGTTGAGCTTGCCTTTCCCCCTCATGCTAGCCAAATTCTCAGCACCAAGTAGAGATACTACTTGTGCTTCCAAATACCCTTAAACCAGTTTAGCCATGAGAGTCCACTATATCTACCTATGGATTAAGTAAGATCCTTCAAGTAAGTTGTCATCGGTGCAAAGCAATAAAAATTGCTCTAAATATGTATGATTGATTGGTGTGGGAGAAATAAGCTTTATACGATCTTGTGATATGGAAGAAATAAAAGCGACGGATTGCATAATAAAGGTTCATATCACAAGGGGCAATATAAAGTGACGTTCTTTCGCACTGAGATTTTGTGCATCCAACCATAAAAGCGCATGGCAACCTTTGCTTCCCTCTGCGAAGGGCCTATCTTTTATTATTATCCTCTACCTTATGCAAGAGTCACGGTGATCTTCACCTTTCCTTTTTCATTTTATCCTTTGGCAAGCCCAGCATGTTGGAAAGAACATGATATACATATCTAATTGGATGTAGGGGAGCATGAATTGTTATTGTTGACATTACCCTTGAGGTAAAAGGTCGTGGGGCAAAACTACAAGCCCCTATCTTTCTCTGTGTCCGATTAAAACTCCGTAACCACAAGTATTGCGTAAGTGTTAGCAATTATGAAGGATTAAGTGATAGTGGAGTATGTGGACTTGCTTCTAAGCTCTGACATAGACTCTTTCTGATATTATGATAAATTGCAATTGCTTCAATGACTGAGGTTAGAATTTGTTAGTGCTCAATAAGGTTTCTGATTCATACTTTCGCATTGTGAAAAAGATCATCACTCGAGCATAAGTATCATATGACAAAATCTATATATGTTGCCGTTATAAGAACAATCATGATGCCTTCATGTCCGTATTTTATTTTTATCGACGCCTCTACCTCTAAAGATGAGGACATATTTATTGTTACCGGCTTTTCACTTGAGGACAAGCGAGGTCTAAGCTTGAGGGAGTTGATACGTCCATTTTGCATTATGCTTTTATATCGATATTTATCGCATTATGGGCTGTTATTTCACGTTATGTCATAATACTTATGGCTATTCTCTCTTATTTTGCAAGGTTTACATGAAGAGGGAGAATGCCGGCAGCTGGAATTCTGGGCTGGAAAAGGAGCAAATATTGGAGACCTATTCTATGCAACTCCAAAAGTCCTGAAACTCCACGGAATATCTCAAAATAAATAAAGAAAAATTGTCGCCAAAGATGAAGACCAGGGGCCCACAACCTGCTCACAAGGGTGGGGGGCGCGCCCCCCCTGGGGCGCGCCCCCTACCTCGTGGCCCCCCTGGTGGCTCTCCGACACCCATCTTCTCCTATATGAAGTCTTTCTATGAGGAAAAAACATTAAGCAACCTTTCGACGAGACTCACGCCACGAGGCGGAACCTCATGGAACCAATCTAGGGCTCCGCAGAGCTGTCCTGCCGAGGACACTTCCCTCCGGGAGGGGGAAATCATTACCATCGTCATCACCAACGCTCCTCTCATTAGGAGAGGGAAATCTCCATCAACATCTTCACCAGCACCATCTCATCTCCAAACCATAGTTCATCTCTTGTATCTAATTCTTGTCTCCATGTCCGGGATTGGTGCTAGTAGGTTGCTAGTAGTGTTGATTACTCCTTGTAGTTGATGCTAGTTGGTTTATTTGGTGGAAGATCATATGTTCAGATCCTTTATGCATATTATTACCCCTCTAATTATGAACATGAATATGCTTTGTGAGTAGTTACATTTGTTCCCGAGGACAAGGGAGAAGTCTTGCTATTAGTAGTCATCTGAATTTGGTATTCGTTTGATATTTTGATGAGATGTATGTTGTCTAGCCTCTAGTGGTGTTATGTGAATGTCGACTACATAACACTTCACCATTATTTGGGCCTAGAGGAAGGCATTAGGAAATGATAAGTAGATGATGGGTTGCTAGAGTGACAGAAGCTTAAACCCTAGTTTATGCATTGCTTCGTAAGGGGCTGATTTGGATACATATGTTTCATGCTATGGTTAGGTTTACCTTAATACTTTTGTTGTAGTTGCGGATGCTTGCAATAGAGGTTAATCATAAGTGGGATGCTTGTTCAAGTAAGAACAGCACCCAAGCACCGATCCTCCCACATATCAAATTATCAAAGTACCAAACGGGAATCATATGAACTTGATGAAAACTAGCTTGACGATATTCCCATGTGTCCTCGGGAGCGCTTTTCCTATTATAAGAGTTTCTCCAGGCTTGTCCTTTGCTAAAAAAAGGATTGGGCCACCTTGCTGCACTTTATTTACTTTTGTTGCTTGTTGCTCGTTACGAATTATCCTATCACAAAACTATCTATTACCACTTATTTCAGTACTTGCAGAGAATACCTTGCTGAAAACCGCTTATCATTTCCTTCTGCTCCTTGTTGGGTTCGACACTCTTATTTATCAAAAGGACTATGATAGATCCCCTATACTTGTGGGTCATCAGGTATTAATAGGCATAAAGGATCTGAACATATGATCTTCCACGAAATAAACCAACTTTTGGAGTTGTGCAGAATAGGTCTCTAATATTTGCTCCTTTTCCAGCCCAGAATTCCAGCTGCCGGCATTCTCCCTCTTCATGTAAACCTTGTAAAATAAGTGAGAATGGGCATAAGTATTGTGACATAACGTGTAATAACAGCCCATAATGCAATAAAAATGATATAAAAGCATGATGCAAAATGGACGTATCAACTCCACCAAGCTTAGACCTCGCTTGTCCTCAAGCGGAAACCGATAACGAAAAATATGTCCACATGTTTAGAGATAGAGGTGTCGATGAAATAAAATACGGACATGAGCGCATCATGATAATTCTTATAACAGCAACATATATATATATATATATATATATATATATATATATATATATATATATATATATATATATATATATATTGCCATATGATTTCTTATGCTAAAGTGACAATCTATTCACAATCTCAAGTATGAATAAGAAACTTCATTGAGAACTAACAAACTATAATCTCGGTCATTGAAGCAATTGGAATTTATCATAACATAGGAAAGAGTCAATATAAGAGCTTTTTAGCAAGTCCACATACTCAACTATCATTTAGTCTTTCACAATTGCTAACAGTCACGCAATACCTATGGGTTTGGAGTTTTAATCGGACATAGAGAAAGATAGGGGCTTATAGTGTTGCCTCCCAACCTTTTACCTCAAGGGTAATGTCAACAATAATAGTTCATGATAACTTACATCCAATTGTATATATATATATATATATCAGGATCTTTCCAACACAAGGTGCTTGCCAAAGAATAAAATGTAAAAAGGAAAGGTGAAGTTCACCACGACTCTTGTATAAGGTATGAGACAAGAATAAAAGATAGGCCCTTCGCAGAGGGAAGCAGAGGTTGTCATGTGCTTTTATGGTTGGATGCATGAAATCTTAATGCAAAAGAACGTCACTTTATATTGCCACTTGTGATATGGACCTTTATTATCCAGTCCGTCGCTTTTATTTCTTCCACATCACAAGATTGTATAAAGCTTATTTTCTCCACACTAATAAATCATACATATTTAGAGAGCAATTTTTATTGCATGCAACAATGACAACTTACTTGAAGGATCCTACTCAATCCATAGGTAGATATAGTAGACTCTCATGGCAAAACTGGGTTTAAGGATATTCAGAAGCACAAGTAGTATCTCTACTTGGTGCAAAGAGTTTGGCTAGAATGAGGGAGAAAGGCATGCTCAACATGTTGGATGATCCATGACAATATACTTTATTTCGGATATAACAAAACATAACCCATTACGTTGTCTTCCTTGTCCAACATCAACTCTTTAGCATGTCATATTTTAATGAGTGCTCACAATCATAAAAGATATCCAAGATAGTATATTTATATGTGAGGACCTCTCTTTCTTTATTACTTCCTATTAATTGCAACGATGACCAAAACTATGTTTGTCAACTCTCAACAACTTTCATCCATCATACTCTTTATATATGAAGTCATTACTCTCCATAAGATCAATATGATCTCTTTATTCTTTTTATTCATTCTTTTTCTTTTATTTCCTCAAGATCATAACAGGATAATCAAGCCCTTGACTCAGCACTAATCTTTATTATATATAGCTCACGGACTCGATTACATAGAAGGATCATAAAGCAAAACTAGATCATACTAAACTTTATTCTACTAGATCAAAATATTACTAAAAGGATCGAACTAAGAAAAACGGTAAAGATAGGAGTGTGATGGTGATACGATACCGGGGCACCTCCCCCAAGCTTGGCAGTTGCCAAGGGGAGTGCCCATACCCATGTGTTTATGTCTCCTTCTTCGGAGGTGGTAGTGTGATATTCTTGGCGATGATACCCCTCAGGATACAATTCTGTTCCTCGAGCTTATTGACTTGCTGCTTGAGGTCCATTATTTCCTTACGGAGCTTGCAGGTGACGGTTAAAGCTCCTTTCACCCATGGATGTTGCATAGCTGCGGGGGAACAAGTAACACTCTTTTTCATATTTTCATAAGAGAGAAATTTAACATTGGAAGGGATGACCGAGTTTGGAATAGCTGAGCTCTGTATTTCCCCCATCGTGAATCTGGCTCAGAAACGGGAAGTAACTTCTTGATCCTCCTCTATGGCATCTATCCTTTTCAAGTCGGCCTCCATATTTTCCCCCATTGATGGTCCAAACTGGTTAGCATCACTGTTTGCTGTTGGTCACGGTGTCAGATTAGACACCCGACTCTCCCCGACTGACTCTTGGGAAGACATCTTGCTCTAATCTGCGGCAGAAAACAACTTGAAACAAAAACAGAGGATATTTTCGTGATACCGTGGTCAAAAACTTCAGGAGATTATATAATGAATTTTTACCGACCAAAACAATTATCCTGCAAGAAAACGGAGTCCGGAGAGCACACGAGGTGCCCACGAGGAAGGGGGGCGCGCCAAGGGGGTAGGGCGCGCCCTCCACCCTCGTGGAAGCCTCGTGTCCTTCCCGGACTACTTATTATTTTCCGATTTTCTTAAATATTCCAAAACGGAGAAAAATTATCATTAGAACTGTTTTGGGGTCGGTTTACTTACCGTACCACATACCTATTCCTTTTCGGAATCTGAAACGTTCTGGAAAGTGTCCCTTATGTATTCCTCCGGGGTTACGGTTTCACTAACATTAGTTTCAACGTTTATAGGATTACTTGAGATATAATGTTTGATCCTTTCATCGTTCACCACCCTCGGATTTGTGCCTTCGAAGTTGTTGATTTTTATGGCACAGGAACGATAGGCCTCCTCGATAACGTAAGGCCCTCACCACAAAAAAAAAGACACATCTGTGACATTTTGGGCCGAACGAATTTTTTCTGTCATACTTATGACACTTCTATGACGATAATTGTGACAAAACCCGGTATCATCATAGATGTGGTGGGCTCCTACTTCTATGAAAAAAAATAATTACAAAAAATGGGCTTTTCATCTTGGGCGGCCTGGAGACACAACTGCATGACATTCTTTGGGCCGTCCATGACGGAAAAAACCATGGTAGAAGCGAGGGCGAGGAAAATATCGGGGTGTTCCCGGTTATGGTGGGTGGTCGGGGCGAGCGATGCGCTGCTTTCTCTCGTACACGCGCTTGCTGGAGTGCGGCGTTCAGCTCTAATCGAACCCAAGCGAGGCGTAGGGCTCTAATCGAACCCGGCGATTGCAACGCAGCTACGACATTCTTGAACTCGAGCGATAGATCGATGGATGTTAATCAACCCGATCGAGCGATTCGCTCGCCATCGCTGCTAATCAAGCCGATCGATGCTGCCTCTGGATGAACAGATGGCGTTCTTTGGGGGGGTTTGGATGAACAGTTCGGTGGGGGTGGATGAACAGGAGCCCATGGTGTTGCCTCTGGATGAACATGACCCTGATCGATCGAGCCGGTTGGGGCTCGATGAACAGGGCCCCGTGGAGGTCTGGATGAACAGGACCACCCCGTGGAGGGCTGGATGAACAACAGACGGTGGAGGGCTGGATGAACAGTAGCCCGTGGAGGGGTGGTTGAACAGGAGCCCGTGGAGAGGGCTGCTTGAACAGTAGCCGGTGGAGTAGCGCGCAGTGGAGGCTGGATGAACAGGAGCCTGTGGATGAACAATCGCAGGTGGAGGCTGGAGGAGGTCGATGGTGGATGAACAGTAGCCCGTGGAGGCTGGAGGGGGTCGACGGTGAAGATGAACAGTATCACGTGGAGTCCTGTTTTGCGGTACGCCACACCCCTCCAGATGAACAGGACCCCCGTTTCGACCGTAGCGCTCCAACACAAGTCCGTTTCCTCCGTTTTGCGATACACCACACCCCTCCCGATCAACAGGACCCTCATTTCGACCACAGGAGGTCCGTTTCCTCCGTTTTGCGGTACGCCAGACCCCTTCCGATGAACAGGATCCCGTTTAGAACATGGCCGGTCGAACACAAGGCCGTTTCCTCCGTTCTGTGGTACGCCAGGCCTTGTTTCCATCGGCTGTTCCGTCCAAGCCCTCCCGATGAACACGACGACGCATTCCGTTCCGACCCAGCCGGTTGGCTCCCCATGAACATGACGACGACGCCTTTCTCCGTTCAGACCCAGCCATGTACACGAGCCCTGTCGTACGTGTGCGCGAGTAGGCGTTCGAGACCCTGCCCGTATGTACGTACGTGGACGCATTTTGTTTCTTGCACACTGGCCGATGTACGTACGTGTACATGCTACGTGCGCGCCTCTACTACGAGACGTGCGCGCCTCTACATCGACCAGTATGTACGTACAGGTTCACGACCAAAATGACAATGCTACGTACGCTTCGACCAGGTGGGTCCCGACTGTCAGGCACTTCCTTGCGTGCGAAGATGTAGCTCGTGGGTCCCAGCAGTCAGGGGGGCGAATCTTTTTTTTCGGACAAACTTCCTTGCGTGCGAAGATGTAGCTGGTGGGTCCCAGCAGTCAGGGGGAAATGTTTTTTGGCGAAATGCGGTGGCCCGTCCGGTGGGTCCCCACTGTCAGGTGGAGGAATAATTATTTTCCGCGTAATAAGGAGGCACTTCCTTGCTGCGGCCGTGGACCCAGCTGTTAGCCTCTCCACGTACAGCCCACGTCCGATGGAAGCCGTTCCTTGACCACGTTGACCACGTCGCGCCGAGAGCACCAGGGCGGTGGACGACGGTGAGGCCTAGGAAGGGGACGACGCGACAGTGGAAGCCCGCGTGGAGAGGAGTACCAGGGTTCACTGGTTCGGTTGCGGTGTGAGGCTGCCGTCGCCGCAGAATAACATGGGGTGTGGGTGAGTGGAGGGATGTCCTGGCCAACGATGGGAGTAGTAGGGGGCAGTGAGGCCTCCGTGGTAGCACAGCCGGCCACGGGAGGCAGGAGCACAAGGCACGACCGGTGCTGGTTTGGGCGGCTGGAGCAAGAACACCAGAGGTTGAAGAAGCACTACGGCCGTTGGATGGACATCGTATGGTCACTGGAGCTAGAATCATGCATATTGACTAAGTTGACAAAGCCCTTCGTCCCCGTCAACTTAGTAGGCCCACAAGTCAGCCTGTCACTATACTGGGTCCCAGCTAACAGGGCGAGTATTCATTTTTTTGTGCGTAATAAGGAGGCACTTCCTTGCGTGCGAAGATATCTGTCAGCGGCGGTAACTTTTTTCGTGAAATACAGAGGCCCTTTCGATGGGTCCCAGATGTCAGGTGGAGGAATCATTATTTTGCGCCTAATAAGGAGGCATTTCCTTGCGTGTGGCCGTGGACCCAGCTGTCAGCCTCTCCATGTACAGTCCACTTCAGATGCATGTCGGTCGTTGACCATGTTGACCAAGCCCCGCCGAGAGCACCAGGGCGGTGGAACGACACGGAGTCAGGGAAGACTCGGCAGTTGTTTCCCACACGGAGGGGCGTACGACTATACGAGGGTTTACTGGTTCGTCTGCCGTCGCTGGAGAATAACAACAGGTGTGGGTGAGTAGAGGGATGGCTAGGCCAGTGATGGGAGTACGATGGGGCGGTGAGGCCTACGCGGCAGCACAGCCGGCCATGGCGAGGAGGGAGCAGGCAGTCCCGCCGACGCTTGTTTGAGCGTCTGGAGTAGGAAGAGCAGAGATTGAAGAAGCACGACGGCTGTTGGATGGACATCCAACAATCACTGCTTGTGTGTCAACCCTTTTTTAGGAAAGCCTCAAATATGTGGAAAACAGCATACCGCCCATCTGCTATTATTTCTAATAATTTACAGCCCATTTGCTAATTCTTAAGGTTTTTTTGGAGTCCATATTCTTTTTGTTAGCATTACAGCCCATATTGTGGCCACGGTTAAAAAATTGTACGAAATTTTGCTTATTTCGGTGCGGTCCGAACTGTTTTTAATCATGAAATTTTGAGTCACATTCAAATTGATTTTAAAAATAAATGTAAATCAATATAAAATCCAACAAATTGTCCACGCATAAAAATCAATGCAATTTAAAATCTTGAAATGAAAAAAAGAAATTTGAAACTAATTGCCAGTTTGATGTGTTTTAAAAATGTACAACCCATTTCTCATTACTGATAGGCCATTTTCTCGGCCAGCCGAATGAAGCTCTCTTCGTCTTGAAAGATTTGTAGCCCAACAGGCATGACAAAGCGACTTACTTGGCAAATCACCAAAAAACCGGGCTATGGCCATGGACCCAGCTGCGGCCGTGGACCCAGCTGTCAGCCTCTCCACGTACAATACTCTTCCGATGGAAGTAGGTCGTTAACCACATTGACCACGCCGCGCCGAGAGCACCAAGGAAGTGGAAGACGGCGAGGCCTAGAAAGGGGACGACGCAGAGCCGGTGAAGACGCGGCAGTGGATGCCCACGCGAAGAGGAGTACGAGGGTTCACTGGTTCGGCTGCGGTGTGAGGCTGTCGTCGCCGCAGAATAACAGGGGGTGTGGTTGAGTGGAGGGATGGCCTGGCCAGCGGTGGGAGTAGTATGGGGGCGATGAGGCCTCCACTGCAGCACAGCCGGCCATGGGAGGCAGGACCAGGCGGCACGACAGGCGCTGCTTTGGGCGGCTGGAGCAAGAAGACCAGATGTTGAAGAAGCACTATGGCCGTTGGATGGACATCGTATGGTCACTGGAGCTAGAATCGTTCATATCTACTAAGTTGACAAATCCCTCCGTCCCCATCAACTTAGTAGGCCCACAAGTCAGCCACCCACTATGGTGGGTCCCAGCTAGCAGGGGGTACTCATTTTTGTGTGTGTAATAAGGAGGCACTTCCTTGCGTGCGAAGATATAGCTGGTGGTCCGACCTGTCAGCAGGGGGAACGTTTTTTCATGAAATACAGAAGCCCTTCCCATGTACAGTCCACGTACAGTGTGTAATAAGGAGGAACTTTCCTTGCGTGCGACCATGGACCTCGTGGGTCCCAGCCGTCAGGCTCTCCACGTACAGTCCTCTTCCGATGACTCTCGTATGTTGACCACGCCGCGCCGAGCGCACCGAGGCGGTGGACGACGGCAAGGCCCCAGACTGGAACGAGCCGGAGATGGGGAATACGCGGCAGTGGATTCGTAGACGGAGAGGAGTTGGAAACTTGACTGGTTCGGGTGCGGGGTGGGCCTACACTCGGCAGAGAACAACAGGAGCTGCGGAGTGGAGGGATGGCCTGGCCATCGGTGGGGTAGCGTTTCGCTGAGGAGCACAAAACAACGCCGTTGGACGCCGGAGGCTGTAGCAGGCGGTCCTGGCAGTGCTAGGGGAAGAAGACGAGAGATTGATGAAGAATGCCGGGCGTTGGATATAAATCCAACGCCTTCTTAGGCTTCGACCTACTGGCCCACATGTCAGCCAGTCCATTTGTTTTTTTAGTCCATTTGGTGGGCTGGGTGAAACAATGATGTAGCATCTATGCAGCCCGTTTATATATATGGTAGAATTTAAAGCCCATTTGGTGGGACGCGTAGGTTATGTAGGCTAGATTTAGAGGTACTTCCCACGTGTTCAGGTCCTTGATTCAACAGTAAACTGAGTGTGTACAGGGGACAACAGTTACTACCCCTCCCTCGTCCGCTGCACGCCCAGCAGAAGATGCACCCTCGGCACATTCAAACGCCTCCATTGAGAAACCTACTCTGGCCACACGTCTGTTCACGAGCGGGTTTGTACTTGTTGAGGATATAGCTACGGAGTGTGAACCGCCCGAGGGGCCGGTTTACCTCAATGGGGATCGAGCCCATATGGAGGCCTCGGAGCCCGAAGGAATTAAGATCCATACATGTAAACCGCCCTAATATCAGAACTTGTGTTGTAAGACAAGAAAGGAGAGACCAAACGGACTCCTATATGAGCCGGATTGGGATTCTGTAAGCCGACGGGCGCTAACCCGTGTATATAAGGGGCGACCGGCGGCGAAGTTAGAGACAGGATTCGAGGCCAAGGCAAAGCTATTGCTGCTTAGTCGCCAATCATATCAATCATACCACAACCGGGCGTGGGTCTTTACCTTCATTGAAGGGCCAACCAGATAATTCCGTGTCTTGTGTCCGCATTAACCCCTCTAGGTAACCCGTCGATGGCCCTGCGACTAAGTCCTTTCATGAGGACATCTGCCGTGACAATTCCACGACAGTTGGCGCCCACCGTGGGGCTATCGCACGATGGTTTGATGATCTTAGAGGGCAAGTTCGAGGGACTCGGTTATGCTATCTGATGGGCGGATGACTAAGAGTCGTCGCGGCAAACTCTACATCGACGATGCGGATTTGGGGCCCGAGGCGGCTCGCTTAGTACTGGTACCGGTCCCCTTTGGCGGCATACACGTGTTCATCGGCAAGATCGGCGAGTCAGGGCCTGGGCCAGACACCTGCACCGCCCTCGTCGAGACGGCTCAGCGGGCGAAGAAGAGTCCTGCCCTGGCCAAACCGGCGGTCAAGCATGTTTTCGTGGGAGTCGTCCACGGAGGTTACGAGGGCGGATCGGCATCTGGTGACGAAACCGTCGTTTACTCTGGCGACGAGTCGTCGGCCGGAGAAACTGAGTCTTTATACCAGCTGCAGGATGACCAGATCGGGGGCTGTTCCGACGGTGAGAGCATTCCGGACCCCTTCGATCTACCCAACCGGGTTGGGATCTTCATGACCGTACACAGCGGCACTTCACTCCTCGACGCATGCGCCCTGGTCGCCGGTTCAACAGCCGCGCCGCAGCCGGAAGGAGGCCTGCGCGCCCGCCGGCTCAAGTTTTGTCAGAGCTCTTTGACGCGTTGGCTGCGCTCCTGGCGGAGGCTAATCCGCCGGATCAGGACGTCCACAACGCGGAGATTGCGAAGGTGAGGGAACAGATCACTAATGCTAAAGCAGACTTAGCAGCCGCGACGAAAGGATGGCAGCGGAACGGGCCGCCCGATGCGCGAGCTTACTGAGCTCAGCCGACCAGAGCGCGCACAGAAGTCATGAAAAGGAAGTACAGTCCGTTTACCTTCCGCTTTTGAGGAAGGAGCTTTTCAATACCCCGGGCAGGGACCATAATCCGCCGCCGTTGGTAAACCGCCGAAGCACTGGACGGCCGCGCCGGTTCAGCCCGGATGATAGATCTACCTCGCCATCATACCGGCGCACCCTGACCGTCGCGAACACCTCCGGGTCATTACTCCAGCCCGATGGATAACCTCGTAGCGGCTGCGGCACGGTTAGAGGCAATCCCAATTGAAGGCGATTCACCACAGGCAGTGGAGACACGCCGGGTCAAGGAGCTCCTCAGGACGGCCTTGGCTCAGCAAGAAGCGTACTCGTACAGTCGAGAGAGGATCCATTCCACCCCGCGCCCGAGTCGAAGCTGCAGCCGACGCATCGATGAACCGGCCGTGTCGAGCAATGCGCAGCGTGGACCGCCCCGCGGCAACAATCCGGCAGGCGGTTTTGAGGATGCTCAAGTGGTAGTGGACCGCGCCAGGGCACGCAGGGAGGCCGGATTAGCAGCACAAGCGGAGGATCATCCGCCTGCGCCGGTTCGACCAACCATCTTCGAACCGGGGGTCACGTCTGGCTCTTTGGGGGTGCCTTGCCTCGTCCCTGCTTTACGCAACGTGCGCTTGCCCAAGGATTTCAAGGGGCCACGCAAGGTGCCCAACTATACTGCCGACTTGGCTCCAGAGGCATGGATAGAAAGCTACGAGATGGCCATGGAGATGCTGGATGTGGATGAAGCAGCATGTGCAAAGTACTTCACAATGATGCTGGAAGGTACTGCCCGGACCTGGTTGAAAAACTTGCCGCCCGACTCTATCAGCTCGTGGACGCAGTTGAGAACCCGGTTCATCCAAAATTTCAAGGACACCTGTAAACAGCCCATGTCGGTGGTGGATCTGGCGACTTGCGCCCAGCGGACGGAGAGTCTACAACCCATTGGGTGCGCCGGTCTCGAAGTTTTACATTCTTCGCACGGATCAACCCCGGCTCCGCGATCATGACGTTAGAAGCCAATTGCGGTTTGAACCGCTGAAGCTGAAGCTGGAGTCGCATGAAGCGTTTTTGTCATGATATGGGCACTCTAATGGGTGTTTTGGTAAAGTACGCTGATTACGATAGTACCAAGGATCCTGAATCGGAGAATGATGAAGCGGGAAGGGAAAACAGAACAGCAATTCCGAGGAGCCAGCAGCATCGATCGGCAGCAACGGAGGGCACAAGCGTAAAGCGACGGCAACATGGGCTTTGTGGCCAACACCAACACGTAGGACAAGGGTCAGCGCGCGGGGTAGGCAGTCAAACCGGGTGGTCACAATCCGATCGCTTAAACTTCAGATTAAATCAACCTTGTCCAAAGCACGGGACGAAGGAGGCACCGCGAACCACCTTTGGAAGGACTGTTATATTATGCAGGAGTTTAAGAACTCCAACTCTTTCCGGTATGATCAAGGGTCCGCGGCGGTTCAGAGGTCCGCCCGGTTACGGCGGAGGAAATCCCGCCCAGGTTCGCGGTAATCCGGGCGGGCAAGGCAATCAGAATAATGAAGGTAATCAGAACAGTCAGAACCAAGGGGGCTACAATCAACAACAGCAGCAGTCGGGTTATCAGAGCAATCCAAAGCAATTGAATGGCGGGCAGTACCACGTCTTTACCACCAGCTTAGACCGACGAGACCGGAAACTTCAGAGGCGGGCGGTCAGTGTTGTTGAACCGGCTGCGCCGCATTACCTGCGCTGGTCCGAACAGCCGATTGTGTGGAGCAGAGAGGACCATCCTCCCCGCGTTTACAATCCGGGTCAGTTAGCCTTGGTGGTGGCACCTCAGGTAGGCGGGTACAAGTTTACCAAGGTTCTTATGGATGGAGGAAGCAGCATTAACATCTTATACTACGAAACTTTCCGACGAATGGGGTTAACAGATAGGCATCTCAGGCCGTCCAGTACAGTGTTTCACGGAGTAGTGCCGGGTAAGTCGGCATATCCGGTCGGTAAGATAGCCCTGGAGGTAACCTTTGGAGACGAGCATGATGCCAGAACAGAAACGCTGACATTTGAGGTGGTGAAAATTCAGAGTCCTTACCACGCCCTCTTTGGGCGGCCGGCTTATGCTAAGTTCATGGCACGGCCCTGTTATGTCTACTTGCAGCTGAAAATGCCGGGTCACAAAGGAACAATAACGGTTCATGGGAGCCGCCGGATCGCTCTGGAATGCGAGGAAGGTGATGCGGCTTATGCCGAGTCGGTTTGTGCCACGGAGGAGTTAAGGTATTATAAGGATAATGTTGATCCGGCGGATATGACCCCTTTGAAGAAGCCAACTACAGAGCATGATCCGGACTTGAAGTTCAAATCGGCCGCTGAAACGAAGCTTGTTGATTTTGTGCCTGGCGAATCATCCAAGCAGTTCACCATCAGTGCCAACTTGGATCCTAAATAGGAAAGCGCGCTCATCGAGTTCATCCGTGAGAACCGGGACATCTTTGCATGGAAACCCTCTGACATGCCAGGTGTACCGAGGGAACTCGCTGAGCACACTCTTAATGTTGACCCGAAATACAAACCGGTAAAACAGTTTCTTCGCCGGTTTAATGAGGAGAGGCGCAAAGCCATCGGAGAAGAAGTCGCTAGACTTTCGGCGGCAGGGTTTATCGTTGAAGTCTTTCACCCAGAGTGGCTCGCTAATCCGGTGTTGGTCCTTAAGAAAAATGGCACTTGGCGCATGTGCGTGGATTACACAGATCTCAACAAAGCTTGTCCAATGGATCCTTTCGCCCTCCCGCATTGACCAGATCATTGACGAAGCGGCGGGTTGTGAGCGTTTGAGCTTTACGGATGCATATTCTGGTTATCATCGATTAAGATGGCGGTTAAAGACCAGGAGAAGACTGCGTTTATCACCCCTTTGGAGCTTTCGCTATGTGTCCATGCCTTTTGGGCTCAAGAGTGCCCAAGCAACTTATCGCGTTGCGTGTGAAATTGTTTGCATAAACAGATCGGCCGTAATGTGCACGCCTATGTGGATGATATCGTGGTGAAATCAAGGCAAAAGGAGACATTGATTGAGGATTTAAGGAAACCTTTGACAACTTGCGGGTGTACAAGATGATGCTCAACCCGCCAAGTCGCTTTGGTGTTCCGGCAGTGTTGTTGGGTTTTCGTGTCAAACCGGGATTGAAGCTAATTCGAGAAGATTACGGCTATTACTTCCTTAGCTAAGCCAAAGTGCATCAATGATGTTCAACGTTTGGCAGGCGGATTGCTGCGCTAAGTCGGTTTATCATCGCCTCGGAGAAAGGCTATCCTTTATATCGATCTTCAAGAAGACGGATCAATTAAATCGAGCTCACCGCCTTGATGAAGCCTTGAGGATCTAAAGCGGCAGTTGGCCAACCCGCTGTTCTTGCTGCCCTATGGACGAGGAGCCGCTCTGTTATATGTTGCTGCTAATGCCGTGGCAGTGAGTGTAGCCATTGTGGTGGAGCGCAAGGAGGCAGGGAAGGAGTATCCGGTTCAGCGGCCAGTTTACTACATCAGCGAGGTTCTCATCGAGTCTAAACAAAGGTATCCACATTGGCAGAAGCTGGTATATGGGGTCTTTATGGCAAGCCGGAAGCTGAAGCAATATTTCCAAGGGCACCCCATCACGGTGGTCAGCTCGGCTCCTTTAGGCGATATCATACTAAACCGGGAAGCAACTGGCCGGATTGCTAAGTGGGCTATAGAGCTTGGGCCGCACGGTTTAAAGTACGTGCCCCGGACGGCCATAAAATCCCAGGCACTTGTGGATTTCATTAATGATTGGACGGAGTTGCAAGCGCCAGAAGAGAAGCCGGATCACACCTATTGGACCATCCATTTTGATGGGTCCAGGCAATTGGAGGGCTCGGGGGCTGGAGTCGTATTAACTTCCCCACGAGGTGACAAGTTCTGTTATGTTCTCCGCCTAATGTTCCCTTGTACTAACAATGCAGCAGAGTATGAAGCCTTGCTCCATGGTCTCCGGATGGCCAAGGAAATGAATCTCAGCCGGGTTAAATGCTTTGGTGACTCGGACTTGGTGGCCCAGCAAGTATCCGGTACTTGGGACTCCAAAGATCCGCTTATGGCTGCGTATCGTCGGGAAGTGGATGTTGTGGCAGGACATTTTAAAGGGTATCAGGTAGACCATGTGGATCGTCGGAAGAACGAAGCGGCTGATGCTTTAAGCCGGCTGGGTTCCCAGCAAACCGTCCCGCCTAGCGCTTTTCCTTGATGTGCTGCACAAACCGTCGGTCAAGCTCCTGATGAGATTGATTTGGCTATCCCTGATCCGGAGGCTCAACTGGTGGCGGCCTTGCATATCATTCCGGATTGACGCCCTTATTTGGCATACATAAACCGGGCGAATTACGGAGGATGAGACGTTGGCCCGGCAGATAGTTCGGCGGTCTAAGTCTATGACTATTGTTAATGGCGAGTTGCACCGTCGCAGTGTGTCAGGGGCGTTTCAGCGTTGTGTGTCCCCTGAAGAGGGCTGTGAGATATTGCGAGAGATTCATGAAGGGGATTGTGGTCACCACGCCGGTTCAAAATCCCTGGTGGCCAAGGCATTCCGCCATGGTTTCTATTGGTTGACTGCCCATGCTGATGCGGAGGATCTAGTCAGACGATGTGATGGTTGCCAGAAGTTCTCCAGGCGTGCTCATGTGCCGGCCCAAGAATTGAGGATGATTCCAATTACTTGGCCGTTTGCTACTTGGGGGCTGGATATGGTTGGGCCTTTCAAAAGGTCCAAGGACAAAAAGACCCACCTGTTGGTAGCTGTAGATAAATTTACCAAGTGGGTCGAAGCAGAGCCTGTTAGCAAGTGTGATGCAGCCACGGCGGTTCAGTTCGTCAAACGGGTGATTTTCCGGTTCGGGTTTCCACACAGTATCATCACGGACAATGGCACCAATTTATCCAAGGGAGCTATGAAGGAATTTTGTGAGCGAGCATATCCGGCTTGATGTTTCTTACAGAGCCACCCACAATCCAATGGTCAAGCGGGCGAGCTAATCAGGAAATTTTAAAGGGTATCAAGCCCGGCTTATGGTCCCTTTAGAGAGGACGCCGATGTTGGGTGGAGGAGCTACCGTCGATGATATGGAGTATAAACACTACTCCCAACCGATCCACTGGATATCGCCGTTCTTTATGGTCTATGGAGCGGGGCGGTTCTTCCCAAAGATATCCGTCATGACTCGCCCCGAGTGGCAGCTTATGTTGAGACAGATAGTGAGGTAGCACGGCAAGATGATCTGGATCGGCTGGATGAAGAGCGTGATATGGCAGCAGCTCGCTCGGCGGTTTACCAGCAAGATCTTCGTCGGTATCACAGCGGCGGGTTAAAACCGTAACCTTCGGGAAGGAGACTTGGTGCTGCGGCTCATTCAAGATCGAAAAGATATGCACAAGCTATCCCCACCACAGGAAGGGCCTTTTGTGGTCAGCAAGAATCTATACAACGGTTCCTATTATCGATTGATGTTCGAGAGCGAAAGGATTCACGCACGTCAGAGGAAGAGACCAACAGGCCGTGGAACATTGCTCATCTTCGGCCTTACTATACCTGAGCCATTGGCTCCGCTTATGTACATATTAAGACAATGAATATATTTTCAATAAAAGCAATAAACCGGATCCCCGGCTAAAGCGGGGTATCTGTTCTGCATAAACTTCCGGTTTGGGTACATGGAGATGCTGTCGTGAAGCGGCCTCCGGTTCAACCTTTAGCCTTGTTTTCAGAAACTTTTGTCATTTGGGGGCTTGGTCGTATCCGAACCAATGCAATGCCTCTTGGCAGGCGAAAGCCACCAGATCATTTGGGGACATGGTCATGTCTGAACCAGTCACGCCTCTTGGTCGGCCTAAGGCCATAGAATCACTTGGGGGCTTTGGTCGAACCCGAACCATTGCAATGCCACTTGATCGGCATCATGCCACGAGTTCAGTTGGGGACCTGGCTGACTTGAACCATCGCTACGCCGTATAGGGGGCTTGGTCCTGTCCGACCATGGTAACACCATCTGATCCGGTTCAGTATAGCCTTTTCTTACAAAACGATTCTTTCGTTGATTTTGCTTTTGTGGTCTTTGATACCAATCATTTGGCTTTTGTCGGCCTTCTTAAACCGACACGTTTTTTAAACCGGATTTATGTTGTCGGTACGTTTTTACGCTGGCGATTTTTGTTCCGGTTTGATTTTACTGTTAAAAGCATCCCATTGAGGAGTAAACAGGGGGCTTATCATGCCCGGCGCGATTTACACGATAAATCGGTCTTATATACACAGAGATTACTCTCCTTTAACGGTGATGGTTTATAAAGCCCACTGTGTGCCTGATGCTGGCAGGTATGTTTGTATCACATAGTTTTGATCCTGTGCCTTGGTATTTTCTCATATAAATATTGATCAGTCTGGCTAGAGGTGTAAACCGCCACGGCGGTTTAAGAACTTGTGATTGCAGGCAAAATATGTTGCGGGATTTATTGCAAAAGCCAGCGGATCCAAAGATCGCCATGCAAAAGTTTACGACTAAGATTGTACCGCATTGTTCAATAAAAGACACTTGCTATCCTATTACAAAGCCTTTCGAGGCCGGTGTTTCACGCGAGTTGTGCCTTGAAGCTTTGGATATCACCCGCTTGACGGATTACGCTGCTTCACCGGGTTGGCGCGAAGTAGAAGGGACGGTGCCTGGCGTCGGTTCAGCTTCTTCCTCTTCTTCACCCAAAGCCCGGAAGTCATTGGTGGACCACTCAATCCGGGTTAAGGCCTGAAGACAGCTTCTTCACTTATCAGTTCAGCGGATCAGCGTCGGGGCGTAAGTGTGCTTACGGATTGGAGGGATCAGGCTCTGCACTTCCGGGATGACAAACTCCACCCGCTTGTTATTGGCATCATAAAAAGATCGGTGAACCTCCAGATTGGCTTCAGCGGCCAATTGGCTCGCCAACGGACGAACTTCCTTTGTAATCCGCTTCAGGGTGTCGTTATCGAAGGCTTCACCGTTCTCTTGAGCGCTGGGAAAACCCTTAGCTATGTCAGCCGGATCAAGATCCGCTATCCATGCCTTGGCACGTGTCAGAGCCAGTAAGGTGCCAGCCCGGGCTGCGGATCGCTTCATCTCTTCAAGCTGCCCCGGAATCATTGACAGCCGGTCTAGCGTCTCTCGATCAGGGACGGCGCCGTGTTGTCATATGAAGTGGCGCATATGACCCGCTGGGCGCCGGTATATAGCTGCTCGATCAGAGTGTACGAAGCCTTGAGCTTTTTCCGTACGTCGGAGCCCAGATGAGCAATACGTTTGCCTGCACCAGGTTTAGACAGCTCAAGTTAAACCGCGGACGATTAACACAGCATAGTCGAGATAAATTTGCTTACCAAAGATGGCAGAGGTCATGGCGTGCACTTGACGCTTAAGTCCGGTCAGCTCTTCATCACCGGTTTAAGGGCCGCCTCCGCTTCCTCTGCCCGCTTTACTAAACCGCCTTCTCGGTATCCCAGCTTGACCTGCTCGGTTTGTACCACTCCTTCAGCTGTTCCATGGTGGTCGGGCGGTTTTCAGCTCATCCTTGGCTTTGGTGGCTTCATTATTTGGGCTTCCAGATTGGTTCGAGATCTTTAAGTTGCACAAACTTCTTTGGTGTATTTCATTCGATGACAAAGGAAGCAGGTTAGTAGTTTCATTATGCAAGTCCCAAGCTTAATACAAGTATTCAACTTGGCACTTGGGGGCTAATGGCTAGTTGATCTCAATTTTGCTATGAAGAAAAACACCTTAAGTCCCGGTTTAACTTTGCAAGGTTAAACCGACCCTTGGGGGCTACTATGCGTTAAGATATGAGAGGTCGGTTACCTCATAACGGTCCTTCATGCGGTTTACTAGACCGGCTTCAAAGTCGCGGCTTGTGTAAAGCCGGTTCGAAAGCGGAATGAAGCTCTTGGGCGAGAAGTTGTCGTAGTCGACATATCAGTCTTCCCTTGTCTTTGCTCATAATGGTGGAACTGTCTTTGATCATGTGTTTTGTTAAAGCGACCGTTGGCGGAGCGGTGTAGCCAGATACTGTCACAATAACCGTCATTTTCAGCGGTCTTGTTTGGGCTTGCCGTCGTTTTGCTTTGGATCGGCGGTTCAACAGTCACGACTCGCTCGGCGGGCGGGTTTGATGGAACAGGTTGGGAAGTTTCCACTTGAACCTCCGGTTCAACCTCTGGCGGATCAGCAGAATCGTCTTTGTACAGTTCACCAGAGCTTTCCTTGGCGGCTTCAGGATTTTCGTGTGTTTGTTCGGGGACGTTTTCCGGATCAGCATCCAGGGTAGGATCAAGAGTTTTTGCCTTCTTGCTCAAGCGAGCCTTGGTGCTGCAATAGTCAGAGTCGGATCAAAACAAATTTATCAGAGTAACGGTGAGTCGAATTGGCAAACAGTAATTACGAACCTCGGCGATGTTCAGTGAGGCGGTTGTGTGGTGGATGAACCGCCAGACGAGTTGGAAGAGGCCTGATAATTCGGGTCAGACGGATTGAGAGGACATCGGAAGAAACCTTTTAAGGGATAACGCTTTTCGGGAGAGCAAGTCACCTCTGGCCGACGCTTCCGGATAGGTGTGTCCGTAAACCGCTGAAGTAACCTGTTGGCCACTATGCGGGTTGTACGACGCTTCGTCGACTGTTGTGTCTTCAAGTTAAGATTTGGATTCAAGTCAGCACAGAATGGTATTTTTCACTTTCCGGACGGTAGCGACGAATTCTCTTAACCGGCGCAAGATCGGATTCGGAAGAAAGTAAGATTACCTCAACAGGGTCGGCGTGGCTGGCTTCCGCATCATCCTGGGAAGAAAATTGTCAGTAAAAAGATTGTAAGAGGATTAAGCATGTGCAGGAAGAAGCACAAAGCGGCAAGCCGGTTTACCTCAGCATCTGATTCTTCGTCCTCCGCCGGATTAGAGGACTCGGCAGTCTTCTTCTTGCCCGTTTTCTTAGTAGCCTTTGACTTTACACGAGGCGCCCGAACCGGTTTGGTTCGTTTCCAGAAGGAGCTGTCGGCCTGAGAAAGGATAAAGGATTAAACGTGCATTGACGGAGTATTAAGAGCGTGAAAGATAGAGAATAGAGCTTACCGCCGGCGGTTTGTTGGTGGCACAGAATGGAGCCAATCCGGTGAGGCTGCAGACGGAGATTGGTTCATCAAGCATCTTCTTGACGATTTCGGTGACCTCTTGTTCAGTTATAGGCAGCTCGTGACGCCTTTGAGGATCTTTGAGGCTGCCGGTGTACTCGTGCATCAATCCGGGCCGGCGGCTTAGTGGCAAAACACCCCAAGAGACCCAGCAACGTACAAGATCTACGCCGGTTAAACCATTGGCCATCAGAGCCCGGAGCTTGATTATTTGCGGTGCGAAGTTTTTTCGTTCTGCGGCGGTCAAGCGGGAAGGTAGCGGATGAGTGTTGCTGAGCCGGTGAGAACGGTAACCCGGCAAGGGTTTTCGTCGGCGAGGGCAGTGTTCGGCAGAGAACCAGGTTTGGTTCCATTCCTTTGGATGGCTGTGGTGCTTGGCGTGTGGAAAATCGACTTCCTTCCTCTTACGGATCGACCGCCGCCCAGCTCGTGTTCGGACCATCGAAAAACTCTGTGCGGCGGTTCAAATGAAAAAATCCGGAACAACTCTACAGATGGTTCTTCTTGAAGATAGACTTCGCGAAGACTTGAAAGTTGCATATATTCGACACGAATTTGGGCGATGTCCCGAGGATGAAGCTGCGGTAGGCAAGGACATCCGGAAAAATTTGAGCCAGGCGGACAGAACCCCGGTCTAAGTGGTGCATGAACACGATTACTTCTCCCTTCATGACTCGGGAGAAACTTCGCCTTCCGAAGCGCGCCAATGGAGAACACTTTTTGGAGCCAAACCGCCAGTGGTGACATAGCCGTTGAGCTGCGTCTCGGTGACTCTGGACCGGACCCAGTTGCAAGCAGAAAATTGAGGAGCCATTCCGGAAGATTATATGGGAAAGCTGCGAAAGAAAGGAACGGTTCACTATTAAACAGGTCAGGCGTTACGAATATTGTTAAACCGGCAGTTCGTAAGCCGGCTTCCCGGTCCGGTTTAACTCAGGACTAATGGAGAGTCGGATTAAGTATCAGAAGTTAAACCGACGGAAGAGCTAGTGCTGGAAAATTTGCTAAGTATAGACAGAAACAGGTTTCCCATGCAAAAGGAAATAATCTAGATCTACCAGGGTTCAGTAAAGAGAATTTCTGCGACCTATGCAGACCTCATACAGCGCAGGAAGGTTCAGGTATGTTAAAATGGAAGATCTGAACAAGGGGGAAAGGCGCCTAGAATCGGGTAAATGATGAAAGCATCCGTTGGCATATGAGAAGCGGTACGACCGAGCCGTACGGCCATGGCGGAACGGGTATGCAAGATCGGCAAGAACACTCGTGGATTATGCGACGAACCAAGCTTCCGAATGAGATCTAGGGTTTAAAGATGACCTTACCGGATGAGCAGGAAACACGGAGGAGCGCGAAGACTCTGGTCCGATCCGGTTGATGCAGCGGGCGGGAAGCGTTAGTCGAAGGTTGAAGGTGACGGCAAGAGCTTGAAATCGGCGGTCGCGAGGAAGAAGAAGAGAGAAAGGAGAAGAAGAGGATGACCCGCCGGTCTATTTATAAGGGCGGAGTAATCAATGGGCGCGAGAATTGAGGAGCCAAAAGCGGCGGAAGGTGCAGCGGCCGCCTCGATTCCCGGATAGCCTTAATGAAGGAATCTTCTGTTTAGATTTTTGTCCAAAATGACGTCGGGGCCCCGACACGAAGATCGAGGATGATGTCATGGCGGGTCAAGTCAATGGCGGTTTACAAGGAAGATCAAGGGTTGCTCGAAGGCGTGGAAGATTAACTGAACGGTTCAAGTCAATCTGGGGCCTAATGTTGAGGATATAGCTACGAGTGTGAACCGCCCGAGGGGCGGTTTACCCTAAATGTGGGATCGAGCCCATATGGAGGCTGGAGCCGAAGGGAATTAAGATCCATACATGTAAACCGCCCTAATCTCAGTAACTTGTGTTGTAAGACAAGAAAGGAGAGACCAAACCGGACTCCTATATGAGCCGGATTGGGATTCAGAAGCCGCCGGGCGCTAACCCGTGTATATAAGGGACGACCAGTGGCGAAGTTAGAGACAGGATTCGAGGCCAAGGCAAAGCTATTGCTGCTTAGTCGCGAATCATATCAATCATACCACAACCGGACGTGAGTCTTTACCTTCATTGAAGGGGCGAACCAAAGATAATTCCGTGTCTTGTGTCCGCATTAACCCCTCTAGGTAACCCGTACGATGGCCCTGCGACTAAGTCCTTTCATGAGGACATCTGCCGTGACAATTCCACGACAGTACTGGTACTGTAATAACATGAGTTAGTGGCCACTTTACTTAAATTTAATTGGCTTTAATAGAAATTTATACTTAAAACAAGCAATGCATTGGCTCGTTCTATTAGTGCCACAGGATCAACATGCACAACAATTAGAATTATTATTCTCAGGATGCACACGATCAACACATTTGTCGCACTTTCACAAAGATAATACTACCAAGTTTTAACTATTTGTTATGGTTGTTGTCCTCTGCATCATCATGCTGTGTTTCTCAGCTTGCAAGATTCAGAACCAACAAATAAGATCCAAATAATAAGTACAACAAAGATGCCTACACATCTCATTGATTCCCAACTTGCAAGATTCAGAACCAACAAATAAGATCCAAATAATAAGTACAACAAAGATGCCTACACATCTCATTGATTCCCAGCTTGCAAGATTTAGAACCAACAAATAAGATTCAAATAATAAGTACAACAAAGATGCCTACACATCTCATTGATTCCCAGCTTGCAAGATTCAGAACCAACCCATTAGAGCCTTTTGATAAAGTGAATATCGGGATTAAATCCATCTTGGCTAGCCATGTCATACAATCGAAGAACTTGGCGAATGCTCTTGACCGTCACAACATCTGTAGTTGAGTATTCCTGTTTGCACAACACAAACAAGAAGAGCATGATTTCACTTTAATAGTGGCCTCCTTGAACTCAACCTGCAGCTCCACTCGGATGAGGCCTGCCTAGAGTTCCATGATTCAATTCATGCACCTTTTCTCAGATTCACAAAACGAAGCAAAGATTGCATCATTCAGCTAGCAAGAAGTACTTGCTCTCGGGAGCTGGCAGGTTCTTCTTTAGTAGTTGTACTAAAATTGAGGAACATTAAGGTTGGCTGTCCGGCTCATGTAAGGTGCAACTATAATTTTCTTATCCTTTTGTGCAGTTACACTAAAATAAACTGCCATTGTGGTGACAGTGACGGCTCATCTTGCAAAGGCTAATAAAATGTTGCACGAAATTACCAGCAGAACTTTACGGAGATTTTGGAAACACCAATCACCATTTTGTGTAGTTCCACCAAAATTGAGAGATGTTGCCCACGTGACATTTTAGTTGAACTGCATAAGACACTCATTCCAAAAAAGTGTTTTGTGCAGTTCACCATAAGGTCACAATAGCAACAAGGTGAAAATGGATATCCCTATCTGCACAAAAAGATAGAAAGTAAACGATTCTTTGTTGAATAAGAATATCTGAAACATATCTGAAATTAAAAGAAGCATCTTAATTATGTTCATGGTAATCACGCAAGGGCGGTAGAAATTTTAAAAGCATGACAATGCTTCTTGTTACGAAGCATTACGATCAACAATGAGATTCCTCAAATATGGGATTACTTTAATGGTGGCATTGCTTGTTTACGGAATCTGATAAATCAACAATAGCTAAAGAGTTGGTTTAAGGGCATGGGACCGTAGGGACACCAGGACACTCAGCAGCGTAAAGGAGCAACTTACTTATCATACTTGGGAACACAGCAGGAGTACCATTTGTAACACAGTTTAATTGCATCTTATCACTGGAGGCATTAGATTAACAATAACACTGGTTAGACATGTCCCTAAAGTAAGAGTGTGATCGCTTCATTTTACATGCGCTCTTACATGAACAACAGCAAAAGGTTGGTATAAGGACATGCGACAGTGGACGCATCCGCACAATGTACCTACAAGGAGGCATAAAGTGGTGATGCCGAGTTTGTTCATGCTATGTGAGGGCAGCAAATCTAATCCTGGAGACCTTTTACTATGTGAGGGCAGCAAACCTAATCCTGGAGACCTTGTACTATGTGAGGGCACTAAATCTAATCCTGGAGACCTTTTACTATGTGAGGGTAGCAAATCTAATCCTGGAGACCTTTTACTATGTGAGGGCAGCAACTCTAATCCTGAGACCTTTTACTATGTGAGGGCAGCAAATCTAATCCTGAGACCTTTTACTATGTGAGGGCAGCAATTCTAATCGTGGAGACCTTTTACTATGTGAGGGCAACAAATTTAATCCTGGACATACTCTGTTGACTTGTCCACCAGCCACCACTTTCTATCCTTTTTTCAACCAATCATAGATTTTGTTGTGGAATTGTCACGATAGATGTCCTCTTGCAAGGACTTAGTCGTGGAGCCATCGCAACTAGGAAGCTTAAAGGGGTTAATCGGGACAAAGGACACGAGAGGTTTTATACAAGTTCGGCCCCTTGCGGTGAAGGAAAGCCTACGTCCAGTTGGGTTGGTATTGCTTGATGTTTCGATGACTAGGGAGCGAGATACGCTATGCCCGGCTCTCGATCAGTTGTTTCTTGCCCCAAGCCGCCAGCGGGTCGTCCCCCTATATACACGGGTTGACGCCCTGCGGCCTACAGAGTCCCGGCTGGCTCATAAACAGTGTCTGGCTCGGTGACTAGTTAATTCTACCTTACAATACAAGTCATCCCATCATGGCAGTTTACCACTACGGGCCTTAAGTCGCCTGTGGGCTTTAGACCCTTTATTGAACCGCCATCTTCACGCTTTGGTCTTGGGCTTCTTCTGATGAATCCCTCTTTGCGTAACCCGGCCCCTCACGGGCGGCTTACACAAATAGTTATATCCCCAACATTAGGCCCCAGATTGATTTGGACCTGTTCATGTCAATCCTGAAATACCTTAAAAATAAACCTTCAATCTTTAGGCTGTTCAAAGGTTTTAACCCGCTGTGACGTCATCCTCTGGATCTGGGTTAACACGCCATGATGTCATCCTCAATTAAATTCATATTTTATTCTGTTATATCCTCCAACGGATCTTTTTCCTTTACTGACCATTCCGAAAACCGAGGCGTCGGGCCTGCTGGATAATGATGTTGGCCTCCTCTTTTCTCGCGCCGTCTCAGTCAGCTTTCCCTTATAAAATAAGTGTGACCTTGGTCTTTCCCATTCTCCTTCTTCGGCCGTCTTCCTCTTCGCACTGTTTCTCTGCCGCTCGAGTTCTGCCGCCGCCGCCGCAGATCTCCTCGTCTTCTCCAACTCAGGCCGCTGCATCAACCTGACTTGATCAGAGAAACGCGACGGACCCCTGCAACAGCTCTGCATCCGTGAGTCCCTTTCTTTCCCTGCTTTTAAATCTGCATTACGGCCTCCCGAGTTCGTCGGTGTTCATCGCCGCCCGTTGCAAACCCTTGGTAGATCTCACCCCCGACGCCCTTTTCTGATCGTCAGATGGTATAGAACTGCTACGGTAGCTCTTTCACGTCCATTTTATATACAAACGGATCCCTTTTCCTTTGTTTAGAAGCTTCTTTCGAGTGTATGAACTTCTCTGCACTTGCTTTAGGTCTAGAATTTTTTTCTTTTCAGAACGACCATTTGATCAAAAATAATACCTGTAACTTGTGAAACCTGTTTGTTCCACCAGGAAGTGAAAAAACTGCCTCTGCCGAATATGTTTAACTTCTCATTGACACCTGTAGCGGCTTAATATTTATCGCATAGTCATCCATATATCATTAGGCCCCTTCTTAAGCTGCCATCATGACTAGTTTTAAATATTCTCCTCCGGGTTAAATTTGAGCCGGATCCTCTTATTTTTGTCATAGGCCTCAATTTTTGTCATGGCACCTAAAGCAGCCAAGGCTCCTGTGACCTGTAATTTGGTCCCATCCACAGTCACGAGGAGTAAACTGTCTGAATTTGTGAAGTCTGGCCATCTACCTAAGAAGGAGGCCATGTCTTATCGTGCGCCTGACCCGTCTGAAGAGAGACCTCAACCCAAAGAGGGGGAGGTAGTAGTTTCTACAGATCACATGAGCCGGGGATTTGCCCCTCCCGGCTCAAAATTTTCAGAGAGGTTTTGAATTTCTTTGACCTTAGGCCTCAAGATATTGGACCCAATTCCGTGTCAAATATCTGCAATTTCCAAGTCTTCTGCGAGGTGTACCTGGGAGAGGAGCCAAATCTGCTTTTGTTCAGAGAGCTTTTCTATTTGAACCGGCAGAATGACTTTGCCAACGGTCCCAGTCTTGAACTTGGCGGTATCTCAATTCAGCGGCGGAGAGACTGCCTTTTCCCTTGTGATGAACTGCCGAGTCATCCGAAAGATTGGAATCAGACATGGTTCTATTGCCAGGACACTTCCCCGGCTAACGAGAGTCCTCTGCCTGGCTTCCGCGCTCTGCGCCTTGAGTCCAACCATCCGCTAGCGGACAAGCTAACTGCTATTGAGTGTCTGCCTCTCAATCCCACCATCAAAAGGGTCAAAGCTCTTTTGGGAAATGGCCTAAACGGCATTGATCTGGTCCGAGTTTGGGTCGCTTGGCGAGTACTTCCGTTAAGCCGCCGTCCCGGCTTAATGTGTACCTATTCAGGCGAAAAGGATGATCCACTGGGTCATAGCACTGATGACTTACCAGATGATGTGGTGGAAGCTACAACCCAGTCGCTGCTGAAGGAGGGCACAGTAACTAGCAACGCCTTCGGCTTACTTCCCTTCTGTAAGAAGAACCCGGCCCCTACAGTGAGTCATCAACCTTAATAAATACTCCTAGCCTTGTTACACCTTACTTGCACTTATAATTTCTTATCTTTTTTCACAGGCCGATGACAATTTTTGGAAGGTCCAGTATGACCATGAGGCTGCTAAACAAGCCAGGACAGCCAAAAAGACCGAAAGGAAAGCTGCCAAAACCGGAACTTCAAAGAAGAAGAAACACAACGCTTCCGATTTACTCAAATTGGATGACACTTCTTGTCAGGACCCCGATTCCAAGTCACATCGACCTAGCCGGTAACACCTCATATCACTTTGCGGCCTCACGCACGGTATTCCCACGGTGTCGCCTTACCATGGCCGGGACCGTTTAGCCCTTTTGGATCACGTATATGATAGTGTCGCTAGCATCCACATGACAAAGAACCGGGCCGACATGGCTAGTCGTGAACCCAAAGCGACACTAACCTATGGGGACAGGCATACATGAATCACATCGAGCATGTCGGTCATCAGCGTATAAATTCGGCTGTAGCACTGGGCTATGAGGACTCCGGTATCCCGGGCTGTAGCAGGCTAGGCAGGACTCGAATAACACCGTGTGACATTTCCCGAAGGGACAGACATAGGAACGAAGTGAAACACATGCCGCCATCAAGTGTCCAGCAGTAGTCTTTGGGCTAGCAGGACTCGGTGAACCGGGCTGTAGCGGACTACTATCGCTCGAAAGCACGAGACTACATTTCCCCATATAAGAGGCTGCCAAGGATAAACAACTAGATTGTCGGATCCCACACATACCAAGCATTTCAAACATACACACAATATGCTCAATATGTGTAAATACAACATGGCATCACAACATAACTCTACAACTCAAATATTTATTCATTAGGCTCCGAGGAGCGAGATATTACAAACATGGGTCTCATGACCCAACACTCGAAACATACAAATCAAAGCACAAGCGGAAGCTAAACATGTCCGAGTACGACAACTATAAATGAAAAAGGCTGAGAAGCCCGACTATCTACCAGAGATCTGCCGAGGGCACAAGATCGTAGCTGAGGTAACAAGCTAAATGTCAAGTCCACGTGGAACTACTAGCGAGGCCGCGTCTCTCTGGAAAAACATAAAATAGGCAAACGTGAGTACAATTGTACTCAGAAGACTTACATCGAACTATCTACATATGCATCATTATCAACAAAGGGGTGGTGGAGTTTGACTGCAGCAAGCCAGCTTTGACACGGTGGCTATCCTATCTCGCGATCGCAAGTAACTCTTTTGAGGTGGCGCTGCGAGTCCACATATTCACCATATCAATACACCACTATGGACCGCTCCGTCTCCCTCACGAGAACGCCATCCATAGCACTCACGCTTATCTTGCGCATTTTAGAGTATCCACTTTCACTTGTCTATGAACTGATATAGGCAACCCACAAGTCCTTCTCCGGACACGGCTATTCAATAGATCATATTAACCCTTCAGGTGTACTTCTTCACACGCTCTCACCACTTACCGCCGTTTACACGACATGTACTCGGCAACCTTCAGCGGAAGCCCAACGTGGGTGTCGGCCACGGCCTACCTAAACACTCAAGTCCCTAGTCCAGGTTTATCGCCTATTCGGGTTCCATCCGCAGGGAGTCCGGCCGAGGTTTCCCATACAGCCCCGAACGATGTGTGCAGGGTTCCCGAGACACCAAACGGGCGAATCGGTACACCGGGCCACGGTGCCTACCGCAACACAACCCACCCCTAAGGTCAGCGTTGCGTGCGGCCCCCAGCATGCTACAAACACCAGAAACTACTTGCAACTCCCGGACTGAGGACAAGGGTGGTTAAGAAGCCGAGAGGGTCAATTAAGGATCCCAATGCGTGGTAGTAACTGTTTCATGGATCACAAACACAGAACTCAGTTCCTGAGGACGGCTGCAATGAGACAACCCACCATGTACTCCTACATGGCCTCTCACCGCTACCTTTACCAAATCGTGTTCACACACTTAGCTCACACACAGTAGGACATGTTCACACAACCATTCCAATTCATTCCCGATGAATCAGACCTGACTCAACTCTAAGCAGTAGCAGGCATGACAAACAAGCAAAATGAGTAGGCACAACATGGCTCAAACAACTCCTACTCATGCTAGTGGGTTTCATCTAATTACTGTGGAATGACAGGTCATGCAGAGGATAAAGGGTTCAGCTACCGCAGCAAGTAACACATGAGTCGTTGTTGTCCTAATGCAGTAAAATAGAGCAGGAGCGAGAGAGTGGGATTATATCGGAATGAACAAGGGGGTTTTGCTTGCACGCACTTCGAAGATAATATAGTTCTTCATCGGTGTCATCGAACAATCGTCGGGACGTCTTCTACTGAGAGGAACAATTACCGGCAAACAAGAGAGAGCACAATCAATGCAATGCACATTCACATGAATGACATGTCATGTTAAGATACTGAATTCACCTAATGCAGCAGTAATCCAAGTTAATTGAAGTGGAATTTCAAACAAGGTTGAACTCCAACTCCAAATGCTAGTTCATAGATTACCCTAATCATGATTCATCCTATTCAGTGAGGTTAACTTGTTCAAACATGCATGAAAGTGCCATAAACAGATTCTTCATATTTTTCTGATCATTTTTCATATATAAATTATTTCCATTGGGGTTACGGTTGAATTTCTATGAATTTTAGAAGTTTAGGCAAATTTCTGGAATTTCCTGAATTATAATAAATCCAGAAAATGACTTACTGCGTCAGCCTGACGTCAGTGTGACGTCAGTGGTCAACGGAACATGGTCCGGGTCAAACCTGACAGTGGGTCCCGCGTGTCAGCATAATTAGTTTAACTAAAATCAATTAGTACTAATCCTAATTAACTAGCAGGGCTGGGCCCCACCTGTCATTGGCTCAGGAGAGTCAACCGGGGCCCACCCGTGGTCAAAGTCAAAGTCGGCTGCCGGCGTTTAGCCGCCGGCGAGCGACGGCCAATGGCGAGTGGTTTTAGCCACCCAGCGACCAAATGGGCCATGGAGGGCATCTAGGAGGAGCTAGGGACGAGCCGAAGCTCTTGGTGGAGTGGGTTGAGCTCGGGGCGGCCGGAATCGGCGCCGGCGACGACCTAGGCAGCCCTCGGAGCTCGGGCGAGCTCGGGCTCGGCGCTGCGGTGCACTAGAGGAGAAAGCGGAAGGCGCTGCGGGCTCCTAGGAGGCGGCGAACTTGGTGACGTGCTCGGGCGCAGCTGGGTGGCCACAGCCACGGCGGCGCGCCATGGCCGGGCGGGGAACTTCGGGCTTCTTGAATCAGCGGCTACGGTGAGAAATAGGCCACGGGGTGAGGGGGAAGGTGACCGGGGGCTCACGTGGAGTCGGTAGGGAGGCTCAGCAAGCTCGGGGATGTCCGGACGGCGGCGGAATCACGGCGGTGATCCTCGGTGGCCGAGAATGGGGAAGACGGCGTGGGCGGCGATGCAGGGCTCCCCCGGTCACGTGTGACGGGGGAGGGCGAGGTGGCACGGCGGAGCTCTTGAGCTGGTCGGGAAGCAAGGGGGGCGGTGGCATGTGAACTGCGATGGTGGCGACGGGGCCGCTCGGTGGTGCGCGCGAGAGGGAAGCAGAGGAGGGAATGGGGTCCAGGGAGAGAGGGGAGAGGACGAGGGGGGTCGGGGAGGCGCGTGGCGTCTCCGGGGCTTCGAGGAGGAGCCAGGCAGGCTGGGAGGGAGGAGGTGGAGGCTTCGGGCGCGCTGGCGTCGACACGCCTCTGCCTACTGGCAAAGGTTGAAGACGGTGGGGAGTTGGGCTGGGCCTCAGCCACAGTGCTGGGCCAGATGGGGCGCTAGGTGGGCTGCAGGTAAGTGGCCAGGTACGTGGATGGGCTTCTCTCTCTCTTTAATTGTTTTTATTTTTCTATTATTCTGTAACTGTTGGGCTTTATTAAAAATACTAAATCAATCCCAAAAATTCATGCCACTGCTCATGACCACTGTTGGAAATATATCCTACAGTAAACATTTCAGTTTGGGATTATTTGAGCATTTAAATTATTTATTAGCATTAAATGCCCAAATGCAAATACTTTATGAATTAATCCAAAGACCAAATATGACAAGAAAATGTGCAGCACCCACAGTTCTGGTTTAAAGCATTTTTCCGAAATGATGAACATTTTCTAAAGCCATTTGAAATCACTGGAAAATATCTTTGGTTGAGCCTATTTGAATTCCTTTAATGCTAGGGTTTAGGCAATCCCCATTTCAAATTTCATGAAAATTAAACATGATGACATGAATGCCTTAATGCAACTAATGTCAAACAATTCTAGGGCTGTGACAGCTCACCCCCACTAAGCAAGAATCTCGTCCCGAGATTCAAGACGTGAGGTAAGAAGACAGAGGGGGCACAAACTAATAACATGAGCTCCAAGATCCAACTGTCTTCTCGAGGTGTTGATCTGTTCACTCAAGACAATCTTGACGTCTTGCTCTCGAAATCTTCACTCAACACGACAACAGAAAGAAGGGGAAACCCTACAGGATTTGATCTTCTTGAAGATCGAGCAACTCAAGATCAGTTCATGGAGAGACGTAAGAACAACTCTTGAGTTGAGACGCCAAACACACATTAGGAATGATGGTAGAGAAATGGATGATGAAGGTTCAAATTGGTAGGAAACCATTCCACGCTTAAGTAAAATGGTGCATGGTTTCAAAGTAACAAGGAGATGATTGCCATGACTCCATAACGAGACACCTTAGGAAAGGTGACGCAAAGAGCTATTCCCTTAAGTGGCAAAAAGAACTACTTTTGATTCAGAGATCATTGGAACTCTTTATACCAGCCTAAAGCAATCACAAGCGATCATTTGAAAGAGTTCGAAAGAATGACATACTCGGACTAGAATGGATGATGTGGACTACCTTGTTGAAGACAACGCAATGGATGATTTTTGCTTATCATCGGAGGTGGAGGGGACCCATGGTAAGTCCACTTTTGAAAATGAACCTGGACAAGAATTACTAAGAAGGCAGCCTATGGTGAAATAGCGCAAAGACGGTGCAAGCTGGGAACGAAATGCAACTGTTGGAATGTTCCAACCATCATATCTGCCTGAGATTCAGATCCGATTGGTAATAGGATACTTCATACTCAGCATGTCTGAAAAGAAAGTTTGCAACACAATTCGACGAGATGGCGTTGCGAGATTCTCGGGATATGAACTATGATAGCAAGCTCCAAGACATGAGCTGGTTCTGCTACAAACCCGTGGACACGCTGTCCAAGACAAGTATGACCACGTAGTAGTCTTATAATACAACACTACCGAGTTCTGGTTGGGAACCATCATCGAGGATAACGAAGTCTTGTGCATGACCTAGGATTTACACAACAACTCCTTTTCCTTGAACAAATCTATCAGTGGCTTGGTGTGCTATGGAATTCATATAGAATGAAGATGATCAGTCTATCAGACCATAGAATACTTCGCACGTGCATGACTGACTTGGGATGATTCCAAAGGAAACAAAACAAACCTTTCTCAAATTCATGGCGGTAACTTACACCTAAAGCACATGAATTAGAGGAAGTCACTCTTTCCATCCAAGCATAAGCTTCATGAGCGGAACACGAAGAGGTGCTTACACAAATTTCCAACACTAGGTTGATGTTCAACATGACTCATGGGGGAGACAAAATGCTACTGATGGGCTCAACAGCAACTCATCGGAATTTCCATATCACTGGACTTCCACCATCATGTGAACACGGTGATAGCATTGGTCAGACCAAAGATGTAATGGGGTATGCTCGAGGGATCAACCACGAGTAAGACAACATCACGAATATCGTTGGTTCTGATTTGACTTGACAATGGCCCATACTCAAATCAAAGAATTGATAAGACAATAGGTCCAGCAACTGATCACGGGGACCAATCGACGAAGATATCATCTTTCTTCGACACACGCTACACAAGAATATCCCTTTGGAACGAGCTAAGTTAGGCAAGCTTTTATCTTCCAACTCTCCAAGTTGTTGTCTAGCTTAACCAACTAGCTCAGGAATATCCAGCACAGGTTCTTGGAGAAGGAGTGGTTTACAAGAAAACAACTTGATCACGAGCTCAACATAACAGTCAGGAAACAACCCGGTAACACTTCCAAGAAGATATTTGGAAAGTCACGAACCACCGATATGTTACTAAGCTCGAGAACAATCTTGCTTTTGAGGGCAAGACGATATGATCAAATGAGTGAGGACTTGACAAGATCCTAACTCATCAATCGAAGTGTGCACCAGAAATAAGGATCAATCTTAGGATGATGATTTAATAATCAACACGCTAAGAATGAGGATATTGTCCATTAGCTACCAAGCAACGAGTTGCTCGGAGTATTGATGTCACACATCACAATTCACTTGTCGGCATTCCGGTTGCAACAACACGGAACCGAGGAATGAATAATGATAGCGATAAGTATCACTGCGTTAAGAGTTCATAAAAGAAGGTGCGATTCTCATGAAGTTCCCGACATAAAGTGCGTAATGCTTCGGGATAGATCAGAATCAAAAGCTGAATTGGCATTTTGATTTGCGGAATACAACTGCTTTGACCCAATCCTGGATATGGATGAGGTACGGGAGTTTGTTTCTCCTAGTCATTCCGGAATAGAATGGCTCGACGGACCACAAGAGTAAAAGGGCATCGATGAACACAAATGCACACATACTCTTGACTATCAATTGACAGGCGAGGGTCAGAATACAACTAGAGAGGGACAACTCAAGGAACATATAATTTTTCGAGTTGTGGAGGCATGGATTAGTATATCGAGCAAAGCTCAACATTTCTTCCGGATAACCCAGGCAGAGAAGGTAGGACTGGCAGAGTCACAATATGAATGGAGTACTCCTCAAGAGCACTCTTATTGTGATGTTTTGGTTCAACAAGGAACTTCTGCCGTAAGCGGTTCATAGTATTTGGAAGAAGGAAATACCACGGACCTCTAGGACTATTGCAGAGGTTACTAATATCCTAAAGGAACTAGCAAATACTAACAACATGAAGTAGGGTGAATCTCGGGTTCAAGAACCCAGGAATAGAATACCTACTACTAAATGGCATCACGGGATGCTTTCAAGAATAATGGCCAGAATCATCACACCGGGAATACAAAACATTGCTAAATTGCTAGGTGACTTCCTAAACACCTAGGGTCATAATAATAAGTCCAACATATATGTCGAGGCAATGGAGTACCTCGACTGACTGGTTGGTGTGCTTAATCTGGCCCAAAAGGACATCAGGAAAGGGAAGAAGGAATTTGCAAATGCATCAGACTATTTAGAGACCTGGGATAACTCGGACAACATAATGGCTATAAATGCTCAAAAATATTTGAGACATCATGCAAAATGGTGGCATAGCCACTTAACAACTTCATATCAAAGTTCCGAGATCAACAGTTGACATATAGAATAGTAGGAACTGAGCTGAGGCTTAAAACCAACAATCTTATAGGTCTATGGATTAGTAACACGTCATCCTGATAGATAGATGAGAAGCCTAGTTCTTAACCCCGTAGAAGAGAAGAGGATGACTCAGATCGAAGGCCATGAGGTATAAGGAGTAAAAAGAGCCTTCGTTCCTTCCACAATCAATTCCTTACATAACTAAAGCATTTCTAGACACAACTTGACCAGTTTGGCTTGGTAATCCTCTGAACAGTCAGGCTCGATACCAACGCTGTCGGGACCCGATTCCAAGTCACATCGACCTAGCCGGTAACACCTCATATCACTTTGCGGCCTCACGCACGGTATTCCCACGGTGTCGCCTTACCATGGCCGGGACCGTTTATGCCTTTTGGCTCACGTATATGATAGTGTCGCTAGCATCCACATGACAAAGAACCGGGCCGACATGGCTAGTCGTGAACCCAAAGCGGCACTAACCTATGGGGACAGGCATACATGAATCACATCGAGCATGTCGGTCATCAACGTATAAATTGGGCTGTAGCACTGGCTAACAGACTCGGTATCCCGGCTGTAGCAGGCTAAGCAGGACTCGAATAACACCGCGTGACATTTCCCGAAGGGACAGACATAGGAACAAAGTGAAACACATGCCGCCAGTCAAGTGTCCATGCAGTAGTCTTTGGGCTAGCAGGACTCGTGAACCGGGCAGTAGCGGACTACTATCGCTCGAAAGCACGAGACTACATTTCCCCATATGAGAGGCTGCCAAGGATAAACAACTAGATTGTCGGATCCCACACATACCAAGCATTTCAAACATACACACAATATGCTCAATATGTGTAAATACAACATGGCATCACAACATAACTATACAACTCAAATATTTATTCATTAGGCTCCGAGGAGCGAGATATTACAAACATGGGTCTCATGGCCCAACACTCAGAGCATACAAATCAAAGCACAAGCGGAAGCTAAACATGTCTGAGTACAGACAACTATAAATGAAAAAGGCTGAGAAGCCTGACTATCTACCAGATCCTGCCGAGGGCACAAGATCGTAGCTGAGGTAACAAGCTAAATGTCGAAGTCCACGTGGAACTACTAGCGAGACTGACGTCTCTCTGGAAAAACATAAAATAGGCAAACGTGAGTACAATTGTACTCAGCAAGACTTACATCAGAACTATCTACATATGCATCATTATCAACAAAGGGGGTGGTGGAGTTTGACTGCAGCAAGCCAGCTTTGACTCGATGGCTATCCTATACTACATTGCAAGTAACTCTTTTGAGGTGGCGCTGCGAGTCCACATATTCACCATATCAATACACCACTATGGACCGCTCCGTCTCCCTACGAGAACGCCATCCATAGCACTCACGCTTATCTTGCGCATTTTAGAGTATCCACTTTCACTTGTCTATGAACTGATATAGGCAACCTAGAAGTCCTTCTCCATGGACACGGCTATTCAATAGATCATATTAACCCTTCAGGTGTACTTCTTCACACACGCTCACCACTTACCGCCGTTTACCGACATGTACTCGGCAACCTTCAAGCGGAAGCCCAACGTGGGTGTCGGCCACGGCCTACCTAAACACTCAAGTCCCTAGTCCAGGTTTATCGCCTATTCGGGTTCCATCCGCAGGAGTCCGCCGAGGTTTCCCATACAGCCACGAACGATGTGTGCAGGGTTCCCGAGACACCAAACAGGCGAATCGGTACACCGGGACCCGGTGCCTACCGCAACACAACCCACCCCTAAGGTCAGCGTTAAATGCCCCCAGCATGCTACAAACACCAGAAACTACTTGCAACTCCCGGACTGAGGACAAGGGTGGTTAAGAAGCCGAGAGGGTCAATTAAGGATCCCAATGCGTGGTAGTAACTGTTTCATGGATCACAAACACAGAACTCAGTTCTCGAGGGCGGCTGCAATGAGACAACCCACCATGTACTCCTACATGGCCTCTCACCGCTACCTTTACCAAATCGTGTTCACACACTTAGCTCACACACAGTAGGACATGTTCACACAACCATTCCAATTCATTCCCGATGAATCAGACCTGACTCAACTCTAAGCAGTAGCAGGCATGACAAACAAGCAAAATGAGTAGGCACAACATGGCTCAAACAACTCCTACTCATGCTAGTGGGTTTCATCTAATTACTGTGGAATGACAGGTCATGCAGAGGATAAAGGGGTTCAGCTACCGCAGCAAGTAACACATGAGTCGTTGTTGTCCTAATGCAGTAAAATAGAGCAGGAGCGAGAGAGTGGGATTATATCGGAATGAACAAGGGGGTTTTGCTTGCCTGGCACTTCTGAAGATAATATAGTTCTTCATCGGTGTCATCGAACAATCGTCGGGACGTCTTCTACTGAGAGGGAACAATTACCGGCAAACAAGAGAGAGCACAATCAATGCAATGCACATTCACATGAATGACATGTCATGTTAAGATACTGAATTCACCTAATGCAGCAGTAATCCAAGTTAATTGAAGTGGAATTTCAAACAAGGTTGAACTCCAACTCCAAATGCTAGTTCATAGATTACCCTAATCATGATTCATCCTATTCAGTGAGGTTAACTTGTTCAAACATGCATGAAAGTGCCATAAACAGATTCTTCATATTTTTCTGATCATTTTTCATATATAAATTATTTCCATTGGGGTTACGGTTGAATTTCTATGAATTTTAGAAGTTTAGGCAAATTTCTGGAATTTCCTGAATTATAATAAATCCAGAAAATGACTTACTGCGTCAGCCTGACGTCAGTGTGATGTCAGTGGTCAACGGAACATGGTCCGGGTCAAACCTGACAGTGGGTCCCGCGTGTCAGCATAATTAGTTTAACTAAAATCAATTAGTACTAATCCTAATTAACTAGCGTGGCTGGGCCCCACCGTCATTAGCTCGGGAGAGTCAACCGGGGCCCACCCGTGGTCAAAGTCAAAGTCGGCTGTCGGCGTTTAGCAGCCAGCGAGCCAACGCTGGGCGGCGAGTGGTTTTAGCCACTCCGGCGACCAAATGGGCATGGAGGGCATCTTGGAGGAGCTGGGGACGAGCCAAGCTCTTGGTGGAGTGGGTTGAGCTCGGGCGGCGGAATCGGCGCCGGCGGCGACCTAAGCGGCAGCCGAGCTCAAGCGAGCTCGGGCTCGACGCTGCGGTGCACTAGAGGAGAAACGGAAGGGCGCTGCGGGCTCCTAGGAGGGCGGCGAACTTGGTGACGTGCTCGGGCGCAAGCTGGGGTGGCCCTGGCCACGGCGGCGCCATGGCCGGCGGCGGGGAACTTTCGGGCTTCTTCGAATCAGCGGCTACGGTGAGAAATAGGCCACGGGGTGAGGGGGAAGGTGACCAGGGGCTCACGTGGAGTCGGTAGGGCGGCTCAGCAAGCTCGGGGATGTCCGGACGGCGGCGGAATCACGGCGGCGATGCTCGGTGGCCGAGAATGGGGAAGACGGCGTGGGCGGCGATGCAGGGCTCCCCCGGTCGCGTGTGACGGCGGAGCTCTTGAGCTGGTCGGGGAAGCAAGGGGGAGGCGGTGGCCGCGGTGAACGGCGATGGTGGCGACGGGGCCGATCGGTGGTGCGCGCGAGAGGGAAGCAGAGGAGGGAATGAGGTCCAGGGAGAGAGGCACTAGTAGAAAAAGGGCCTATAGTCCCGGTTCATAAGGGCCTTTGGTCCCGGTTCATGAACCGGGACTAAAGGGTCGGTACTAATACCCTCACCCTTTAGTCCCGGTTCTATCCAGAACCGGGACAGATGGGCCTCCATGTGGCCTGTCCGCTGAGCCCGGGCAGGAGGGCCTTTGGTCCCGGTTGGTGGCACCAACCAGGACCAATAGGCATCCACGCGTCAGCATTTCTTTGGCTCTGGTTTTTGTTTTTGTTTTCAAAAGGGGGGGTTTGGGGGTTTTGGGGGTTAATTTAGGTGTTTCATATATTGTGCTATAGCTAGCTAATTAATAGAGAAAAGTGTCCTTTCTTTTGTCGGTGCTTGGTCGACCTTCGTACTATACATACGTATAGAGAGGACTAACTAGACATGCTAGCTAGCTAGTAATTAAGCAAACAGAAGATCGTCATGAACATATATATGCATACAGAGAGAAGTGATATCGACCACCTCTCCTTCTCCGAGAGATTGGTCGAACAACAAGTTCTCGTATATCTATCCGACACTACCGGCTACATATATACAATAATTATCTTTTACAATACGGACGCGTGGTCCACATGGTATTCCCCGTCTTCATCGATCACATAGTCAAGAAAGAATGCCGCCAATTCCTCTTGAATTGCTCGCATGCGATCTGGTGCTAGGAGTTCATCCGCTGCAAACATCTAATTTTAAGAAAGGGGTCAATACATATATATATATATATATATATATATATATATATATATATATATATATATATATATATATATATATATATATATATATATATATATATATATATATATATGAATGAATGAAACTCAACACAAATGATGGTAATAAAATAAAATTGTGAATATTTTTATTTACGCACTTCAAATTGTTTGTCGGAGTAGCCCTCTCACAGGTCGTGTGGCGGATGGACTCGCAAACGTAGTATCCACAGAAATCATTCCTTGTTCCTGCCACAACCACTTTACAAGAAACAGAGGTCAATCAAACTGATAATTAGCAAGCACATGCTAAATGGTATTGATGAAACTAGCGCTTGAATCACTAGGAGATGCGCGTGGAATATGCTACTATATAGTACTTACTTTCGGGTGTCTAAATTGCAGCTTCTTGGTAGTCCGGAGCTTTTTGGTGAATTTTCCCCAAGCCCTGCCATACAAAGAAAACAATTACTTGATATCAGAAATGAACAAAGTTGCTGATATGGTGGATAATGATCGATTTAACTTACTTCTCGAGCATTTCAGTCATTTCCGCATACTCCTTGGGATCTTTTCGTCTCGAGTCTAAGACAGTTACTACTCCCTGCTCAAGCTTAATCTCTAGGAGAATATAGTGGAACCTGCGCACGCATGCATAACTCATCAATATTACATTTCTATAACCTGGACTAAATAAGGGAAACCGAATATGCCACAAAGACAGAAACACTCACGTGTAGTTGTAAGGAAAGAGTATTGTATTTTTGTGTTCATTTATTTCCAACGATCGTAGCAAGTTGGCCTCGGTTTCCTTGGCACGATATTTAACCTCATTTGCATCGATGAGATATGTGTTAATGAACCCAATATCACCCACTTGTTTTTTCTTCATTTCTGCGATCTTCAATCTGCATAATATAGTGAGGATATTTATAAATACATGCAATGAAAGAGCTGAGTTATATAGAGATACTTAATGACAGAAGTAGTACTACTTACAGACAGTAGTAGGTGACCGTTGCTTTATCGAGGGCCAATTGATTGAAAAACTGATAGAACTCCTCAAATGGAATAGGCAACAGTTCAATTCCAAGGAGGTCATGCTCCTTTTTAACTCTCAAATACAAAGTATTCCTCCCCTCAGACTCTTTGCAGGTTTTCATGTACCAATCATGCAATCTTCGCATCATCGTTGTTAGAGAGCTTTCATCTTTGACGAGAGGCTTCCCGTACTCGTATCTTTGTATCTGCACCTCCAAGAAATCAAATTGTACATCGTCGGGCAAGTAATCTTCAGGATTGCCATAACCGGCACCATCCTCGGATCGACGATGTCGCTAGCGAGCACCTTGAGCGGGGGCACGATTCCTTCATTGTTCGCCGAGCTGGGCAATTTGTTTCCCAGCTCGTCGTTCTTTCATCCTTTGATCACTGACAGTACTTCCCGATCTCTCCGCCTCGGCAAATGCCTTTCAATAATGCACTCATAGTTGCCTTTGGCGGAGACTTGGGTGGTTTTGTCGGGGCAGCCAGAGTGCGCTTCGCTTTGACGGATCTACCTTCTCCTCCGAGGTGGATGTCTCTTTGCTTTCAACCCTTGAAACCAGTCATCCACTTGATCTGCGCGATCTTCGCGTTTTCCTCCTCGCTCCTCTCGTCACGGTAACTTCTCCGAGTCTTGAGAGAAGGACCGAATCTGATCTCCTCCGCCTTTGGCTGTACTGCTAGACGCCGGCAGAGCGAGCGGAGCGGATGTCTTCTTTCCTTTCTTACGAGGCGGAGGAGAAGGACTACGACGCGCCGGAGCAGCCGGAGCGGCGGCGGGTCTCTTCCGCCCTTGCTGACGAGGCGGAGAAGGAGGAGGCTGGCTGACCGGACGCGCCGGTGCAGGCGGAGAAGGAGATGGAGTGCCGCCACGCGCCGGAGAAGGAGCCAGCCGAGTGCCCTGATCGTCACTCGCCGGAGGAGGAGGCGATGGAGGAGGCGGAGTGCCCTGACTCGCCGAAGGAGGAGGAGGAGGCGGAGGCGTCCAGTTCGGAAGGTTGATGAGATCCTTCCGCCATAGGCATGGAGTCTTCAGAGCAGAACCCGCCGATACTCCCTTCACCGGTAGGGTGGTCAAGCCGAGCTCCTCAAATCCTCCGTTATTTCATCGACCATCACCTTAGCATATCCTTCGAATCGGCGGCGGTGAAAAGTTGAGTCGGGTTTAGTGGGATAAACAGAGCCAACAGCCGCCTTGACCTTTAAATTGCTCCATTGCGCCATAAGGTGGCAACTTTCAGCATCCGTGATAGCATCCACGGATAGCTGGCAGGAGCCGTCAAGGCATGCTGCTCGGCTGAAGCAGCTCGGTGGAAGCCATGCTGCTTCTCCGCCGAGATGGCGGGGTAGCCGGGGAAGCTTCGCAGGTCGTTTGTTGTGATCGTCTGCTTCTCGTTCCTCTTCTCGTTCCTCTAGCCCCATTACCCTTTCGTGCAGCGCTGCATTAGGCTCTGCTCCAGTTTCTTCCTCCTCTCATGGGTTTTGTAACCCCATGCGTCCGAAATCCAGCCTTCCACGAAGGGAGCTGGCATGCCTCGTGTCCGTCCGTGGTGCTCGAGATTCCCGAGGGCCATTGTGAGCTCGTCCTTCTCCTGTCTCAGAACGAACTTCCCTTGCTGCGCTGCTTGATATAATGCTTAAGCCTCTTGACTGGTATGTCCAATTGTTCGTCCGTCCAAATGCACTTCCCGTTATAGGGTCCAAGGATCCGCCGCCCGAAGAACCAAGTCCGCAACGGTCTGCCAGTTCATTGTCTCGGTTCGATCCCTTTATCAAGCAGATCATTCTCAGCCTTGGCCCACTTAGGCGGGCTATGAGGTAGCCACGACCCGTGCGATGATGAAGCTTCTTCTTCGCAGCATTTCTCTTGTTTGTCGCTGACATCTTTTTACTCTTTTCCGATGTCTTGTAGGCCACAAATGCGGGCGATCATCTCGATCTTCTCATATTTGCCCGTGAATTCTGGTGTCTCATTTTTTCGACATACGTATTGAGGTCTTTCTTCCAATTCCTGAATAGTTCTGCCATCTTCTTAAGAGCAAAAGACTTGATTAATGGCTCTATTACTGGCTTCTCCGGATCATCCTCTGGCGGTAGGGTAAAATTTGACTTCAGCTCAGTCCAAAGATCATTTTTCTGCATATCATTGACACAAGACACCTCGGGGTCTTCGTTCTTAGGCTTATACCATTGGTGGATGCTGATCGGGATCTTGTCCCTAACCGAACCCCTTGAGCAACAAATGCCTTCTTTGTCCGGTAGGGTTCAATCGGTTGGCCGTCATACGATTTGTATGATCTCAAACTTTTCATCCGAGCTCAACTTTTTCTTGGGCCTCGTCTCTTTACGAAGTTGTGCTCGATCCGAGGGCTAGAAAAAGAACAAAGACGAGAGTTAATTAATATGTGTACATATATACCAAAACAAAGGCGAGAGCTAGTCAGCACAGGCTTAAATAATATATATACCTGGCGGACTCGGTTTGGTGATCACCGAGCCGTCCTCACGGTCTACTTCTTCACCCTCTCCTTCTTGCACGGCATTGGGTCATCGGAGCCATGTAAATCATAGCCAGCTGCTTCTTCACCCTCTCCTTCCGGACCATCGTTGTCGGCGTTGAGAAACATCATCGAGGAGACGGCATCACTTCCGTGTGCGATTATGTCCCTCAACAACGCTTCTTGTGCTTCGTCTCGGGGGGTGTCCATAGTTTCTACAAATATTTACAACATGACAATTATTATTCAAACATGACAGATATGGATATATTAGTGCCAACGTAGAACTAGCTAGCTAATCACAATAAGGAATCATATTAGTGGCCTCAACGCTGCTTCTCTAGGGTTTGGGGTGGCCTCGACAACGTAATATCGACCCCCCACGTGTTGAAGCTATCGGGAGGGGGTCGGCGTTGAACAGTACATCTATGTCCCACAAGTGGCGTGGGCATCGGCGCCCATGATGGGTAGAGGGTCGTGGATCGCCGAGAGGTCGAGGTCAAGGGTCGAAGATCACCGAGGGTCGGGAGGTTGCCTAGTGTCAAAGGATTCAACAAAACCATGTCTTCATCATTAGGCGAAAGTAACAGGTGCATGATGGTGCAAGCTCTCCAAAGTTGTTTTGGAGCGGAGTCCCGGATAGGATAATTAAGCTTTTTGGTACAAAGTTCAGCAAAAGGCAAATTATCCTATCCGGACTCCATTCCGTAACAACTTTGAGGACTTCGCACCATCATGCCATGGTTACTTCCGCTAATGATGAAGCAATGGATTTCTTCAATACTTTGACACTATCGGTTTCTATCGAAAAGGAAGAAAAGAGGAAGAAGGAAGAAGAAGAAGAAAAAGAAGAAAAAAAGAGGAGAAGAAGAAAGAATAGAGGAGAAGAAGAAAAATAGAAAAAAATTCTATTTTTCTTCTTCTCCTCTATTACTTTCTTCTTCTCCTCTTCGCTTTCTTCTTTTCCTCTCATTCTTTTCTTCTTCTTCTTCCTTCTTCATTCGATCCTAGAACCCTCGAACCTCGACCCTAGAACCCTCGAACCCTAGAACCCTCGAACCCTCGACCCTAGAACCCTCGAACCCTCAAACCCTTGTGCCTCGAAACCTCGACCGCCTCGGCGACCCTCGACCCTCAAAACATTGACCCTCGACCCGGCCTCGGCGACCCTCGACCCCTTTGTGACCCTCTCGACCCTCTAGCCTAGTTCCCGACCGTTGACCCCTCAGCGATCCTCGACACCCTCGTTCCCGATAAAAAGAAGAAGAAGAAGAAGAAGAAGAAGAAGAAGAAGAAGAAGAAGAAGAAGAAGAAATGAGAAGAAGAAAAAAGAGAAGAAGAAGAAAGAAGAAGAAAAAATAGAAGAAAAAAAGAGAGGAGAAGAAGAAGGAAAAGAGGAGAAGAAGAAAAAATAGATTTTTTTTCTTCTTCTCCTCTATTCCTTCTTCTTCTCCTTTTTTCTTCTACTTCCTCTTCTTATTTTTTTCTCCTCTTCTTCTCCTTCTTCCTTCTTCCTCTTTTATTCTTTTTCCTTATTTTCCTTCTTCCTCGACGACCCTAACTCTAAACAGTACAACTTCCTCGACGTCCCCGCCTCTCTCTAATGAACAAAATAAAATCTATGAATAAAAAAACATCATATTCTATGAACAAAAAAACATCATATTCCATCCACATCGATCCATGCATACATCATATATATGAAAAAAAAATTCATATGATCATCTATGAACAAAAAAATCACATATATCCATACATCAATATATATACATTTATGAAAAATCATGAACATTTATGAAAAAAAAAAAATGGCGGCGGCGGCAGGGGGCAGGGCAGGTGCGCTGGGCTCATCAGGCGGAGGCGACGGCGCAGGTCGCGGGCGACGGGCGGCGGGAGGCGGAGGCGACGGCGAGGTCGGGAGGCGGAGGCGACGGCGAGGTCGGGAGGCGGAGGCGACGGCGAGGTCGAGGCAGGCGGCGGCGACGGCGAGGTCGGCGAGGTCGGCGAGGTCGCGGAGGCAGGGGCGGCGACGGCGAGGCGCGGCGACGGGGCGGGGCGGCGCACGACGAGGCAGAGCGACGCGTTAGGGCGATCTTGATCTGCGATGATGGCGGCGGGGGCAGCGGCGGCGACGACGCGAGGCGACGGCGGCGACGACGGGCGCGGCGACGGCGGCGACAACGGCGCGGCGACGGCGATGGTGACGACAGGCGTGGGCGGCAGCGGCGGCGTCGCGTGGCGTCGGGCAACTGGCGGCGTCGGGGAGGGAAATGCGCGATGAATCTGAAATTTCCCAAGTGCTTTCTTATATAGCAAGGGCATTAGTCGGTTGGTGCCATGACCGGGACTAATGCACCCTTTAGTCCCGTTGGTGCCACCAACCGACCAAACAAATTTCAGCAGCCCAAAGGGCGGGAAGCGGCGACCTTTGGTCGGTTGGTGGCACCAACCGGGACTAAAGGGGCATTAGTCCCGGTCGTGGCACCAACCGGGACTAAACCACCTTTAGTCCCGTTGGTGCCACCAACCGGGACCAAACCTGTGCTGCCCGAACCCAAATATTTAGTCCCACCTCGCTAGTTGAAGGGCGCCGCACTGGTTTATAAGCGCTGGTGTGCCTCCCTTCGAGCTCCTCTCTAATGCAGGCTTTGGGGCCTAATCTTGCTCTGCTGTGGGCCTATTGGGCCTCTGCGGGCTGAATCTGGCCCATGTAGGGTTTCTAGTCGTATTCAGGCCGTGGGGGCCGTGGTGGCACTTTTTTTGCTTTATATTTTATTTCTTTTTGCTTTTAGTTTTAGAAAAATATAAACTTTCTATTAGTGCCATTAGTTTTAAAATTTGAAAACACTTTTTTGTTTTCTTTGTTGCTTTATTTATTTTATTTTGTTTCTACTTACAACAAAATACTTATTGTTGCTATTTTATTTTTTTCAAGTTTTTTGTTTTGTTTTCTGCATTATTTATTTTCTTTTGGTTTTTGCTTTATTTTTAATTCTTTTTGCTTTTAGGTCAGCAAAATTATAAACTTTCTGTTAGTGCTTTTAGTTTTAGAAAAATATAAACTTTCTGTTTGTGCCATTAGTTTTAAAATTCAAAACACTTTTTTGTTTTCTTTGTTGCTTTATTTATTTTATTTTGTTTCTACTTACAACAAAATGCTTATTGTTGCTATTATTATTATTTTTTCAAGTTTTTTGTTTTGTTTCCTGCATTATTTATTTTCTTTTGGTTTTTGCTTTATTTTTAATTCTTTTTGCTTTTAGGTCAGCAAAATTATAAACTTTCTGTTAGTGCCATTTGTTTTAGAACAATTATAAACTTTCTGTTTGTGCCATTAGTTTTATAAAATTTGAATTCTTTGAAATTTGTGTGAATCACAAGTTTGTGAGCTCAACAAGGCGTGAGGGACGGGCTTATAAACGGTGTGGCGCCCTTGGTTGGCGAGGTTTTCAAATTCATAGTTTTCAAATGAACTCTGAAAAAGTTGGCATAGCATGTTCATGAACAAAGCGGACAATGGTATCATACTCGTGTGTTACAAAGTTGGCATGGTATCATCATAATAGTTCGGGAGAAAGTCTTCACTTTTTCTTCGCTTGTGTCGTTTGCTTATTGCTTGTAGTAACTATGGATAATCTTCATCGTTTATCAGGATGCTTGGGTCAGCCTTGACTTTGAAGGGGGAATTTCATGAAACTTTTCATACTCTTGAGACATGTCATCTTGCCCTCCACTCCCGGATGTCCCTTTTCCTGAAAGAACTATGTGGCGCTTTGGCTCATTGTATGATGTATTCGCTTCCTTATCTTTTCTTTTCCTCGATCCGTAGACATGTCCTTCACATAGATAACCTGTGCCACATCATTGGCTAGGACGAACGGTTCGTCGATGTACCCAAGATTTTTCAGATCCTTGTTGTCATTCCGTCTTGTGGGTCTACCTGCATACCCGCCTCTTGACAGATTGACCCACTTGCACTTAAACAAAGGGACCTTAAAATCTACTCCGTAGTCAAGTTCCCATATGTCTACTATGTAACCATAATATGTGTCATTTCCTTGTCGGTTGCTGCATCAGGCGGACACCGCTGTTTTGGTTGGTGCTCTTTTCATCTTGGTCAATTGTGTAAAATGTATTCCCATTTATCTCAGTATCCTTTCCAAATCATTACAGTCGAAGATGGCCCCTGGACAACAAGTACAACTCATCACAAACAGTGCTGTCACCTCTGAGGCGTGTTTCCAACCAACTGCTGAAAGTCTGATGTGTTCACATGTAATCCGATCGTCGCCTTTGCTCCGGGTGTTTGGGCGCAGATCTGTTCTTGTGTTCATCGACATACGGGTCACCAAGGTAGAGTTCTGTAGAACTGTGTAGTGTGCTTGAGACCAAGAATATCCGTCCTGCATATTATTGAGTCTCTTCCAAGCGTGCCTTTTCAATCAGTCTCCCCTCATACCGCGATTTAGGGAGACCTATCTTATTAAGGCCAGGAATGAAGTCAACACAAAACCCGATGACATCCTCTGTTTGATGGCCCATGGAGATGCTTCCTTCGGCCTAGCACGATTCTGAACATATTTCTTTAGGACTCCATGAACCTCTCAAAGGGTACATATTGTGTAGAAATACGGGCCCCGTAATGACAATCTCGTCGACTAGATGAACTAGGACATGCGTCATGATATTGAAGAAGGATGGTGGGAACACCAGCTCGAAACCGACAAGACATTGCGCCACATCACTCCTTAGCGTTACTACGATTTCTGGATCGATCACCTTCGAGATATTGCATTGAGGAATGCACATAGCTTCACAATGGCTAATCGGACGTTTTCGGTAGAAGCCCTCTCAATGCAACCGGAAGCGATTGCGTCATAATCACGTGGCAGTCATGAGACTTTAGGTTCGGAACTTTTTCTCGACATATTTATTATTCCTTTATATTCGACGAGAAGCCGTCGGGACCTTCATCTTGAGCAGGCATTGAAAGAATATTTCTTTCTCTTCTTTAAAAGAGCGTAGCTGGCAGGACCTTCATCTTTGCTTGAGGCATGCCCTCTTTTTCGTAAGCGTTGCAGGTCCTCTCGTGCCTTAGGTGTATCTTTTGTCTTCCCATACACGCCCAAGAAGCCTAGCAGGTTCACGCAAAGGTTCTTCGTCACGTGCATCACGTCGATCAAGAGCGGACCTCTAGGTCTTTCGGTGAGGGTAGGTCCCAAAATATAGATTTCTTCTTCCACATGGGTGCGTGATTCTCAGCGTCATTCGAACAGCTAGTCCGCGGACCCTTTCCAAAGATTACGTGTAAATCATTGACCATAGCAAATGCGTGATCACCGATGCGCATGGCGGGCTTCTTCCGGTGATCTGCCTCGCCTTTGAAATGCTTGCCTTTCTTTCGACATTGATGGTTGGTCGGAAGAAATCGGCGATAGCCTGTACACATTCTTCCTGCAGCTTCCCGGTATATACTATCGGTGTCAAGTAAACAGTGCGTGCATCGTGGTATCCCTTGTTTGTCTGTCACGAAGGTTCTTGAGAGCGGGCCAATCGTTGATTGTCACGAACAGCAACGCCTTTAGGTCAAATTCCTCCTTTTGTGCTCATCCCACGTCGTACACGTTTCCATTCCACAGCTGTAAAGTTCATCAACTAATGGCCTTAGGTACACATCAATGTCGTTGCCGGTTGCTTAGGGCCTTGGATGAGAACCGCATCATAATGAACTTCCGCTTCATGCACATCCAAGGAGGAAGGTTATACATACATAGAGTCACGGGCCAGGTGCTGTGATTGCTGCTCTGCTCCCGAAAGGATTAATGCCATCCGCGCTTAAAGCAAACCATCGTTCCTTGGGTCCTTTGCAAACTCATCCCAAGACTTTCTCTCGATTTTTCTCCACTGCGACCCGTCGTGGGTGCTCTCAACTTCCGTCTTTCTTATGGTCCTCACTGTGCCATCGCATCAACTTGGCATGCTCTCCGTTTCTGAGCAGACGTTTCAACCGTGGTATTATAGGAGCATACCACATCACCTTCGCAGAACCCTCTTCCGGAGGCTCGCCGTCAACATCACCGGGGTCATCTCGTCGATCTTATACGCAATGCACCGCATACCGGGCATGCATTCAGATCCTTGTAGGCACCACGGTAGAGGATGCATCATTAGGGCATGCATGTATCTTCTCCACCTCCAATCCTAGAGGGCATCGACCTTCTTTGCTGCGTATGTCTTGTCGGGCAATTCGTTATCCTTTGGAAGCTTCTTCTTCATTATTTTCAGTAGCTTCTCAAATCCTTTATCGAGCACAGCATTCTCTGCCTTCCACTGCAGCAATTCGAGTGCGGTGCCGAGCTTTGTGTTGCCATCTTCGCAATTGGGGTACAACCCTTTTGTGATCCTCTAACATGCGATCGAACTTCAGCTTCTCCTTTTGACTTTCGCATTGTGTCCTTGCATCGACAATGACCCGGCGGAGATCATCATCATGGGGCACATCGTCTGGTTCATCTTGATCTTCAGCAGCTTCGCCCGTTGCAACACCATCGTGCACATCGTCTGGTGCAACTTGATGTTCAGTAGCATCACCGTATTCAGGGGGCACATAGTTGTCATCGTACTCTTCTTCCTCGCCGTCTTCCATCATAACCCCTATTTCTCCGTGCCTCGACCAAACATTATAGTGTGGCATGAAACCCTTGTAAAGCAGGTGGGTGTGAAGGATTTTCCGTCGAGTAAGACTTCGTATTCCCACATATAGGGCATGGACAACACATAAAACCATTCTGCTTGTTTGCCTCAGCCACTTGAGAAAAGCATGCACGCCTTAATGTACTCGGAGGTGTGTCTGTCACCGTACATCCATTGCGGTTCATCTGCGTGCATTATATATAATTAAGTGTGTCAAAAATCATTACAGAACATCATGAATAGATAATTAAGTGACCAAATTAATAGAAGTTCATCATCACATAAAACCAAAGTACATACATAGTTCTCATCTAACAACATAAAGCTCTGCGAGCATCTAAATTAATTAAACCATACATTGAAACTATGTAAAACATTTCAATGTGAAAACAAATCGATCATAATCGCAACCAAGGTAACAACTGATCCAACGGCATAATGATACCAAGCCTCGGTATGAATGGCATATTTTCTAATCTTTCTCATCTTCAAGCGCATTGCATCCATCTTGATCTTGTGATCATCGGCGACATCCGCAACATGCAACTCCAATATCATCTTCTCCTCCTCAAGTTTTTTATTTTTCCTTCAAGAAATTGTTTTCTTCTTCAACTAAATTTAACCTCTCGACAATAGGGTCGGTTGGAATTTCGGTTCAACAACCTCCTAGATAAATAAAATCTATGTCACGTTGGTGGCATAATTTTCATAAACAATAAATGAACCAATAGTTATGAAAAGATAATATATACCACATCCGAATCATAGATGGGACGAGGGCCGACGAGGCGGATACCAAAACCATCGCACTATATAAGATGCAATAATAAAAGTAAGAAAATAATACAAGTAAGAATATTTTTCCTTTCGAAAGAAGATAAGAACAAGAGGCTCACCACGGTGGTCTTGGCGATGAGATCGGCGCGGTGATCGGCGGCGGTGAAGACGGGGGCGGGCGTGACGGACCGCTAAACCTAGACAAATATTGAGGAAAATGGAGGTTAGAGGTCGAGCTTGGAGAGGAGAAAGCTTAAGTAGTGTGGCTCGGGCATTCCATCGAACACCTTGTGTGCATAGGAGGTGAGCTAGAGCACCACCAAGCCCCCTCCCCTCGGCGGAAAAAAAGCAGGCAGTGTGCTCTGCTCTTGCGAGAGGGGCTATATATAGGCAGCACTATTGGTCCCGGTTGGTGGCATGAGCCGGGACTAAAGGAAGCCTTTGGTCCCGTTCATGCCACCAACCGGGACCAATAGTGGTGGGCCAGAGCGAGGCCCATTGGTCCCGGTTCGTCTCACCAACCGGGACCAAAAGGTCCGACGAACCGGGACCAATGGCCCACGTGGCCCGGCCGCCCCCTGGGCTCCTGAACAGGATAAATGCTCACATTAGTCCCGGTTCTGGATTGAACCGGGACTAATGGGCAAAACAGGCCTCAACGATAGCCCCTTTTTCTACTAGTGAGGGGAGAGGACGAGAGGGGGTCGGGGAGGCACGTGGCGTCTCCGGGGCGTCGAGGAGGAGCCAGGCAGGCTGGGAGGGAGGAGGTGGAGGCTTCGGGCGCGCTGGCGTCGACACGCCTCTGCCTACTGGCAGAGGTTGAAGACGGTGGGGAGTTGGGCTGGGCCTCAGCCACAATGCTGGGCCAGATGGGGTGCTAGGTGGGCTGCAGGTAAGTGGCCAGGTACGTGGCTGGGCTTCTCTCTCTCTCTTTAATTGTTTTTATTTTTCTATTATTCTGTAACTGTTGGGCTTTATTAAAAATACTAAATCAATCCCAAAATTCATGCCACTGCTCATGACCACTGTTGGAAATATATCCTACAGTAAACATTTCAGTTTGGGATTATTTGAGCATTTAAATTATTTATTAGCATTAAATGCCCAAATGCAAATACTTTATGAATTAATCCAGTGACCAAATATGACAAGAAAAATGTGCAGCACCCCTGGTTCTGGTTTAAAGCATTTTTCCAGAAATGATGAACATTTTCTAAAGCCATTTGAAATCACTGGAAAATATCTTTGGTTGAGCCTATTTGAATTCCTTTAATGCTAGGGTTTAGGCAATCCCCATTTCAAATTTCATGAAAATTAAACATGATGACATGAATGCCTTAATGGAACTAATGTCAAACAATTCTAGGGCTGTGACACTTCTTCGGATGATGAGGAGGTAATCCCTGATTCTCTTAACTCCTTTATCATTATTTTATTGACATTTCATCCTTTCAGGAGGATACGGGGCACAGCCAAGCGGTTGGCGAAGAGGTAACTATAATTTCCTCCGACTCAGAGCCTTTGTCCAAGCAAAAAATCCGAAAGGTGATCCGGAAAGTAAGATTTTCACATCCTCTAGCTTATCAAGATCCTCAATTTCTTTTGAAGCAACAACAGTTTGGAAGCCGGAGGCAGACCCGGACCAGCAAGGATGCAGAACTCTCCTCCGGCTTACCTGACGTAACTAGGAAGCGTCAGACTGAGGTTATCTCCGATTTGCGTTCTATTTTTCCTTTGGCGGGCTTAATTCGCCAACCTCTCAATTCATCTGACTCCAATTATCAGGATACCTCTCCTTCCTCCGGTGAGTCCATGCAATCAAACATGCCGGCTTTCAAAACTGCTCCTGGGTACTGTAACTTTAGTTACTTTAGGCTTTTACCTTACTCATGCTTTAATATTCATCCTTCTACCTTTGTTGACAGCATGCAAGTGAAACCCAGCAAGAGGGCAAAGAAGAATAAACCGTATCAAGACCCAATTGTAGCTGAACCGGCGCCTGATATGGCTGCTCCAGCCAGCTCCACCCATCAGCCACCTGAACCGGCTTCTGACATTCCGGTGCCAACCTCTGACCCACCTACCGAAGATACTCTCAATAGCTCCGATAACCCGGAAGCTCCTAGCCCGGTCAAAACAACTGACCCGGAAGTTGAAGTGTTGAAAAGCCAGTTTATTGAACCGGGGCGGCCTACTGTCCTTGCCAAATGTACTGCCAAGAACTTGTCGAACGCCGAAAGGCCAAGCAGGACATTACTGATTATACTCACCTAAGCATTGGTGATATAGTCTCGGGCTATCTGAATCAAGTGCATAATAGCCGTGACCTGGAAATTGACATGGTAAACAAATACAGCACAAATCTGAGGTATAACTTATACTGTTTTCCTGAATTTTACCTACTGTACCAGCCCCCAAGTCTACTGCTTATGAATAAATATGATGTAGACTTAGAAATCTGCTTACTGTTGATATCTCCGGTTTAAAGAGAATATATTTAACCCGGTTATAGCATGATAGTTTTGAACTTGCGATACACATTAGCCCCCAAGTGTCAAGTATCTTTACTTGTAAAGTGCTTGAAACTTAATATGCATAACCCAGCATGGTAGATTAAAAATTCTTCATCATACATTAGCCCCCAAGTGTCAAGTATCTTTATTTGTAAAGTTCTTGGGACTTAATATATCTTACCATGATTCTTAACGTAACTCGGTATCAATGCAGGTCACCATAAGTCAATTTGAGTTGGAGATTGCTGGCCTGAAGAGCCGTCTAACTACTCAAGAGCTTGAAACTCAAAAAGCCAACTCCAAATTTGAATTCAGCATCTCTGAACAAGAGAAGTTGAAGAAAAAATTTGAATCAGAGAAGAAAATCTGGGCTGATGAGAAGGCTTCACTGGTGACCCAGGCTGAGACGGCAGATGCTTCACTTGCAGAAGCAACAACCGAGCTGTCCAACTTAAAGCGTCATATATCTCAAATGGTCTCAGCCATCTTCGGTAAGCTATTGTTCATAACTCCAAACATTGCAATCCTTCCCCTGATTATTGCTTTTATCGTTAACTCCGGCTTACCTTTATGTTTGTGAACACACAGGCCCCAGGAGCACCAACCTCAAGCAGAACATGCTGGTCAAACTTAAGGCGGTTTACACTCTAGTGGAGCAGTGTACACGGGTCTAGCGATGCTTTAGCTGTTGTAGCCTTATCAAATACCACTCCTCACCTTCTGCAAGACGTGCTGAAGTGTCTCGCTGTGCTACCTTAGCGGATCCAGGATTTAAGGCGGGCATCTTCAAGAGCTGGGGCCGTAGCCGAATTGAGCCGGGCAAAAGCATGGATTCCAGAACTAGACCCGGCCGACCTTGCTCTTGGATACCCGAGTCTGAAGGAAGATGGGAGCGTATTTGATGATCATGATTTCACCTCCTGCGTCAAAGTCATACGTCCTGTGGCTACCCTTATTGGGAACGATACTGACCTCTCCAAGTACTCTCCGGGCTATGACAGCGAGAACCGGAGAATTCCAAACTCTTCATATGATCAAGTCAGCCTGATTCCTCCTACGCGTAAGCATACTTTTGCCCCTGAAGTGGACCCAGCCAGTTTAATAGATGATGAAGCTGAGTTTGAAGCCTTGAGTGGCATTGACTGGGCCTTGTCAACCTTCCAGGACAAAGCAACCAACGGAGAGGCGGAGAAGGATAACCCGGAACCATCAAGCCCACCAAAGGAGTGAACCGCCAGGCATTATGACTTTGCAAAAAATAATGCTTCATTATTCAGACTCGGGGAGTCTTGTAATAGGGTCGAAAAAACCTTTAACTTTGTCATGCCTTCGCGCATGTTTGTGGCGCTTAACACTTTCGTAAGCCGCCATCGTTATATACTTCCAGCTTATGTTGATCTTTCCTTGATGTCAAAAATTCTTCTTGCTTTAACCTGTATATAAAACAAAATAGAATTCCCTTGGCGAATTATCGCATCCAGGGTCACATAAAGTATTGATAACCCGGAGTATGAACCAAAACATCATATAAAGGCTTGTTTATGATTATGATCACAATAGCATACCTGCGGTCTTAGTTGGTATATACTCGCCGGCTTATGTGACCCAAATCAGAGAGTTAATTTAACTCCTGACAGTTGGCACATATAATGTTTACCTGGCCCTTAATAACATTTATACTTACTTAGTATAATGAATAGTAAACCAAATTTGAAAGGCCTCTGATTCGAATACGATCAGTGAACCGTTCCAAAGGGGTTAAGCTAAGATTCGAATACGATCATATAGCCCCCAATGGCTTTGGTGATGCCGATCAAGTGGGTATCGACAGCTATGTTCTCTTTGGTTTGAATACAACCTATGTTTGAACAGGAAGCCCCCAAGTGACCATGAGAATTGTTTAATGACGTTGATTCGAATACGATCCATGTCAGACCCAAAGGGGCTAAGCTATGATTCAAATATGATCAAGAAGCCCCCAAGTGGGTTTGGCAGTATGCCGATCAATTGGGTATCGACAGCTATGTTCTCTTTGGTTCGAATCGACCTATGTTTGAACAGAAGCCCCAAGTGACCATGGCTAGATTCAGATATGATCATAAGCCGGACCAAAGGGAAAGCTGGATTCAGATATGATCCGTTCCCTGTTGGTCGTTTCCACCACCTGGTAAGAAAGATATATAAACCTTTGAAGATGGAAAGAAAAAGAGGTCCTGCTTTATTGCTTTATATAATATATACATTGCTAAAAAAAGGAAAAACATATATATATCCTGAGAGCCGGTGGCTCAAGTATAGTAAGGCCGAAGATGAGCTATGTTCCACGGCCGGCGGGTCTCTTCCTCCGATTTACGTGAGTCTTTGTGCTCCCGAACATTGATAAGGTAGTATGACCCGTTGTTCAGATTTTTGCTGACCACAAAGGGTCCTTCCCAAGGAGGGGATAGCTTGTGCATAGCAGACTGATCCTGGATGAGCCGGAGCACTAAGTCGCCTTCCTGAAAGGCTCTGCTTCTAACCCGGCGGCTGTGATAGCGGCGTAGGTCTTGCTGGTATATCACCAAGCGGCCTATTGCCAAGTCTCGCTCCTCATCCAACAACTCAAGTGCATCCTGACGAGCCTTTTCATTATCAGCTTCAACGTAAGCCGCCACTCGGGGTGAGCCGTGCCAGATGTCACTTGGCAGAACTGCCTCTGCTCCGTACACCATGAAGAAAGGTGTATAACCTGTAGATTTGTTAGGCGTTGTGTTGATACTCCATAGCACAGAGGGTAGCTCCTCCACCCAACAACCCGGAGTTCGCTGTAAGGGGACTAAGAGCCGGGGTTTGATACCCTTCAAGATCTCTTGATTAGCTCTCTCTGCTTGACCATTAGATTGAGGATGAGCAACAGCCAAAACATCAAGCGGATATGTTCTCGTTGATGTAAACTCTTCCATGGCACCCTTGGAGAGATTAGTACCATTATCGCTTATGATCTTTGTGTGGAAAGCCAAAACGAAAAATCACCTTTTTCATGAACTGAACCGCCGTGGCTGCATCACACTTACTGACCGGCTCTGCCTCAACCCACTTGGTGAATTTATCCACTGCCACCAAAAGGTGCGTCTTCTTATCCTTAGACCTTTTGAAAGGTCCAACCATGTCAAGCCCCCAGACTGCAAACGGCCAAGTAATTGGAACCATCCTTAATTCTTGAGCCGACACATGAGCTCGTCGTGAGAATTTTTGACATCCGTCGCATCTGCTGACCAGATCCTACGCATCAGCATGAGCCGTCAACCAATAGAAACCATGATGGAAAGCTTTGGCCACCAGAGATTTTGAGCCGGCATGATGACCACAATCTCCTTCATGGATCTCACGAAGTATCTCCTGACCCTCCGCAGGCGACACACAATGTTGAAACGCCCCAGTAATGCTGCGGTGATGTAATTCGCCATGAACAATTGTCATAGATTTGGACCGCCTGATGATTTGTCTTGCCAAGGTCTCGTCCTCAGGAAACTCTCCCCGGGTCATATAGGCCAAATATGGGACTGTCCAATCTGGGATAACGTGGAGAGCCGCTACCAGCTGTGCCTCCGGGTCTGGCACTGCTAGCTCTTCCTCTGTAGGCACTTTGACAAAAGGGTTATGCAAAACATCAAGAAAGGTATTAGGCGGCACCGGCTTACGCTGAGACCCCAGCCGGCTCAAAGCATCAGCCGCCTCATTCTTCCTCCGATCAATGTGCTCCACTTGATAACCCTTGAAGTGTCCAGCCACCACATCAACTTCACGATGATAAGCCGCCATCAGGGGATCCTTGGAGTCCCACGTGCCTGACACCTGTTGAGCAACGAGGTCTGAGTCGCCTAAGCACCTTACCTGGCTCAAATTCATATATTTATCCATCCGGAGACCATGGATAAAAGCCTCGTACTCAGCTGTATTGTTAGTATAGGGAAACATAAGCCGGAGCACATAACAAAATTTGTTACCTCGGGGGGAAGTTAAAACGACTCCAGCCCCCGAGCCCTCCAACTGCCTGGACCCATCAAAGTGAATAGTCCAATATGTGTTATCTGGCTTCTCCTCAGGTGCCTGTAATTCTGTCCAATCATTGATAAAGTCCACCAAGGCTTGAGACTTAATAGCTGTACGTGGCATGTACTTCAAACCATGAGGCCCAAGCTCAATAGCCCACTTGGCGACTCGTCCTGTGGCTTCCCTGTTCTGGATGATGTCTCCCAAGGGGGCAGAACTTATCACAGTTATAGGATGACCTTGGAAATACTGCTTCAGCTTCCGGCTTGCCATGAACACCCCATAAACAAGCTTCTGCCAATGTGGATAACTTTGCTTGGACTCAATGAGCACCTCACTAATGTAGTAAACCGGCCGTTGAACCGGATGCTCCTTGCCAGCCTCCTTGCGCTCCACCACAATGGCCACACTGACGGCTCGGGCGTTAGCAGCCACATATAACAGCAATGGCTCTCTATCAATGGGAGCCGCAAGGACCGGCGGCTCAGACAACTGTCTCTTTAAATCCTCAAAGGCAGCATCAGCAGCGTCACTCCAAACGAAAGCATCCGTTTTCTTCATCATCTGATATAACGGCAGGGCCTTCTCGCCTAACCAGCTTATGAACCGGCTTAGAGCGGCAACACGACCCGCCAGTCGTTGAACATCGTTGATGCACGCCGGTTTGGCCAAGGAGGTGATCGCCTTGATCTTCTCCGGGTTAGCTTCAATGTCCTCTGTTTGAGACCAGGAAACCCAGAAGCTTGCCTGCAGGTACACCAAACACACACTTGTCAGGGTTAAGCATCATCTTATAAACCCGGAGATTATCAAAGGTCTCCTTTAAATCAGATATCAAGGTTTCCTTCTCCCTGGACTTCACCACGATGTCATCCACATAAGCGTGAACATTGCACCCAATTTGACTGTGGAGAAAATTTTGTACACATCTTTGATAGTCGCCTGGGCACTCTTGAGCCCAAATGGCATAGATAGATAGCAGAAGGCTCCAAACGGAGTGATGAAAGCCGTCTTCTCCCGGTCCTTAACTGCCATTTTGATCGGATGATAGCCAGAGTAAGCATCCAAAAAACTCAAACGCTCGCAACCCACCGTAGCATCAATGATTTGATCATTACGGGGGAGGGCAAAGGGATCAGCCGAACAAGCCTTATTTAAGTCCATGTAATCCACACACATCCGCCAAGTGCCATTCTTCTTGAGTACCAGCACCGGGTTAGCCAACTACTCTGGGTGAAAGACTTCCACAATGAACCCAGCCGCTAAGAGCCGAGCGACCTCTTCCCCAATAGCTTTCCTTCTTTCCTCATTGAACCGTCGAAGAAATTGCCTGACCGGCTTATACTTTGGATCAATATTAAGAGTGTGCTCAGCGAGTTCCCTCGGAACACCCGGCATGTCAGAAGGTTTCCATGCAAAGATGTCCCGGTTCTCACAGATGAACTCGATGAGCGCGGTTTCCTATTTAGGATCCAAGTTGGCATTGATGCTGAACTGCTTGGAAGAGTCGCCTGGAGTGAAGTCAACAAGCTTTGTTTCAGCGGCCGATTTAAACTTCAATGTCGGGTCATGCTCTGTAGTCGGCTTCTTTAAAGAAGTCATATATGCCGGGTCAACATTATTCTGATAAAACTTCAGCTCCTCAGCTGCACAAACAGATTCAGCATAAGCCGCATCTCCTTCCTCACATTCCAAGGCTACCTTTCGACTCCCATGTACAGTGATGGTACCCTTGTGACCCGGCATCTTGAGATGCAGATAAACATAACACGGTCGCGCCATGAACTTGGCATAAGCCGGTCGTCCAAACAGAGCATGATATGGGCTCCTGATTTTGACTACCTCAAACGTCAATTTCTCAGCTCTGGAATCATATTCATCTCCAAAGGCCACTTCCAGCTCAATCTTGCCAACTGGGTACGCCGACTTACCAGGCACCACTCCATGAAAGACAGTGTTGGACGTCCTCAAGTCCTTATCAGTCAACCCCATGCGGCGAAAGGTCTCATAATAGAGAATATTGATGCTACTTCCTCCGTCCATGAGTACCTTAGTGAATTTATAACCACCAACCTGAGGTGCTACCACCAAGGCCAACTGACCCGGATTATCAACCTGGAGGGGGTGATCTTCCCTGCTCCATATAATGGGCTGCTATGACCACCTTAAATAACGCGGAACCGCTGGCTCAACAGAATTCACGGCCCTCTTATGAACCTTCTGGTCACGTTTGCACAAATTAGTGGTAAACACATGGTACTGCCCACCATTCAGCTGCTTTGGGTGGCTTTGATAACCTGACTGCTGCTGCTGCTGTCCCCCTTGACCAGACTACTGTTGATTGTAGCCGCCTTGACTTCCCTGAAAGCCGGAACTTGAACCACCGCTCGGGCCATGAAATCCGCCGGCTCCTGAACCGCCACCCGATCCATGATTGCCATCAAACATGTTGGAATTCTTGAAAGCCTTCATGATCGCACAATCTTTCCATAAGTGGGTGGTGGGTCGTTCCCGAGTACCGTGTCTCGGACAAGGCTCATTGAGAAGCTGCTCGAGAGATGGACATGACTCGCCAGATCGAGGGGGCGGTTTTCCTTTACGTCTCTGATTGTTACCCTGTGCATTGGCATTGCCCACAAACTCTGGGTTACCCTCCGCCTTATGCTTGTTGCCTCCTTGATTTACCGGGTTATGCTGCTGACCCTTTCTATTGCCGTTCTTCTTTCCCTTCCCTGTCTGTTCCTCATCAGACGCGGGATCCTTGGTACTATCAGAATCGGCGTACTTGACTAAAGCCGCCATCAGTGTAGCCATATCGTTGCAATCTCGCTTAAGGCGTCCCGGTTTCTGCCTCAGCGGCTCAAAACGGCAATTCTTCTCCAACATGAGGACTGCAGAACCGGCATCCATCTTATCAGACGAATGTATTATTTCCTTGACCCGGCGCACCCAATGAGTTGTGGATTCACCCTCCTCCTGCTTACAATTGGTCAAGTCCACAATTGACATAGATTGCTTGCAAGTGTCCTTGAAGTTCTGGATAAACTGGGCCTTTAGCTCTGCCCATGAGCTAATGGAATTGGGTGGCAAACCCTTTAACCAAGACCGGGCTGTCCCGTCTAACATCATGGTGAACTATTTAGCCATTGCTGCGTCGCTGACCTCCAATAGCTCCATGGCCATCTCGTAACTTTCGATCCATGCTCCGGGCTGTAAGTCGGCCGTGTAATTCGGCACCTTTTGAGGTCCCTTGAAGTCCTTGGGTAAACGTACATCCCGCAGGGCCGGCACCAAACAAGGAACACCGCCGGTTCTGGTAGCCACTCCCGCTCCAACAGAAGTCGTCGGATACTCTGGGAGATCTTGATATGCCGCCTGCTGAGCCGCTAGTTGAGCCGCCCGTTCGTCCTCCTGACGTATTCGGTCTTGCACCGGGTTATATCCACCCGGCTGGTTATGACACTGGGCTTTCTTGACAAAGCTGCTGACTCCATGTGCCTGCTGTAACTCAGACTCTGGTTTTGACGAGGCGGTGCTATCCAAGGTGGAGGAGTTGAATGAATCCTGTCCCGGCTGTATGAATAGGTCTCTTGTTGTGCCAGGGCCGTCTGAATAAGATCTCTGACCCTCCGGGTCTCCACCGCTGTCGGATCATCACCGTCCACTGGGAGAGCCGCCAAACGCGCCGATGCTGCTATCAAGTTCTCCATGGGGTTGGAGAAGTGACCCGGTGGTATTGGTACATAACGGGACGGGGCCATACTCCCATGCAGAGGTGCCATCCCTTGAAGCTGCGCCGGCCCCCCGCGCCGGCTGGTGTGAACTGATTTGCTCCGGGCGGGTTGCTAGGGCCGGCACCGGGTGTAGCGCAAAGGTTCCGAGGGTCATAAACCGGAGGCAACCGGGACTGGGTTTTATGATGTCTCCTCCTCGTCACCTCATTGGATGCGTTCAGGCTCATATTAAGCTGGAAAGCCTCTTATCGGAGTCGCTGCGCCCGCGCGTCCAAAGCCGCCCGCTCTGTAGCTAACCTGGTGTCCTCAGCTGCCAAGGCCTCCTTGGCCCTGGCTATCTCCTCATGCACCTTCGCCACCTCCGCGTTATGCTCATCTTGATTTGCAGGAATAACCATGGTGGTTAACAGGGCCGTCAGCTTATCCATAAGATCCATCATCACCTGAGCCGGCGGGCGCACAGGGCCTCCTGCCCCGGCTGCTCCTGACCCGGACGTTATTGCTGTTGCAGCCGTTGAGTTTTGACTGGGTTGAGTACCAGCCATGAAGACTCCTGCCCAGCTTGGCGGCTCATAGAAGTCTGGAGTGCTAGAGCCGTCAGAACAGCCCCCAAGCATGCCCTCTTGGACATGATATAAAGAATCTGTTGAACCGGCGGACGAATCATCATCCGAGGGGACGGCTGTCTCACCACCATCTTTAGATCCTTCAGGAATTTCTTCTCCGTGGACGCAGCCCACGAAGACACGCTTCACGACAGGTTGAGCTCGGGCAGGTCTCACACGCTGAGCCGTCTCGACGAGGTCGGTGCAGTTGTCCGGCTCAGGGCCCGGCTCACCAATCCGGCCAATGAAGACGTGGATTCCGCCAAAGGGGACCCGGTACCCGTACTCAATTGAGTCGGCGTCGGGGCCCTAGCCTTCGTTGTCGATGTAGATCTTGCGCGGCGACTCTTGGTCATCCGGCCCTCGTATCCCTTGAGCCCTTGAAGCTTCCTTCAAGAACTCAAATCCACGTCGATGGCCCCACGGTGGCGCCAACTGTCGTGGAATTGTCATGGCAGATGTCCTCTTGCGAGGACTTAGTCGTGGAGCCATCGCAACTAGGAAGCTTAAAGGGTTAATCAGGACAAAGGACACGAGAGGTTTTATACTAGTTCGGCCTTGCGGTGAAGGAAAGCCTCGTCTAGTTGGGTTGGTATTGCTTGATGTTTGATTACCGGGGAGCGAGATACGCTATGCCCGGCTCTCGATCAGTTGTTTCTTGCCCCAAGCCGCCAGCAGGTCGTCCCCTTATATAGACGGGTTGACGCCCTGCGGCCTACAGAGTCCCGGCCGGCTCATAAACAGTGTCCGGCTCGGTCACTAGTTAATTCTACCTTACAATACAAGTCATGCCATCATGGCGGTTTACCACTACGGGCCTTAAGTCGCCTGTGGGCTTTAGACCCTTTATTGAACCGCCATCTTCATGCTTTGGTCTTGGGCTTCTTCTGATGAATCCCTCTTTGCGTAACCCGGCCCCTCACGGATGGCTTACACAAATAGTTATATCCCCAACAGATTTGTTCCTTATCCAGTTTGTACTGCGTTTTCCCATTATTTCCCTTTTCAACCAAGAGACCGGTTGGGTATCCGGTCTCTACTACTTTCACCATATTATTTCCTCTTTGAATCAAGTCCTAGATTCATTCTACAACTTTCCCCCCTTTCTTTGTTGTTTGAACAAAGCCCTTGATTCGAATGCATGAAGTAGCTTTACCTTTAATAATACTAAAAATTTAGGTGGCTTTGGAAGAGCTGATGGGAGTAGAAAAAGATGCACATGTAGACACGTGGGGAGCTGGGGCAGTAGAGCAAGGCCGCTTTCGAAGAACTTATACCTGAGGGTCGTCGAGATGTCGGCGGTGGCAGGTCGGATCTGCGGACAATACGGCGGGGAGGAAGAAGGGTCGGAGGACCTCTCGAGACGGCGCTGTGTCCGAGAGAACGGCACGGGCAGAGGATCGGGCCCTCCGGCAGCTGTGGGTTTCCTCCCTCGCTGGCAATGATCGCGTGAACGATGCACCTAGTCCTCTACACACACCAGCCAAAGGGATCCGGCTGGATTTGTGACCAGCGGTGAGCAGAGAGAAAATGTCGCTACCGTTGTCTTGTTTATATCTGGAGAGGATGAGAGAATGAAGAGAGCAACCCTAGTACAGCAAGCGCTCAGGCCCCTACGTGCATATATAGTGGAGTGATTATCTTTTTCTCTCCACAACAAGCGTTTCAATTTGTGTACGTGGCATTAAAGAAAAGAAACTCTCTATTTAAGGCGACTACCTGTATGACTCCTACTTACTACTACTACTAGTAGTATTGTTCATTGTGCTCCCCGGCCCTCCATTCATTGAACAACCCCACGGGTGAATAAACATACAGTACTAGCATTTATATAGAACAAACAAGCTCGAACTATTTTCGCGTAGTTAAAAGTTGAGGGCGGGGCTTTTCCCGGGCAGTACGCGCGGCTGTTTTCGCGTAGGTGGTTTGACAGAGAGGCGAGGAGGGTGAGGGAGTAGCGGATTCAACTTACCTACTACTGGAAAGGTCGGGTTGTGCGATTTGACGGCGCGTTACTGTTTGGATCCATGTGTTCGAGTTAGTTTGGGTTAGTTTGAACTCAACTAACCCAAAAATATCCAAATAGGAGGGTTAGTTTGGGTTACTGTTTGGATCCATGTGTTAGAGTTAGTTTGGGTTAGTTTGAACTCAACTAACCCAAAAAAAACTAACCCACCCAAGAGGTGCTTATTTGGGTTAGTTCTTCTCGGGACACTAAAAAACATATTTTTCTCTCGCTCTCCCCGCAGCAGATCCCTCCCCACTTCCTCGAAGCTTCTCGTCCTCTCCCTCCCTCCCTCTCGCACCGCCCATGAAGGCACCTTGCCGTATTCACGCTCCATCTAACCCTGTCATCCAAACACCTCTTTCGCTAGAGTTACATCAGGGTTAGTTCAGGATTAGAATCTAACTCTAACCTTTAACCGAGTTAGCGTATCTAAACAGGGCCAGGCGATACGACCGGGCTGATTCCCCCCTTCCGTTCCGCACTCTAATCTGGTGCATGACACGTAATATGTCGACCCAGATACTGCTGGCTGTCCCACATGTCGGCAAAGTAGTACGTAGTAGTAAGAAGGATCAAAGAATCATGCGGTATAAGTCTTTCTAGAGATTCCAACAAGTGACTAGACTACACCGCGTGCAGTATCTCAAATCTCAATCTCAAATCTCCCTTCCGGTTTATAGGGCTCAAATCTCAAATCTCATCAACCAAGGCATTTTGCGATTGGAGGAATGTATCTCGTACTTTACAAAACTACCCTAATTAAACTCATGCATTAATTACATAGTTCTCTCATTTTCCTCTCCGTCTTGGTCGCGGTGCATAATATTGAGCACTCCTATATGACTAGCCGCTCTATCTACATGCGGGACATCAAAGCATCCGGCCCCGCGTGCCATCCACCAAATCACAGCGAGGTGCTACAGTCGAAACTCACCGGTCACCCCGGTGTGGCCGTCATGACCCGTCATATCACAAAACCCACACCTTTACCAGCAGTGGTAAAGTGGCCTCAAAGTTGGACTGGACGAAGCAACCATCATTTCACTGGAACGCTCGTTGAAGCCCTTTCTCCCCATCCTTGAAGAAAACCTCACTCCAGGCTACTCACTTCTGCCATTTTTCTTCTGTACCGATGAAGGAAAGGTGGGCGAATCAGTGATGCTGCTATATTTTCATTCCAAGAATCTTCTTTTTGCGAAGCACCGACCGATTCTCATAGCCTATTCTTTTCCCGTTTTCATTGCGATTGTGGTTTCCTTTCGATTGCTTTGTGTGTGTCAGTTCATTGATGGATCCTGGAGCACTAGGCAAAGAGTTGTTGGCGGACAACCCACTGGAGACAGCGATCTCCAGGAAGCGAGCACCAACCAACAAGGTGACCATGTTGGCGGGCCAACCAATGGAGACGAAGAACTCCAAGAAACAAGCACTAGCCAAAGAGTTGATGATGTTGGCGGACGAACTCCTCAAAGAAAGTTGGAAGAACAGCAAGGGCCCCACCGTGCCTACCCCAGAAACTCTGATGGCCACCTACGCGAGGCTCAAGGCCGAGTTTGAGGAGATAGTCGCCGTTGAGAAGCAGTATTCCACTAGCAAGGTGATGGCCCCCATCGAGGATGAGGAGATGGCCCCGGAGGGATGGGATCCCCCGTTGAGCTGCACAAGGTAAAAAATAATGGCTTATTACCGAAAGTTGTGGTTTTTAATTATTTTCAATGTGCTTGCTAATATGTTAGGGTTGTGCAGGTGCCGGTGGACGTCCTTGATGATTCCAATGTCGCGGCGCATCCTGTGGACAACGCCCCAGAGATTGTTTTCGATGTCGCGGTCCGTCCTGTTGGCATCGCCCCGGAGATTGATTCCGATGCCGCTGTCCATCCTGTGGACATCGCCCCAGAGATCGATTCCGATGTCGCATCAGTCCTGTGGACATCGCCCCAGGGATCGATTCCCATGCCGCTATTCGTGTTGTGGTCATTGCCCGAGAGATCGATGACAAGAAATAGTTGGTCGCGCTAATCCTTCAAGGTAGTTTGCATTGCCTTGTGTTTAATTACCAGAACGATGTGTGTTATCAAACCATCTTAGGGCTAGTGCACTGTCTTGTGTGGGCGGTACTTGCTACTTTTGTTTGATAGTGAATCATGCGAACCCTCTCCGAGTTATGGAAACAGATGTATCCTCACCAGCTTTTGATATAATATATGGCATGCTTAGATGTAAGTTTGAACTGTTTATCATATCAGAAGGGCTTATTTGATGATTCTTGGTGTTAGTAGGCTAGCTACTGTGCGAGCTATAGTACATGCAAAACACTCACCAAAGAGAAATGTTGGGGCTGATGAGCTCGTGGTACGCTTATACTGATCCGTCGTCTATTGGCCGATAGCCCAAGCTCCTAAAATTGTAGGCTTAGCGATCGATCAGACAATAGTCGACACGGATACATTCAGGCCTCATTTGGTTCATAGGGTAGGAAAATCGTAGCAAAAGTATAGAGACATACAACACAAAATCATAGCAGTACAGAGACGTCCCTCCGTTCCAAAATAGATGAGTCAACTTTGTACTACTAACTTTGAAACGGAGGGAGTACAAATCCTAGGCGGGCTAGTTTGCCTAGTGGGTTTTAGTGATATGACGTGGTACAGTGTCGTCCAGTCTTTGCGTGTGGTAGCAGTACTGAGGGTAGAGTAAGTTTTCATGAAGAACCGGAATTCAACGAAGTCATGATGGTTCCTTCGTCCGACTAACTTTGTGCATGGCAGGTGGACCAGGATAATTTTGTGCATGGCAGGTGGATCAGGATTGTCGACGTCCCACATGTCGGCGAATGAAACAATTCTTTCCGATATAGTGGACGAGCAACGAGTATTCATTGTTTATTTTTTATGAAACCTATTGTCTCCACTGTTACGACGGAGGAGTGTGAAACACGGCAGCCCAGTGAACTTGGCATGTGCACCACTCCCTCCTTCCTCATGTAATACTACCATAGTGTTGACTATAAGGTTACAACTTTTTCTCACTTTCTCTCTATCTATTTCCTCTCAAATGTTTTTTACCTTTCTTTTTTTAGACACAATTTTTTTATGCATCTTTTTTGAAATTAGTTTTTTATACCTAGGAGCACGTTTAGAGACGGGCTCCTGCAGATCCCACTCCTTGACATTGTCAATGCCTCTCTCTCCTCCACATAAGCGGGCTTGTCGAGAAGACAAGAGATGATCTCTTAGCACAATATGTTTCACCATGTTTTTAGGAATAACTAGTTGTTGAAGATAAGGCTAAGAGATGATCCATTGTACACATGTTTTTTTGTCATCTCTAAATTACATGCAAGACTTATGATAAGACTATCTTATCAACCATTGTACATGCCCTTTATAGCCCAGAATTTTACTGGTACTACTTGCTATGAATGCGGGCAGCTGGCCTCTGAGGGGGGAGCGCGCAAGGGGAGGTGGTGGGGTGGGGGAGGGGTTCTGGTGGGCCAGGGCGGTAAGAAGCGGGCTTGGAAGCGATGCGGACTCCCGCATGGCCCACCTCACATTATCACCACATATTTCTTGGAGTCTGTGCATGGTGGGCGGGCGATCTCTTCTCCCTCCCCCGTCTCTCTCCTCTCAGCCGACGCCCGCCGAGCGATTAGATTTCGGCTATCAACGGTTTATTCAATTGCAGTCCCACATGTTAGTGAAAAATGCAAGACAACGTGTGTCCCCTCTGGTGAGTGGCATGCGAGCCGGACTGTCGGGGGTGCGATGTGAACGCGACGCGTACGAGTTGTAAGTGTGCCACCTTTTCCTTTTGAACTTGCAAAGCGTAACATTTTCGTGCGATCGATTGATAGAAATCCAGAACAAAATAACGAGGGTGGTGCTTTCCCGCGCGTTAGGCGGGCTAGTTTGAGTGATATGACGTGCTACAGTGCCGTCCACTTGCTCCATTTTTTATGTAAGCAAGAGTCTACACTGTTAAGTGGGAGGAGTGCGAAACACGGCGGATCTGATTTTGATCGAGGGATAACTATTCCCTGCGAAATAATGGAGCACTGTTAGTGATTATAGCATGATAGTTAGGGCATCTCCAGCGCTGGCCCTCAAAGTTACACTGGCATCTGTCCGAGGACACTGATGGATGCCATCCAATGCTGTCCGCATACCTTTCGACAACTATATGAACTAAACGGATGAAATTCGTGCAGACAAAGCAAATTTCAAATTGACCGGATGAAATTCATTACATTTCGACAACTTTTCCTATAAACTAGACGAAATTCTTTACATATTTCGCACAAACCGTACTAAAACCTACTGTAAACCTAATCTAAACGATCGTCGGGCCCCGACCACCATGTCCGACCATGAACCCGAGAAAGCCGGCCATTGCCTTTGCCTCCTCCTTATCCGCCTCGATAACCTCCTCCTCCGGAGCACAAGGTTATGAATATTTTCGCCTCCACGTCGCTGTCAAGCAGCTAATCGGCCGCCGATTTTTATCCCACCAAGCTTGGCGTTGACTGAGTGGAGGATAAGTGGCCTTCCTGGGACCAGAGCGGTGGCGACCTACCATGTACAACTCTTCCTCACTGCTGGCTATGCCGGCGCTTGTGCCGCCGCTTGGTGGTCGTGGCGGCGGGCCGGCCGGGGGGGAGCGGCGATCTCCTTCGTCTGCTCCTGCGAGAGTATGTCCAAGAGAGCTTTGGAGCGCGCCCGCAACGGAGCCACCGATGTCCTTCGTCTGCTCCTGCGACAGTACGTCCAAGAGAGCTTTGGAGTGCCCGGAGGCCATGGTTGGATGGTGCCAACAGAAGGAAGGGACCGAAGGAGAATGAGTGTGGGTCTTTGGCTATGGCTGCGAGCTAGGGCTCAAGTTAATATAGCGGGCAAATGGCAATGAGCCGCGGCAGACGGATGGACGGCTGGCACCGGAGTAGGTTCTTCGGCAGCCGCGTGTCATTAATGTTAGCGGCGGACGGAAGGATGGCCGTGGTGTCATTAACGCGGAGCAGTCGCTTGCACCGGGGTGCCGAGCAGGTGGCGCTCTCTCGGCCGTCACGCTGCTGCAATGCCGGTGCCAGTGGGAGGTCGCGTCGGGCGTGAATGCGGACGCTACTTCAGTGACTTAACTGCAGGTGCGTTGTCTCACTGGCATGTGGGCCCAACGGGCATCAGGCCCGCATGTCAGTGACACACCAATTGCACCTGCAGTTAAGGCCGGTGAATGCGGCATTGACATTCTGGAGAGATGGTGATTGTTTCAGGCAGGAAGCGCTAGCGATGGAAGGGGTTTCAGTAGGCCAGGCCTGTCAGACACTGGCGTGGTGGTAAAATGTGAACTCATGGATGACGAGCCTTTGAAGCGTATGCGGCACGTATTGACAACCAGGCGTCCATGCAACTGCTCTTGTCGCCAGCTAGCATTCGACGACCACCATTAGACACCACACAACCATACATAACTTACGAATAATGGACGAATCGATCAGACACACACTCGTGTGCAGTGGCACTATGATCGGTTGCTCACGATAGTACATACTCCGCACCATAGTACCCTCTCTAGCTAGGCTGTTTTATAAATTGTCGTTGTGATGGACGATATACATGAGCAAGGCGCCGAGTCACGAGTATGACCGTTGGTGTTGAGCCAGGTGAATACATGCTCGGTGTTCGCGAAGGCCTCAGGCAAACGTCTAAATAGTAATGTCACATACGCATATTTTTGGTTTTTATTTCTTTCTCCACTGACAGGTAGGCCCGCATAGATAGATAGATAAAGAACACGAGCTGATGAGGCGCATGCGGACTGTTTGGCTGGTCAACCAGACAAATACGAAGCTATATGCTGAGCAAGTGAGCTTATAAGCACCATATCTCATATACAATGATCAAAGTGAGCTATCAAGACAAGTTCAATGACCGCCAATGCATTTTACTCGGTAATAAATGACCAGGATTGAAGGGGAATCCAAATTTCCTTCGTCTTCTATCCTTGAGCTCTTGACAAACCAATGCACTTTACGGTTGTCCGGCCAATCCACCCCAGAGCTGCACCAAGCGTCTTTCATGCCACCGCGCCGCACACGAACTTGTAAGGAAGCAATGGCATCCCGCTGCGCCGAGTTCCTCGCCGCCCACGACAGCACACAGAATGGTAGGCAAGCGGTGGCATCTCGCCGTGCCGAGTTCATCGCCGCTCGCGACCTCATACCTATGTGGGCGGAATTTGAAGCTGCCAAGGTCGAATGGGCGGTAGAGCAAGAGGCGGCCAAAGCCGCACAGAGGGAGCGGAAAAGTCAGAAAGCACTCAAGAAAAGAGAGGCTCACCGCCGCAAGAAAGAAGAGGACGCACGCGCTGCTGCGGAGAGGTCGGCGGAGATCCAAGCACGGTGGGGTGTCGCGGACAAAGCCAGGAACGAGAACGACGGCGTTTGGCCAGCATGTGAGAAGTAGTAGTACTAGTAGTTAGTGTGTGTGTCTGTGTCGCCCGTACGTTTGTTTAATTAATTACGAGCGTGTAACAGTACTACTAGTTACTACTGTAGTTTTTAGAGCAAATTACCAGTACATAGCCTAGACTCAATTGAAAAATTCCTATCCTATGCATCAAATGGCATCTCTTTCTCTATAGGAATTTGATGCATGTCATTTCACTTCCTATGATTTTCATATTCCTATAAAATTCCTATCCTATGAACAAAGGAGGCCTCTGCTGGAGTAACTACTGTAGGTTGGAGTACTGATGGTACAATAGTTTTCTTCAAGAAGCGGAATTCAACAAAGTCATGATGGTTCCTTCGTCCGAGCAACTTCACAGTGGGTAAGGTTGGGCCTTTGATTTGACGGTTCATTAGTAATTACTGTGGCGCGACGACCGGGGTGACTCTCCCTTGGAGTTCTGTGGGCATGGCAAGTGGACCAGGATGGTCGACGTCCCACATGTCAGCGAGCAGAAGTATTCTTTCCGCTATCGAGGAGCAAGGAAACCGCGTGGTATAGTATCACTGGTGATTTATATTTATTTTTTATTTCTAATGAATGCTAGCGTTTCAACTCTTATGGCAAAGGAGTGCCAAACACACGGCACATGCTGGATGTCCCACACGTCAGCGAAAGGAGTGGGACATGAACAACGTGGTAGAGCGTCTCCACTTCTGGGTCGGAGACCACACGAAGTAGTACTACTTTACTAGTGGTATGAACGATACAAAGTGCGACTCGGAGAGAAAGACACGTCTAGTTCGAAGGTCTCGGGCCATACACGTAAAAAAATATAAAACCTAATATGGGCCTCCAATTAATATAGTAGTTGTAGAGTACTTAGTCACGTACTCCATAACATCACCGGGCATTGCACGTACAACATTTAGTGGTAGTAAGAGACAAATGCCTATATGCCATGCATGTTCATACTATTTGTGCCTTTCTACTTCACTTACTGCGCTACATTACACAGGTTCGCACGTCCACTCCTGGGTATATGTCCGTCTCATAGTTCCAGTCCCACGTGTTCTTCATATAGATGGAACGATCCTTGCATGAAACGTGCACCTTGATGCTAGATGTGCCGCGTGTTGGCAAAAGGATGAACAAAGCTCACGTAAAAAAAATAGAGTGGAAGAACATAGATTCCCGACGACTGAGAAGGAGCAAGGAACCTCGGGGTGGAGCGTCTTCACTCATAATATTTGATATTATTCAGCGATATAAAATCAGCCAATCATCTCCACAGTGGACTGGAAGAGTACGAAACATGGAAGCCCAGTGTAGTCACATCATACTAGTACATGGCTAACCCACGCTATCACCATATTTCTTGGCTTCCGTGCGACACCTATCTCTAGTAATCAAGCAGCCCGTATCGCTTCTCCCTCCTCGTCTCTCTCAAAGTGCGGCGGGCTGGCGTTTTTGCCGTCTATTGAGGTCGGTTAACTCATCACATTTTAGCGACATGCCAACAGCATTCTAAAAAAATTCCTTTCACATTCCATTTTCAAAAAGAAAAAAATCCTTTCACGTACGAATTTGACTGTATGCTTTGAGCAACTTGCATGTCCTATACTGCTCCTGTTTGGATACTCTAACTTAGCTAGAGGTTGGACTAACTCATGACTAACCCTGAACTAACTGTAGCCAAAGAGGTTTTTGGGTGACAGGGTTAGATTGACAATAAATGCACTTGATGGAGAGAGAAAAGTGATTTTTCAGTGGTCCCAATGAGAACTATCTCCAGTTAGCACCTCTTGGATGGGATAGTTTTTTGTGGGTTCGGTGCAACTTGCTCCAATTTAAACCCTCATGCTTGGATACTTTAGGGCTATTTGAGCCCCAACTAGCTCAAACTAACTCTAACCCATGGATCCAAACGGGGCCTATGGCCAGCCTCGACGCGGAACAGTCAGTGCACCGGGAAGCGTCGCTCTCTCGGCCGTCGTGCCGCTTCAAAGCCAGCGCCAGTGAGAGGTCGCCTCCGCTCTGGCTGGGAATTAATGCGGCACCGACACTCCAGGGAGACGCTGACCGTTTCACGCAAGGGAGTATAGGTTTTGAACTGTTTCAGGTGTAGTACTGGTAGTTTGCAAAACTACTCAATTATTGCACTCAGTTTCCTAAGAAATTGTGGTAAAAAACGTTACTCCACAACCCGCTTCCCTTCTCCTTCCTCTTCCACCGCCACAGCACGTCTCATGAGAAGCGACCGGTCAACCCTTATATAGGAGTGCTAGCACAAAAAGATGCATGCATGACCACTAAAATTTCTAGATTAAAGAGCCGCTCCAGCGGGAGTATGGCGTATGTTGTTACCTTCGGCCGGGCCATGGCTACTGGGCGGGACATGGATCCTCTGACGTGGCTATCACTGCCTTACCCTGCCTTTCCTTCGCTGACTGGTTGGACCCACGCTTGGGGGTCCCACATGTCAGTGATAGAATGGTAGGATTGTTCATGTCAGGGGATCCTCATCCTACCGGACGGCGACCAGAGAAGAGGCGGCGAGAGGGGAATGAATGCACCTACTGTTTGGGTTCGCCGTCCGGCTTAAATAAATGTGCAGCATCACGTGTACCCGCGGGTGCACAAATTGTAACATACATGTCTGCTTAAGTGGGCGTCACGTAACTGGTGTGTGTGTGTGAGAGATTCTGAGAGACAGAGTGCGTGTGTGCGACTCTACTCTTCGGGCATGTAGTCAACCTTTTGCATCGGGATATAAGTATAATGGTATTTACTTTAGCTAGTGATCTACGTGGCCATGTTAACGTGGTTGTGTAAAAAAATGTCACTTCCTGCTCGTGATTTGCGTTATATAATTACAAGCAAGATGCTCGTGCATTGCACGGAACATCAATATGCATTTTTTTACAAAACAACTGTTGTGATTTACCCATGCAGGAGTAATCCCATGTGTAAAAACTAACGATATTTTGAGAATTTTATTGGAAAACCGGTATCTCGAGAATGTCATCGAAAAAATCAAAGATGAGAGATAAGGTGAGGAGGAGTGGAGCATGGTGGTGACTGGTGGTCGGAATGGGCGGAGGCATGGGGATGGATTTGCGCGGCAAAGCAGCAAGGCCACCATGCTAGATTGTTCCAGAGACTTTCTTTTTTAATTGCTCAGCAATGAGGTTGTGGGAGATAAGGATGTGGAGAGAGGTGCGGCTATCTTTTGTAAAATTATCATAGTTTGCTTTCTATCCGTCAGATATAGATCAGATGGTCTATATTACAAGATGGCAGGCACACCATCATCGCCAACTCGGTTTTTTATAAGGGTACAGATGATAAGTTTCCTAACTACTAAAGTAAAGTGGAATTTGTCCATGTTATACAAGTAAATTAAGGTGATTGTTTATCATACGGGTAAGGGTAGATGAAGGGTGGTAGGAACAAATGCTCCGCCTAGAGAATGTGTGTGTGAGATGGAGTCTCAATGTGTGTGTGTGTCTGTGGGTGTGTGAGAGAGAAAGAGAGATGGAGTCTTAGTGTGTGTGTGTGTGTGTGTGTGTGTGTGCGTGCGCGCGCGTGTGTGTGATGGAGTCTTTGTGTTTGTGTGTGTGTGGGTGGGTGTGTGCGTGTGTGTGTGTTTGTGTGTGTGTGTGTGTCGCGGGGTCCTTGATGGCGGATGTAATTTAAGTGTACATGGCTTCATCATAGAGAGGTGATGTGTATGGCAGAGGCCACCAACGATGGGGTGCGAGAGAGAAAATGCCCGTAGAGAGGGAAGAGAAGGTGTGTGCGCGTGAGAGTAGTCGACATCGAGAGAACGTGTTTGTTCGAGAGACACCGAGGAAGACTACTATATATCGATGGTGCATTTAGGCGGGAATTAAACGAAGGGATGGTCTTATTGGTTTTGGGATATAGGGGAAGAGTGAGAGGGGGGTAGCTAGAAGGAGATTGGTAAGTGTGAGTGTGTGTTGTACCCATCCAGGCGGAAGTTATGTGCACACAAGAAGAGAATGATTCGATGTGGCGTTAGGGTTGAGGATAATTAACTACGTATGGAGACATAGAGACCTTGAACGTGCATGTGTGAGAGGTATACATGTATATGTGGGATGTGTGTGTGCGTTCGCGCGCATGATCGAGATAAAAGAAAGAAGACATAACTCATAAGCTAAGATCAATGACATGGGAGAGACGGATCGATATGACAATATGCATGCATTCGAGAATGCAGGGAAGAAGGCCCGATAATTGAGCATGTGTTTTTGTCTTTAAGAGATAGTGGCGTGGGCTGGAGCATGCATCTATGGCGAGCAGAGGGAGTGAGGCACAAAGATTGTGCAAAAGAGATCAACCTATAAATGAAAGAAGGTTGATGGAGAAACAGATAAATAGAAAGATAAAGATGCTAGCTAGTGTGTTTTAGAGATATGAATCGAGTGGATCAGAAGGCTGAGTTATGGGTGTGGGTGTGAGAGAGATGAAGAAAGGGTGCATGCGACTCACATACAAACAAATATCGGAGAGAAATGAGATCCCGAGAGACGGAGTTTTGTGTCTGTGAGAGAGAAAGATATTTCAAAACGAGAGTGATAGCTAGAGAAACATATGAGGGAACGCAAGATATCTCTAGGGAGAACAGTGGAGAAATATGAGACCCTGGGAGACAGAGTTTGTGTTTGTGCGTGAGAAAGATATATTTAAGAGGAAGAGTCGTAGGTTCTCATACCTAAGGAGCGAAAGACATCTCTGTATGAGGGGTGTGCGAGTGGCACACAGAGGAATAGTAGAGAGAAATGAGACCCCGGGAGACAAAGTTTTGTGTTTGTGTGAGAGAAAGAGATTCCACATGGAGAATCATAGTTAGAGACACATAGCAGGGAGCGAGATATACTTAGAGAGAGATAGAGTGATGAAGGTCGAGGGAGAGAGTACCATCAGTGTGTTATGAAGATAAAAGATCATTGTCGACATACATGTAGCACGAGAGATACCCGAGAGACGATGAACGCGTATAGGTCTAGAGAGATAGTCCTATATAAGCATGAGTGATAGTTATATGAGACGAATATCTGGATTAAATGGGATTCAAATATTTAAACTGGAGATCACGACATCGATAATATCATAACGCAAATTGGTGTATCAAACATGCATATTCATTTGAATTTGGGGACACGTGTAATGTTATATAGTTTACCAATATTGGTGATCCATAGATTCTTTAATTAGAAACAATGCATGGTTTATATGCAATTAATGTCTAAACGGGATTACACTATATGTTGCGTGTGTGAAACACATTATACATGTTTGAGAAGTAAAAAAACCGCACGAAACACACATTGATTGGAGACAGTTAGCGAGGAATGCATACATTGAATTTCAACATAAAGTGGTTTCAAATATTTGAAAATCCAAATTGATGGATACAAACTTATGAATCCGAGATCATGCCATTTGTAAACCATATTTATATATAAAGGGTGTTGTGCTTTTGAAAGTATATATATAAAAAACTGATGTATATAGAATTTTATTCCAATCGAAAATGGATCCCGCCCGAAAAAATAGAATACAAACGGGATTTGAATTGAGTTGGCACGGTAAACGTGCACTCTGCAAAATTTGAACGAAGCGGGGAAAGTCGCAGTAACCACCCGAAACCAAAATCTGCGAGATGGAAATTACTACTGCCTATCCCTGCCACGCAAAGCCTATCTGCTCGATTTCTATAGGTTTCGATAGGGGTAGGTTTGTAATTTCACTCAAACGTGACATAACCGCCTCTCACCCGGATTCATACATGGTGGGCGCCAAAACACAGTGTGTCCTCGGCCGAAATCGACTCCCTCCCCGATTCATACACGGTGGGCGCCAAAAACAAACTCTCGTCGGCAAATATTCGGTGTATGCGAGATTACCGTCCTATCCCCAACCGACTAATATTGCTGTGATGTAGGAAATTTGAAATGGGGGCTAAGTTTGTAAATTTCCTCGCATTTGATACAAGCGCGCCCTGAAGACATGGTTCCCCCCTTCCTCTCCACCTCCATTTCCCCATTCGTACTCCGTGGGCGCCAAAACACCCTCTCCACCCCAGCCTCCTCCGTCCGCCACCCCATCCACCGCCGTCCTCCTCCACCATGTCGGAGCTGATACCCCGCCGCCGCCTTCCATTACAAGAGATCGACCTCTCTCATCCACGGCTTCGGACTGGGATCCTTGCATCCCGTCCTCTCGCTTCATCCCCGCCGTCGTCCACCTTGCTGGCGCCGCTCCTATGACCGTCTCGTCCACCGCGCCCCGCCGCCACCGTCTACCCTCCTAGAGCTGCTTCCACGCTGCCGACAGCCATCGCTACCGCAGCACTGTCAAATTCTCAGCAGATTCATACACGGCACCACACCAGAGGCGGTACTCTTTCATATCTGCTCAACTTATTTATCGCAGCAAGAAAATAGATCGCCACTGCTTTACTCCGATTTCTTGTCCATCACTTACTTGCTAGTTGAAAGCAAACATTGGTTGCGAAGTTGCCTTTGTACGGTTTGCACCTTCAGATCCGCCATGGTACGCTCAAAACTATACTCCCAATGCTTATGGTTTTCCCCTTTTATATTCCACACTAGTTAAATCACAGTAGACTAAATTTCAAAATTGGGTTAGTCGATTTTTCAGAGCTCGTCGGTGCGAACGAAGGGGCTCGGGTGGGGACTTTGGTTGTGGGGGGGTGGAGCCTTGCCCAACGAAGAAAACTTGATGCGGGTGGGGGCGGGGGTGGGGGTGGCGGAGGAACACAGGCGGTGGGGGCCGGTGGTCCGGCCGGCGGCCCATGCTGTGTTCTGTATGGGAAGAATCAGAGACGAGGAAGAAGAAGGGTTAGGAGACGTAGGATCTTCATCCAACCGTCTGAAATGGTCGACTGACCCAAATGAGTAAAAGTCACGTGACTTGCATGCAGACATGCCTTTATATTCAGTACCATCATCGTACCTGCTTAGCACTGCTCCTGAATCCATCAAGCTAAACAATGTGCCACTCATAATTCCAAACTTGTTGCTCAAGTACGAATATGATATGATGCTGATATTACTAAAACAAATAACATTTAATTGGTCAGCTAATGTTCCTACTTTACTTTCGAAAAAGCACGTGCACCACATATAGAGAGACAGCATGGAGTTGCTTTCTTAATGCGCTCTGGTTCATCATGTGTGGGCACTGCGCAACGAACATTTTATTATCCAAAATCTGCTTGCTCTTCTTTAGCATGTTCCTCTTCCGTTCTTCTTTAATAAGTACTCTCTCCGTTCCTAATACAAGTCTTTGTATAGCTTCCACCATGGACTACATATGGAGCAAAATGAGTGAATCTACACTCTAAAATGTATCTGGATACATCTGTATGTGATCCAAAGTGGAAATCTCTACCAAGACTTATATTTTGGAATGGAGGGAGTGTGATAGTATTACAGTATGTTCCTTGTAGTGAAGATGAGCAGGGACATTTGCAGTGTAGAGGTCTATATGGTCGGTTGGTATGGACACTTTGAACTCTTCGGGCTCTTTGATTCGTAGGATTTTGTAAACATGGGAATAGGATTTGTAGTGGCCTGCCCACTTGAATCCTATAAGAATAGCAAGGAAATGCGGGGAGCTGTGTCGCCTTTGAGAGTTACACTGATATTAACAGTACCGCACCTGCAGTTGAAGAGAGCTGGTATTCGAAGCCTTTCTAGCCGTACCGGCAACACTAGCACATATATTCCAGCAAGTTCCACTTTGCTGATTTTACTCTGATGCTTACAGTTTTCCCGTTATATCTACACTATGATCTATGTAGCTGCTTTGTGTCGCACTAGCAGCAGTCCACTCTTGAAGCTAAACATCACAATGACTTACAAAATTGGCACCAAGGCATTGAGTGCCATTCTGGATCCAATGAAACTCATACGCTCCCCACCTGTTGATTCTTGTTCAGAATATGATGCTAATGACTATTCTAACCTCAAGGAGTCAAAGGCAGATGGCCTGTCCTATTCACCCGTCAGGGTGCCTGTTCTAATTTGGCAAGGTTTTATTGATTGCGCGTATCTTGCATATGTTGTCTTGCATTTCTTCTAAATTGTTGCACCGCCATCTGCTTAGTTTACTCATCATATATGTCGAGATGCCATGCCCATCCATTATCAATACATATTCCATCTGTCATCATACCATGTTTTTTCACTCAAATGTTGTTCTTGTGCATCAGACATCAAAAAGGAAGAGGGCGATTGCCGAACTTGAAGGAGCACCAGCAAAGTCCTTGAAAAACGTGGTTGTGCGGGAGAAATCAGACAACACCCCACTTATATTGGCTGTACAACCAGTGACACAAAACGTAGGACCGACTCCAGCAGACTATACCCATACTTTACTGGCCACACCACTAGCCGCACCACACAGGACCTGCACTCCAGCAAAAGGTATGCCGATTTCAGTTTCCATAGCACCACCGTACTACGAAAAATCCCACTCCAAAGAAAAAGTACAGCAAGTCCACCGTCAAGACCTATCCCAACTGCAGAGACGGCCAATTCCTGCAAATTGGAACCCCATTCCAGTTATTCCCAGTTTAAAAGACAACGCTTTCAATGTTGTTAGGGACTACGTGCATATATTCCCATCATGGGAAGATTATAGTGAAGACAAACACCATTTTCACATCTTCCAGTCCCACTTATGTGTAAGTGCTATTATTCATGGTGATTATTTTCCTGTTTTCAGCTGATAGAACACATCAATGATTTACATTACATTGTTGTAAGTAGGCGAGGGTCAATCTAGATAGTCATGACGAGCAAAGCTTGCTTGCGCTTTTCGATGAAGCATTGTAGCAGTATTGGTGTTACCTGAGGAAATCACACTTTGATGGCAAGTCTATAAACGAATTTCTGGTGAAGTCTCCTGTGCTAAATTTAGAAGACATTGAATGGAAAAACCTTGTTATGCACTGGTCTCGTTCCGAGGATGAGGTGCTGTCTATGATATTGCATGACAATTTGAACTTCTACTTTTCCGCATGTGGCTTACAGATCTTTTTTGCAGGAAATGTGCTCGAAAAAGAATTCCGGTTTGAAAAGAACGACATGATATCGCAAATATGCTGCCCACTGTTTTGCTCTTGTTAGTACCGGTTGTCCTGTATCACTGTACTTGCATACATACCTGGTTCATTATGTGACAGCAGTATGCATGATAGCTTGCTTATCAATTGTTTTCTCCAAATTATCTGATCTGTATGAATGGTTACATTAGTGTAGAATATATCCAATGCCAACGAATTTTTTTAGCTCTGCATGGTTCTTGTAAGTACCTGTTGTCCTTTATCAGTGTACTTATATTGACAGGTAGTTGTTCATGTACTATCACTCTGCAGCTTATTTTCCTTTGTCCTCCAATTTCTACACATAAGATCTATATTTACTCTTACCATAAGGTTGGATAACACCGATGGTACTGAAGAAGTTTAGCTCTGCATTGCTTTTGGCTGTACCTTTTGCCTGTATTGTTGTACTTACATTTATAGCTACTTGGTTATGTAGCATCACTCTTCATCTTATCTTAAATATTCTCCATTTTTTCTGATATTGACACATCTATATTTACTCTTAACAAAATGTAGAATAAAGGCAATGCTTATGAAGAAGATTCTGTGGTAAACTTCTTGAATTGCCCCCACATCAGCATGGACAAGGGCTTTATAGAGCCTGCCTTCACCAATAATGTAAGTTTGTCCTTCTCAAGCCTTCAAACTTTGTTGTGTATATTTGGTTAGGCATGACTGCAACAGCTGTTTATTTTTGGTGTTTGCGTCAAATTGCATGTTTGAAGTTTATTATGTACTCCCTCCGTCCTATAATATAAGAACGTTTTTGACATTAGTGTAGTGTAAAAAATGTTCTTATATTATGGGATGGAGGGAGTAGTTCATAAACAAAAGTTTGTCCTTCTCAATTTAAGTTTTCAGTTGTACAACCAAGTTCCTTCTTCATACCATGTAAATTAAACTATACAGAGCAAGTGATCTTATTTTGCCAATCTGAAATGGGATAAATTGACGGCACACTAACCATTGATACTTATGAGTTCTTGATCTGTAATCCAGTGGTGTCGTGAAGCTGCCAACTCCTTCACAATGTCATTTCCTACCATGTCTTGACCTGAACAATACCATATTGTGTTAATGCTATTTTAAACTGTGTCACTTTATTCGTCAATAAGAAATGTGATGAATTGTCAGCACTGATACTTAAATGTGCAAAACCTGTCATCCGTCTGCTTGTTTATCTTTCAGAGTGAGGAGGATATAAGTGTCAAACAAGTGCAGTCTCACCAGCTTGCTCAGCTGCTTGCGCTGCAGCTCCCGAGCAGGGCTAACCTTTCTTGAACTCTATTGAAGTGATGTCGGTTTTGTATATTATTTTGTCGGCGTGTTTAATTGCACTGGTGGCGATCTTTGATGCCCAGTGTATGTAATCTGCTGTCTGCTTGTGCTTTATTATCATAGTGGCGAACTTTGATGCCCAATGGATGTAATATGCCGTAATTTCTTTATTGTATAGTCTAGGTTTTTTCTTATTCACGATGCTGCAGTTATTTTACTGTATATATATCCTGTCTTCGCAGTAAACCGGCCAAACCGTAAAATTACGGTACATAATCGGGCCGTCATGCAAATCACCATGTATGATCCGCATCATGGGCCCCGTCATCTTGGTCCGTTAACAGGCCTAAATGTAAACTTGCCCACTAGTAGATTCGGGCCTCTAATAGGCCGAGTAAACCGCCGGCCCTATTTTCCCAAGAAAACTCAATGGGCTTTTAGGAGGCTGAAAAGTAGGTTGGGCCTGAAACGTGCCAAACAGCTCACGGGCCGGCAGCAGGCCGAAATAGACCCCAGCCCATGATTGTGCCAATCAAATCATGGGCTTATAACAGGCCAAAATTGTCTCAGTCCTTGTTTGGCCCAATCAGATTATCGTCTGTGAGCAGGCCGGATGCAAACGGGGCTGTAGTTAGGCGCAATTATATGACGGGCTTTTAACAAGCCAAAATATATATAGGGCCGAAATGTTAAACGAGCCTTTAACAAGCCGAAACAAATATCAGGCCAAATTACTGAATGTGCCTTTATCAAGTGGGCCCAAAAGGATAGCGTCCAGTTGACGGGCTGAATCTGATATGGGCCATAATTTAGCCCAAAGCCTCTCAAAGGATCGGACCTGATCTGGGCCGTAATTTGGCCCACAACGTGGTAGGCTTTTAACGGGACGGATCACATATGGGCCTTTATTAGGCCCGGGACGTGGCAGGCTATTAATGGACAGGATCAAATATGGGCCGACATTTGGCCCAAAACATGGCAGCCTGTTAATGGGCCGGCCTACTAGTGTCATCAAAATCTCTTGGGCGTTTTGCTGGGCCGGCCCATTATGGTCATCAAAATCTCGTGGGCCTTTAGCTGGGCCGACCCATTATGGTCCACAAAATCTTGTGGGGCTTTAGTTGGGCCAGCCCATTATGGTCCGCAAAATATCGCGGACCTTTAGCTGGGCCGGCCCATTATGGCCCGCAAAATCTCGTGGGCCTTTAGCTGGGCCGACCCATTATGATACACAAAATCTCGTGGGCCTTTTGCTAGGCCGGCGCATTATGGACCGCAAAATCTTGTGGGCCTTTAGTTGGGTCGGCCCATTTAAACTTTATGGGCTACTTTTGGGACGGTCCACGTGTCAACATATGATAGGCGCATCTCGCCCATTGGATGAGTGACACCTGTGCCAACGCGGAGCTGACACGTGTTTCCGTCAGCCAGTCAGAATTTTACACGTGGAAAATCCCCATTGGTCCGGGCTGTTAACGGGTTATCGGATCGAAAACCAGACCCGATAGCTTAACAACTTTCCGTTACGGTGGATGCCACGTGTCGGTCACCCTTGACGAAAGCACTTCTGTGATGCGCGATTTATCGTCATGGAAGTGGACACTTCCGTGATGATAATTTTGGTAATGTCATGGAACAATTCTACGACAGCACAGGTATGACTATCTTGATTCTGTCATAAATTTGTCATGGATGTACATGCATGGCAGAAAACGTGACCTACTGTGACAAACACGTATCATCACAGGATTGAATTTTTTTTAGTGCCTTCCCATTTAGAGAGAAACTTTCCTCCAAAAAGTCTTAAACGAGAGTTGAATAACAACACATAATCACCTACATTAAACTCACGCTTTTGTATCCTTTTGTCATGCCATCTTTTAACTTTTTCTTTAAACAATTTGACATTCTCATAGGCCTGGGTTCTCCATTCATCCAGTGAGCTAATGTCAAATAGCCTCTTCTCATCGGCAAGTTTGAAATCATAGTTGAGCTCTTTAATGGCCCAATATGCCTTATGTTCTAGTTCAAGAGGTAAGTGACATGCTTTTCCATAAACCATTTTATACGAAGACATACCCATAGGATTTTTATATGCAGTTCTATAGGCCCATAAAGCATCATCAAGTTTCTTGGACCAATTCTTTCTAGATCTATTAACAGTCTTTTGCAAAATTAATTTGAGTTCTCTATTACTCAGTTCTACTTGACCACTATACTGTGGGTGGTATGGAGATGCAATTCTATGATTAACTTCATACTTAGCAAGCATTTTACGAAAGGCACCATAAATAAAATGTGAACCACCATCAGTCGTTAAATATCTAGGGACTCCAAACCTCGGAAAAATAACTTCTTTAAGCATCTTAATAGAGGTGTTATGATTAGAACTACTAGTTGTAATAGCTTTTACCCACTTAGTAACGTAATCAACAGCAACTAAAATATGTGTATACCCATTAGAGGAAGGAAACTGTCCCATATAATCAAAGCCCCAAACATCAAATGGTTCAATAACAAGTGAATAGTTCATAGGCATTTCTTGACGTCTACTAATATTACCAATTCTTTGACATTCATCACAAGACAAGACAAACTTACGGGCATCCTTGAAGAGAGTAGGCCAATAAAAACTGGATTGTACTACCTTATGTGCAGTTCTATCTCCAGCATGGTGCCCTCCATAAGCCTCGGAGTGACACTTGCGTAGGATCTGTTCTTGTTCATGCTCAGGTACACAACGTCTAATAACACCATCTATTCCTTCTTTATAAAGGTGTGGGTCATCCCAGAGGTAATGTCTTAAATCATAGAAAAACTTTTTCTTTCGCTGGTATGTGAAACTAGGTGGTATAAATTTAGCAACAATGTAATTAGCATAATCAACATACCATGGAGCAGTACGAGGAGCATTTATGACAGCTAGTTGTTCATCAGGGAAGCTATCATCAATAGGTAGTGGGTCATCGAGAACATTCTCTAACTTAGACAGGTTGTCCGCAACGGGGTTGTCAGCTCCCTTTCTATCAATAATATGCAAATCAAATTCTTGTAGCAAGAGAACCCATCTAATAAGTCTAGGTTTAGCATATTTCTTTTCCAAAAGATATTTAATAGCAGCATGATCAGTGTGAACAGTTACTTTTGAATCAACAATATAAGGTCTGAACTTATCACAAGCAAATACAACTGCTAAAAATTCTTTTTCAGTAGTAGCATAATTTCTCTGGGCACTGTCTAGAGTTTTACTAGCATATTGGATAACATTTAATTTGTTATCAACTCTTTGTCCCATAACAGCACCTATGGCATAATCACTAGCATCACACATAATTTCAAATGGTAAATTCCAAGCAGGTGGCTGAACAATAGGTGCAGAAATCAAGGCTTTCTTAAGTATTTCAAATGCTTCTACACAATCATCATCAAAGACAAAAGGAATATCATTTTGTAAGAGGTTAGTGAGAGGCCTAGAAATTTTTGAGAAGTCCTTAATGAACCTCCTATAAAAACCGGCATGACCAATGAAACTTCTTATACCTTTGATGTCCTTGGGACATGGCATATTTCCAATAGCATCAACTTTAGCTTTATCAACTTCAATACCTCTTTCAGAAATTTTATGCCCCAAGACAATACCTTCATTAACCATAAAGTGGCACTTCTCCCAATTCAAGACAAGATTAGTTTCTTCACATCTCTGCAAAACTCGATCAAGTTTGCTCAAGCAATCATCAAAAGAAGTTCCATACATGGAGAAATCATCCATGAAAACCTCAACAATCTTTTCACAAAAATCAAAGAATATAGCCATCATGCATCTTTGAAAGGTAGCGGCTGCATTACATAAACCAAAAGGCATACGTTGTCGGTGTACTAGAGTAGGGGTACCCTAGTATCCCGAACTCATGCACGGACAGTTGCAACGCCCCACGGCAGGGCTGGCCTGATGACCGCCAAGATCCTCAGCGGCTCCTTTGGAGCCATTCAAGAACAAAGTAATCAAGACCCCGGCAAGAGGAGCTTGCCGGGAAGGCCACTCAGGGCGCGAAGGAAACAAGGCCCCGGCAAGAGGAGCTTGCCGGGAAGGCTTGGTGAGCGATAAGCTCCCGAGCGCGGCAAGTGACCTCTCTTCATCTCCGCTCCAGCTCACCCGCCAACGTGTCACCACGGGCTCTCCCAAGCACGCGTGTCGATGGGCTGTGCAGCCAGCCAGGGAGCAGCGATAAGCGGCCGACAGGCTACCATCGTGGCAAACGGAGGCGCCTTGACGGTCCCCGTTACACTGTTCGGGCGATCGAGACGGGCATTGATGACTCTTGTCCCTTGCCGTCGAGTTAGGTATAGATTACTGACACCGCATGCAGCGGTGTACCAACCTATGTTTTTACTATTTTACCCTTGTCTACTTGGCACAAGTGGAGACCCCTTGTGCCTATAAAAGGAGGCCCAAGTGCAACGTAGAAAGGGTTCGGTTCAGCTCCGGCTTAGTTCATTCTACTCATATGAGTCCACACTCAGGCTAGGTTTTGTAGCTCCCATTGCTCCCTAGCAAGAACACAAGATAATCCACAAAGCAGCAGTAGGAGTATTATCTCTCCGGAGAGCTCCGAAGCTGGGTAAATATGCTCGTGTGCATCGCTTCGATCCGCTCTTTGTGCAATCTCCGCCCCCCTCCGAACCACAAGGGACCCAGGTCCCGTAGGTGTTCGTGGGACACGATCAGTTCTCCCCGACATCTTTGGCGCGCCAGGTAGGGGACGTCGAGGCTGTGTGAACCCGATCCGGCGGTTACACGAGCAACTTCATCAACATCTTCATCGACATGGCGCCAAGAAGAAGTCTTCGGCAGCAGCAGAGCCGTCTGCTGTCGAACCCACCACCACCGGAGCTGTCGGTGGTGGGGAAACGCCAAGCGGAGGAACCGGCGTCGTCGAGAGCCCACAATGCCGCCAGGTCCAAGGACAAGGCAGCACAAAGCGTCGGCGTCCGAAGTTCGCACCGCGCCCTTCGCAGGAGGCGCGGGACCGACAGCGTCATGATGCTCGCGGCACCATACGCTCGCTGGATCAAGGCCAAGATGGAGGATCCCGAGGCCCTCGAGACCCGCATGCACCCCAACATGCTGGTACGAGCGGAGTACGGTCGCTTGGGCGGGATGCTGCTCCTCCTAACTTGGTTAGGAGTCCGAGCACATCCCGTCCTTCGCTCCGTACGCCGTTGCCGCCAACCACACCAGCGGAAGCCTTGGCTAGAGCTCAGTTACTTCTAGATTACCCTCCAACGGCCGATAAGGTCAACGAATGGAGGGCCACAATTCAGAGTCTCATCGGCTTCGCCAACGGCGACGTCCCGCGGTAACCGAGTGCTTCGCAGCCGCGGCAAGGCGACAAGGCGCAAGCTGATGGCGACGAGACTGCGGGGTGCACCCACCGCACTCCCTTCCCGAAGGCCAAGATCGCCGACTTCGCCGATCCACCTCGACAGCGACTCCACAGCGCCATCGGATCCGCGAGCTCGCCGCGACCAGCGCCAAGTTCTCCGAGAACGACAAGAAGAAGACGCCGAACCCGTGACGAGCGCCAAGAGAAGCGCCGTCAATCTGACCAACGCGCCGGTCCCACTGTCGATATGCATGCGCCAGGGGAACCGGGCGACTTGCCGTACGCGGTAGGTTGCCCTGCGTTCACCCGTGAGCTGCGGCAAGTCCGGTGGCCCGACAAGAAAAACTTCAAGCCAGATGTGCCGGAGAAATATGATGGCAGGACACACCCATCGGAGTTCCTCAGTATCTACACCATCGCGGTGCAGGCTGCGGGGGGACGAGACGACAAGATCCTCGCCAACTACTTCCCCCTGGTGCTCAAGCCAAACGTCAGATCTTGGCTCATGCACTTGCCGGATGGCTCTATCTCTTCTTGGGCAGATTTGTGCCACCAGTTTGTTGGCGCCTTCACAGTGACCACAAGCCTCATGGCGGAGAGTGATCTCCACCTGCTTGCCCAGAAGGAGGGGGAGTCCCTGCGCAAGTTCATCCAGAGATTCAGTCGAGTGCACTACAACATCCCAGACATTCACCCTGCTGCAGTGATCAGTGCATTCCATCAGAACGTGCGAAACCGCAGGATGAGGGAGGAGATGGCGATGTGCAAAGTGAAAGACGCCACGAGCTCTACGCCTGGCCGACAAGTGTGCACGCTGAAGAAGGAAGAAGACTCCTGTGAGAGAATGTGGGAACAGAATCTAACAAGTGAGGAGATCGCCTGGCAAGGAAGAGCCGGCGCGAAACAATGTAAGGAAGAAAACCAAGAAGTACTAGTTGTCGAGCAGTCCGGCAAGGATGGTGCCGCTAACAAAGCCAAGGCTGGTGGCTCCGGCAAGGAGGTTGCCGTTGACACCGACCGCCAAGCTGTGGCGGCTGCCGAGAAGCCCGACAGCTCCAACAAGCAGTATTGTAAGATCCACCGCACCAAGGGCCACGATCTTCAGAGCTGCAAGAAAGTCGAGCAGCTTGTTGAGCTACAGAGAGCTGAATACGAGCGGCGAGACAAGGAGAAGGCCCAAGAAGGTGCAGGTGCAGCAAGTAAAAGAGACCCGGTCGGGAGGGCGCCATGCAAAAGCCAAGCAGCGGCAAGGAGACGAACCTCCCGTGGCGCGACAAGGAAGAAGATGAAGATGAAGATGACGAGGACATGGAAGACGATGAAGCCGACGAGCAGGAGTTTCAAAGGCAACGGAGGTCCTTTATGTTGATGGTGGTGCGTCTCTGCATACCTCGCACCGCCAACTCAAGCAATGGATGCGTGAGGTCAATGCAGCAGAACCATCCATAGAGTCACGCAAACCTCGAAGTGGTCCAGACGCCCATCATCTTTGACATTGAGGATCACCCCGATCGCATCATCTGCGGTCGGGTGCTTGCCGATGTTGGTCTCACCAACCATCCGCAACCTCAAAGTCACAAAGATGCTGGTTGACGGCGGGGCCGGCCTGAATTTGATCTCCTCTGCAGTGCTCCAAAAGCTTCAAATCCCTGACAACGAGCTCGAAGAAACTGGTACTTTCCAAGGAATCAACCCAGGAAGGAGCAAGCCCAAAGGGAAGATCACGTTGCCGGTAACATTCGGCAGCGAGCTCAACTTCAGAACTGAGAGGGTCACGTTTGACGTCGCCGATTTCCCATTGCCCTACAATGGCATACTTGGCCGCCCAGCACTCGCCAAGTTCATGGCCGCCTCTCATCATGCTTACAACCTACTCAAGATGCCCGCCCGATAAGCGCTATTTCTGTCCATGGCGACAAGAAGGACGCGCTTATCTCGCCGACAAGATTTACCGGGATGCAGCAGCCACCACGAAAAGCAAACCACTTGCATTGAAGCTCCGGGGAAGAAGAAGACCACCAAGTCCGCAAGAGCTCATGCCCACTCCGCAAGCGCACCTCCTCGGAGGGCTGCGCTACCGCCGAGGGCGCACCATCGAGCTCCACCGCAAGTGCAAGAAGACGATGGCAGCTCCGCCAAAGACCAAGAAGGTGCCCGCCAAGGAGGACGGCACCGGTGGTACCTTCACCATCGCCACGCTTGACCCCAAATAGGAAGGCGAAGCTCGTTGCTTTCCTCCGGCGAATGTCGATGTGTTTGCATGGCAACCATCCGACATCCCCGTGTTCCTGTGAAAGTAATTGAGCACCACCTAGCTGTCTCTCCTCACGCCGCCCGTCAAGCAAAAAGTTAGGAAACAAGCAAAGGAGCGCCAAGAGTTCATAGCGGAAGAAATCAAGAAGTTGGAAGCAGCAGGACTTGTCGGGGAGTACTCCATCCCACGTGGTTGGCCAATCCGTAGTTGTATGCATAAGCTAATGGGAAATGGAGACTTTGTATTGACTTTACAGATGTTAATAAAGCTTGTCCCGAAGACCCATTTCCCTTGCCGCCAGATCGACCAGATTGTTGACTCCACGGCTGGATGTGATCTGCTTTCATTTCGGATGCGTATTCAGGATATCATCGATCTTCATGGCGAAGAGGATGAAGAGAAACCGCATTCATTACACCATGTGGCACGCATCGCTTCATACGGATGCCTTTCGGTTTAAAGAATGCTGGTTCAACCTTTGCAAGAGTAGTCCATGATGCCTTTGAGCCGCAGATACACAGAAATGTAGAAGCCTACATGGATGACATAGTGGTCAAAAGCAAGGACAAAGCAACTCGATTCAGGATTTGATGAGACATTTGCAAATCTGCGCAAGATCAACCTCAAGCTCAACCCCGAGAAGTGCGTGTTTGGAGTCCCTTCCGCAAGCTTCTCGGTTCTTTGTGTCTCAGCGGGAATCAAGCCAATCCCGATAAGATTAAGGCCATTGAGCAGATTGAAGCACCGAAGCGCGTCAAGGATGTCAAAAGGCTTGCCGGTTGCGTGGCTGCTCTCAGCAGGTTTATCTCTAAGTCTGTTGAGCGCGCCCTGCCATTTTTCAAAATTTTGAAAAAGGCAGGTCCAATGAAATGGACTCCCGAAGCGGAGGTTGCGCTGCAGGATTTGAAGAGATATCTGTCCTCCACTCCAATACTTGTCGCACCTAAGCCACAAGAGAAGTTGCTGCTGTATATAGCGGCAACCAATCAAGTGGTTAGTGCTGCGTTAGTAGCAGAGAGGGAGGCAGATGATGAACTGGCAACCGAGGCAGGCGCATCCAGCGACAAGCAAGAGGCTTCGCCGTCAAGCTCTGGTCCCGACAAGGGCAGATCAGCGCAGGGTTGCGACAAGATACAGAAGAAGATGGTGCAGCGCCCAGTTTACTTTGTCGGCCTCCCATACGCAAGGGGCTAGATCAAGGTACTGGTGCAAAAGTTGCTTTTCAGCCTCCTCATGGCCTCGAAAGCTGCGCCATTACTTCCAAGCACACGAGATAACAGCTTGTCACTCGCTTCAATCAAGAGGATTTTGCAAAATCCGTAAGCAACAGAGCAGGATTGTCGAGTGGGCACTTTGAACTGTCTAGCTTTGGTCTCAAGTTTGAAAGCACTTCAACTATCCAGAGCAGCGAGCATTGGCGGAATTCATAGCAGAATGGACGCCGAAGCAAGATGAAGAAACTCCAGAGACAAGCATCCCCGTCAAGGAGGCAAATAAAGAGTGGCTGATGTATTTTGATGGTGCCTTCTCGCTGCAAGGCGCCGGTGCCGGCGTGCTGCTTATCGCACCCACCGGAGAACACCTCAAGTACATAGTCCAGATGCACTTTCCCAAGGAACAAGCAACAAACAATCTTTATCGCAGAGTACGAAGGTTTGCTTGCCGGTCTCGTGGATTGCGGTAGACCTTGGGATCAAGAAGCTCATTGTCGGGGGACTCGCAACTTGTCGTCAGCCAAGTAAATAAAGATTATCAGAGCCCGTTGATGGAAGCTTACGTCGATGAAGTGAGAAAGCTAGAAGAGCACTTTGAAGGCCTGCAAATGGAACACGTTCCAAGAGCTCAGAATGATATAGTTGATGGCCTCTCCAAATGTGCCGCACTTAAGTTACCTGTGGAACCAGGAATTTTTGTGCTCAAGCTGACTCAGCCAACCGTAACACCATCAACAGGACAGAGCAAGAAGAGAAAATTGGTTTCCGGCGACTACTTTCCGGCAGAGCTCCCTGAAGCCGCCGCCAAGAAGGTCCCTAAAATCAACGCAAATATCACTGAGGAGCAGTCTGCTCCGACAAACCATGTAGTTTGTATCGTTGAAGCAAACGCTCCTGACAAGTTTCGCTCCGGCAAGCTTGTCGGGGATCATCAAGCTCCAGCGGATCCACAGATTCTTGCTGTAGAAGCTGATGTTTCCGCAGTGATAAATGAGCCTTTAGTCCTTGTTGTCGAGCCACAGGCTCCAGCATGGGCACAGCAAATCGTCCATTTCCTTCAAACAGGAGAACTTCCCGAAGAGAAAGAAGAAGCGGAAAAAGTAGCACGGCAGTCAAGTATGTACCAGTTTGTTGACAACATCCTGTACAGAAGAAGACTCAACGGTGTGAAATTGAAGGCATTTGCCGGGAAGATGGACAGAAGCTGTTAGCAGAGATACATGGAGGCATATGTGGTCACCACATTGGCGCAAGGGCACTTGCCGGCAAAGCTTTCCGGCAAGGTTTCTTCTGGCCAGAAGCCCTCCAGGATGCAACTGCACAAGTAACAAAGTGTGAAGCGTGCCAGTTCCATTCCAAACAGATACACCAACCAGCTCAAGCTCTCCAGACGATCCCTTTATCCTGGCTCTTCTCGGTCTGGGGGCTCGACATCCTCGGCCCTTTCCCCCGAGCCGTCGGGGGCTTTGAGTACTTGTACGTCGCAATCGACAAGTTCACAAAGTGGCCGGAAGTAGAACCAGTGAGGAACGTGACAGCACAGTCAGCCGTCAAGTTCTTCAGGTCAATTGTTTGCCGTTTTGGGATTCCTAACAGAATCATCACCGACAACGGCACACAGTTCACGAGCCGCACCTTCATGCAGTACGCCCAAGATCTTGGCGCCAAGATCTGCTTTGCTTCTGTTGCTCATCCGAGAAGCAACGGTCAAGCAAAGAGAGCAAACGCTGAAGTGCTGCGAGGACTCAAGACCAGAACTTTCGACAGGCTGCGCAAGTGCGGAAGAAACTGGATCGAGGAGCTGCTGGTGGTTCTTTGGTCGGTCAGGACGACCCCAAATCGAGCCACTGGCCAGACACTTTTCGCTCTAGTCTACGGAGCAGAGGCAGTTCTCCCCACGGAACTCGTGTACGGGTCACCTCGAGTGCTCGCCTATGATGAGCTTGAGCAAGAGCAGCTGCGACAAGATGACGTGCTGCTCCTCGAGGAAGATCGTCTTCAGGCTGTCAGACGAGCTGTTCGTTACCAGCAAGCTTTGCGCCGCTACCATAGCCGCAGTTAATGCCGAAGCTTCGAGGAAGGCGACCTTGTTCTTCGCCGCTCAATCCGCCAAGAATTCCAACAAGTTGACGCCAAGTGGGAAGGCCCTTATCGTGAAACGAGTCACTAGGCCCGGCGCTGTCCGCCTTTGAGACCAAGATGGCGCCCGGTGAGCAATTCCTGGAATATAGAGCATCTTCGCAAGTTTTACCCATGAGGCGCTGATGTTGGAACCTGCTCGCAACCACCCTTTGTACAAGTCTTGCCGCTGCTGCATGTAATCCTTTGTACAAATCCGGGCGCAGACCCCGTGCATCAGTAAAGCCTATGTGTTGCACACATTTTGTCAATACATGCTTTCATAATCTTATATGCATGTGTTTACTAACATTTTGTGCAGCATCCACACCCGGTAAGCGTTAACGAGCCTCTAGGCTCCATAACTTTATTTTCTCTTCTTTCTTCTCAAACAAGAAGAAGGTTCATCCACCCACAAGTTAACCGGGAGGAGAAGATAATGGTGTGGGCCGCCAAGCGTCGCTCGAGGAACTGCCGCGTTGCCGGGAAATGAACAACAGAAAAGCTAAGTTGCTAAGTTTAAACGACTAATTTTAAATTTTTAAGTTATCTTCCTCGAACGATAATACTTTGTATGGAAAACCTGTGCGCGGAGGAACCGACTCGCGACTAGCTTGCGCCCTTACTTTGTTTCGAGTCCGCTCAACAGCTTAAGTGTGCTGCAACTAGTTGCGACAAGGTTGCTTGTCGGAGGCGGCATCGCCAGCAGGCTGCTGAAGTTCTGCACTCAGCGCTCGCGGCAAAGGTGTTCGCACTGACAAGTTCCCCTGAAAGCGTAGGGTATAAACATACAAAGGAAGAAATCGAGTAAAGGAAATAACATTGCATTCGATTGCCTAAGATAGTGTATATTACACAATAACTTGTCGCGGGTCTAATGGACTTTTTACCTAAACATGATCTACAATGACAAGAGAAAGATAGACTTGGCGGCCTAGTCCACGCGGTCGCCCTCGAGCCTCTTAACTCCGCTCACCCTGTCCACAATGGGTGCGACAAGGGCCTTGAGCGCTTCAACATCGGCGGATGGAGGCAGGGACTTGAGGGCTTTGGTGAAGTCGACGCCTGGGTTGCGGAAGGGCACCTTCATCAACACCTTCTGGAGAGCCTCGGCGCAGACTTGACGTGATTCCTCCGCCAGTTGCTTCGGAACCTCTTCCCGAAGCCGCTGGATACCCGCCAACACGCCTTTGAAGAATAGGCTGAGCTTGACGCTGGGTTGGAGGTTCTCGTCAGTGGAGTATCCAAGATCTGTCATCCCCAACTCCATCAGCTCATTATGGATGCCGCAGCGGTGTCCACAAGACCTTCATCCAAAGGCATTATGCTGTCTCAAGATTATTCTGGCGGTCACAAGATTCGACAAGAACTCCTCGGTGGCCTTGATCTTTTCTAGCAGGCCCTTTTCCCGATCCTTGGCGCCATTCAACGTCTCCGTCAGGGTGGTCAGCTTCAGCTCCAGATCCGCCTTGACGTCCTTGGCGGCATCGATCTCCTTGATCTTTTCAGCAAAACGACCCTGCAGCTCGCCGAGGGTGTAAGCATCCTTCTCACGCTCGCGTTTCAACCCGGCGACCTCCTCGGCACTCTTCAGGAGGGTGGACTCCAGCTGAGCCACCCTCGTCTCCAATTCCCTCTTGGCAGCCTCGGCAGCCGCAGCGGCATCTTTTGCCTCCTAAAGTGGCCCGCCAATCGATTGCTTTCATGTGAGATCTTCCTCATAGCTGTCGAGGTTGATCTTCCGCTGCGCCAGCTCACCTTCTCGCGCGGAGAGCTTCTCGCCGGCAAGCCTCTGCTGCTCTTCGACCTCGCCCTTCTCCAAGATGAAGGCCGTGCGCTCCTCAGGAAGCTGCTCCCGCGCCTCCCTATATCCCGGAGAGTTTCTTTGTTGGCGCGCCGGAGCTCTTCTGCGCGTTTATCCAAGTCAGCTCCCGCCCTCGTGACAAGCACCTCCCTGGACTCCAGTTTGGCTTGTCGGGCGCGGTAGAGCGACAGCAACTTCCTTAGCAGCTGCTCCTCCTCAGGCTCACCGCTGCTGCTGCTTGGGGCATCAACCAGCGACAGCCCGGCGGAGGCAAGCAGTTCCGCGTCGAAAGTCTCCCCCTCGACCGGTGCCCTGGAGCTTGATGCCCCGGGGAGCTTGATAAAGACACCTCGCCGCCTTGGTAGGCGCGGGCTGGGGCTCTTGGTCGGCCAAGGCGTCGGTGGTGGGAGGATCAGCGGTCGGTGCAGTGCTGGCGCCCTGCGACCTCAGGCCGTCGAAGACGATTGCCGATTCCTCCCACCTCTGCGCCCGATAGCCTCGGCGGCCTCCTCGGCGGCGGGGCCCGTCGGCGCCCAGCCTCCTCCTCCATGTTGGCGGCGTCGGCAGTGTCGCCATGGCGTCTTCCTCGTCGGCGGCCTCAGTCTCCATTGGATCTCCGGCAGATGGATCTGATGGTCAGAAGAAGAAAGCACAAATCAAGCAGATGTTCGAAAGAGAAGAACAGAAGAAAAGAGAATCCAAGGGATGTTTTCAGACAAGAAAATCACCTGCAATGGGATCTGTTGCCACGGTCTCCACAACCGGAGGGTCGTCGGCGCTGGTCCTTGTTAGAGAAGCTCCCCTTGTCGGAGAGGCCTCCCTTGCCGGAGAGCGCTCCCTTGGCGGAGAATTCTCCCTTGGCGGCGTAGTTGAAGCAAGCGGAACTTCAGGAGTGACCTCCGGTGCTTCCTGATGAGGCTGCTCTGCTCCTACACAATTCAACAAACCAGATATCAGTAACGGAGAAGCACCCAAGCACACCCCAAACATGAGAAGAATACCAGACACTTACGCTGGGGGCTGTGCTGGGGGCTGCTCTGTTGAAGGGTTGCCGGGTCCGGCAAGGGAGTTCCAGACGAGCGCCCTGTCGCAACAGGGGAGTCATCTGAGACGACAACCACCGGCGTCTTGGCCCTCTTCGGCGCCCTCTGAGCTAACGTCCTGAAGAAGAAGGTTCAGAGTGAAACCAGTCAGATATAAGGAAAAACAATAAATTGGAAGATTACAAGTAGCAACGACAAGATCTTACTCTTCTTCTTCTTCCTCGGAGCTGAGGGCGGAAAGATCAAACTCCGCTCCGGCGCGACGGATTGGGGGAGAAGATTCCCTCGGACGCTTGGCGGGTGCAGGGGCCGCGACTCCAGAAGACCCCGCACCCGTCGCTGGCGGGAATGAGGCGCCCCAGCTGCAACAATGCTTGCAGCGGTGGAGCGCTGCGGGCGGCGAGGCGGCTGTTGGACCGTATGCCCCCCGCCACTTCTCTAGTCTTCCGGAGGCGTCTCCTTGGCGGGGCAGCGAGCTCCTCCTACGGCAAGCTACTTGACGGCGGAGGAGAGGCGCCCCCGGCAGGCTCGTTTGGTTTGTTGCCGGGCTCGGTCTGCTCCTCACCGACGAACTCTTCTCGGTCAGCAAGGCTTGCCGCCTCGGCCCTCTCTGCCTCCTCGACAGTGAACCCAAACGCGCCGGCGGCAGCAGCCTCCTCCAACCTCGTGGCGATGCGCGCCATCTCCTGATCAGTGGTGTCGCGGGTGAGCCGCCTCTGCTCGTCGGCGCGGATCGGCACTTCAACCAAGATGTCGAAGAACTGCTGCACGATGTCGTCGGCGGGCTCCTGCCAAGTTGGGACGATTCCATGGGAATCGCACAACGGCATTATCGCGCGGATGCTGTCAAGCGACGAGTTGTTGCACAAGGGTACAACTCCCCTCGGCAACATGCACCACCCGGGATTGTCCGCTTCAGGCTTGAACAGCTCCCGCAGCATGCCGTCAAGCTCCAAGGTAGTGAAATTCCAATTCAGACCTGGGCGCAGCCTCATGATATCCGCCGCGTTCTGGAATTCCCAAGCAGGCCTCCCTCTCTCCTGCAAGGGCGCAATGCGGCGGCGAAGGAAGTCCGCGCCAACTGCTCCTACGGTAAGCCCTGCTTGCCGGAGGCGCAAAATCCTAGTCGTGGCAATCTTCAACTTGTTGTCCTCCGGCGCCAAGTTGCTCCAATCGTTGCCGCGAACTATGGGGGTTTTGCGCAGGGCAGTAAAAGGCTGTGGCTCCTCCTCTAAGATCCAACACCAGTCAGCTCTCCACTCCTCCCACTTGCTGCGAAACTCTCCGTCAAGATACGCTTCCTTCTTGCCGATCCTAGAGGTCCATGCAATTCCTCCGAAGCGGCTCTCTCTCTCTCTGGGTGAGAAATAGTGGCGGAAGAGTGCGACATTTGGATGGACCCCGACGAAGTTCTCGCAGAGGTGTGCGAAAACGGCCATGGTGAGGATGGCGTCGGGGGTGAAGTCAAGGAGGCGGAGGCCATACGTGTTCATGACATCGCAGAAGAATTTAGAAAAGGGCGGGCAGAGCCCGCACCAGAAGAAAATCGCAAAGAAGGGGTACCCGATGGAGACCTTAGCAGATGTGGCAGCGGAGATGACCCTCGTGCGTGGATGCGCCCGGGTCGCCGTCGACCAGAAGAGATAGTACAGCTCCCACAGCTCCTTCCTGTTGAGCAGGGGATCGAAGAGGGCCCGCTCCTTCCATGAAGGCCATGAGCAGCTGCGCCTCGGCCGATTTCACGCATTTTCCTTATCGGCCTTGGAGCCATAGGGAGTGGTGGTGGAGGAAGCCGGCGGCGTTGGTGGCACCGGTGGAAATGGAGGGGGCGGAGCGTCGCTCTCTTTGGGCTCGAGAAGAAAGGGGAAAGCGATGGGGGTTTCTGATGTGACAGCAAGGGCAAGTGGGCGTCCTGCCCCTGTTCCCCCGCTTATAAAGGGGAGTGGGGACAGGCGTTCCAATTTTTCCCATTAAAGAAAGCCCCACGATCTCCCCCACGACGCCACGTCCGGTGCGTGCCGTTTGTGGGAGACGTGGTGGGTCCAAGGCAAATAACGGCGTAATCAAGACCACGCTGCGTGCCCGTGCACTGTTTTGGGCCTGGCCCAACAGAGCTTGGCGCCGTGTGTGGCCCAGGCCCGGGGGCTCCTGTCGGTGTACTAGAGTAGGGGTACCCTAGTATCCCGAACTCGTGCACGGACAGTTGCAACGCCCCATGGCAGGGCTGGCCTAATGACCGCCAAGATCCTCAGCGGCTCCTTTGGAGCCATTCAAGAACAAAGTAATCAAGACCCCGGCAAGAGGAGCTTGCCGGGAAGGCCACTCAGGGCGCGAAGGAAACAAGGCCCCGGCAAGAGGAGCTTGCCGGGAAAGCTTGGTGAGCGATAAGCTCCCGAGCGCGGCAAGTGACCTCTCTTCATCTCCGCTCCAGCTCACCCGCCAACGTGTCACCACGGGCTCTCCCAAGCACGCGCGTGTCGACGGGCTGTGCAGCCAGCGGGAGCAGCGATAAGCGGCGCCGACAGGCTACCATCGTGGCAAACGGAGGCGACTTGACGGTCCCAGTTACACTGTTCGGGCGATCGAGACGGGCATTGATGACTCTTGTCCCTTGCCGTCGAGTTAGGTATAGATTACTGTGTACACTTTATGCAGAGCGTGTACCAACCTATGTTTTACTATTTTACCCTTGTCTACTTGGCACATGTGGAGACCCCTTGTGCCTATAAAAGGAGGCCCAAGTGCAACGTGAAAGGGTTCGGTTCAGCTCCGCTTAGTTCATTCTACTCATACGAGACCACACTCAGGCTAGGTTTTGTAGCTCCCATTGCTCCCTAGCAAGAACACAAGATAATCCACAAAGCAGCAGTAGGAGTATTATCTCTCTGAGAGCTCGAAGCTGGGTAAATCTGCTCGTGTGCATCGCTTCGATCCGCTCTTTGTGCAATCTCCGCCCCCCTCCGAACCACAAGGGACCCAGGTCCCGTAGGTGTTCGTGGGACACGATCAGTTCTCCCCGACATACGTCTATAAGCAAAGGTACCGAAAGGGCAAGTAAAAGTAGTCTTTGATTGATCTTTAGCCGACACAAGTATTTTAGAGAAACCAGAATAACCATCTAGAAAGCAAAAATGTTTATGTTTGGATAATCTTTATAGCATTTGATCAATAAAAGGTAAAGGGTAATGATCCTTTTTAGTAGCTTTATTTAGTTTATGGAAATCAATTACCATCCTATAACCTGTAACAATTCTTTGTGGGATCAGTTCATCTTTATCATTAGGAACAACAGTAATACCTCCCTTCTTAGGGACACAATGGACAGACTTACCCACTGATTATCAGCAACGGGATAAATTATACCTACCTCCAGAAGCTTTAGTATTTCTTTTCTTACCACTTCTTTCATCTTAGGATTTAACCTTCGTTGGTGATCAACAACTGGTTTAGCGTCTTTCTCCAATTTTATTTTGTGTTGGCATAGAGTGGGACTAATGCCCTTAAGATCATCCAGAGTATATCCAATAGCAGCACGGTGCTTCTTGAGAGTTTTCAATAATTTCTCTTCTTCCTTCTCTGAAAGGTTAGCACTAATAATAACAGGATATATCTTCTTTTCATCAAGATATGTGCTACCTCTTGAGCACTGCGTTGGTTTTCCCTTGAAGAGGAAAGGGTGATGCAGCAAAGTAGCGTAGGTATTTCCCTCAGTTTTTGAGAACCAAGGTATCAATCCAGTAGGAGACCACACGCAAGTCCCTCGTACCTACACAAACAAATAAGAACCTTGCAACCAACATGATAAAGGGGTTGTCAATCCCTTCACGGCCACTTGCAAAAGTGAGATCTGATAGAGATGATAAGATAATATTTTTGGTATTTTTGTTGTATAGATTGAAAAGTAAAGATTGCAAAATAAACGGCACCAGAAATCGCTAGTTGTTGGGAGATTAATATGATGCAAAATAGATCCAGGGGCCATAGGTTTCACTAGTGGCTTCTCTCAAGATAGCATAAGTATTACAGTGGGTGAACAAATTACTGTCGAGTAATTGATAGAATAGTGCATAGTTATGAGAATATCTAGGCATGATCATGTATATAGGCATCACGTCCGTGACAAGTAGACCGAAACAATTCTGCATCTACTACTATTACTCCACACATCGACCGCTATCCAGCATGCATCTAGAGTATTAAGTTCATAAGAACAGAGTAACGCATTAGGCAAGATGACATGATGTAGAGGGATAAACTCAAGCAACATGATATAAACCCCATATTTTTGTCCTCGATGGCAACAATACAATACGTGTCATCTCCCCTTCTGTCACTGGGATCGAGCACCACATGATTGAACCCAAAGCTAAGCACTTCTCATTGCAAGAAAGATCAATCCAGTAGGCCAAACCAAACTGATAATTCGAAGAGACTTGCAAAGATAACCAATCATCCATAAAAGAATTCAGAGGAGATTCAAATATTGTTCATAGATAATCTTGATCATAAACCCGCAATTCATCGGATCTCGACAAACACACCGCAAAAAGAGTTACATCGAATAGATCTCCAAGAAGATCGAGGAGAACTTTGTATTGAGATCCAAAGAGAGAGAAGAAGCCATCTAGCTAATAACTATGGACCCGAAGGTCTGTGGTAAACTACTCACACATCATCGGAGAGGCCATGGTGTTGATGTAGAAGCCCTCCGTGATCGATGCCCCCTCCGGCGGAGCGCCGGAAAAGGCCCCAAGATGGGATCTCACGGATACAAAAGGTTGCGGCGGTGGCAATAGGGTTTCGTGGTGTTCCTGGATGTTTTCGGGGTATATGGATATATATAGGAGGAAGAACTAGGTCGGTGGAGCTGCGAGGGCCCCACGAGGGTGGGAGCGCACCCAGGGGCAGGCGCGCCTCCCTGCCTTGTGGCCTCCTCGCTTCTGTCTTGACGCCACTCCAAGTCCCCTGGATCACGTCTGTTCCAAAAATAACTCTCTCGAAGGTTTCATTCCGTTTGGACTCCGTTTGATATTCCTTTTGTGCGAAACATTGAAATAGGCAAAAAAGACATCAATTTGCACTGGGCCTTCGGTTAATAGGTTAGTCCCAAAAATAATATAAAATTTCTTAGTAAAGCCCATTAAACATCCAAAACAGATAATATGATAGCATGGAACAATCAAAAATTATAGATACGTTGGAGACGTATCAATATGCATATTTAAGAGTATCAGGTAATGGTTTAAGCTCAAACACAGGATCACCCTTGGGTGGAGGAGGATCCCCTAGGATTTCAACAGGCAAGTTGTGTTTCAAAATAGGTCCTTGTTTAAAGAATACTTCATCTCTTCCCTTCTTTCATTCGTAAACATATCATTTTCATGGTCTAGCAAATATTGTTCCAAAGGATCATTAGGAGGCACGACAATAGAAGCAAGATCAATACTTTCATCTTTACTATGCAATTCCTCATCACGGGGTTGTCTACGAAATTTAGCAAAATTAAACTCATCAGACATATCTCCCAAACCAATAGTAACAACATCCTTTTCGCAGTCTATCCTAGCATTAATAGTATTCAAAAAGGGTCTACCAAATATGATGGGATAGAAGCTATCTTGTGGGGAACCAAGAACAAGAAAATCAGCGGGATATTTAACTTTCCCACACAAGACTTCAAAATCACTAACAATCCCAACTGGTGAAATTGTATCTCTATTGGCAATCTTAATTGTACCATCAATTTCTTCTATCTCGGCAGGTGCAATATCATGCATAATTTCTTTGTATAAGGAATGAGGTATTGCACTTGCACTATCCCCCATGTCACACAAGCCATGATAACAATGATCTCCTATTTTAACAGAAATAACAGGCATGCCTACCACAGGTCTATTTTTTTAGTGTCAGGTCTAGCAATTCTAGCAGCTTCATCACAGAAGTAAATAACATGCCCATCAATATTATCAGCCAAGAGATCTTTAACCATAGAAATACTAGGTTTAACTTTAATTTGCTCAAGGGGTTTGGGTGTCCTAATATTTCTTTTGTTGACCACAGTTGAAGCTTTAGCATGATCCTTTATTCTAACAGGGAAAGGTGATTTCTCAATATAAGAAGTAGGAACAATAGGATCATTATAAGTGATAGTCTTTTCTTCAAATTTAATAGGTGCAACTACTTTTACTTCAATAGGAGGATTATATTTAAACCACTTCTCCTTAGGGATATGAACATGAGTAGCAAAGGATTCACAGAAAGAAGCTACTATCTCAGAGTCAAGTCCATATTTAGTGCTAAATTCACGGAAAACATCGGTATCCATAAAAGATTTAACACAATCAAACTTAGGTGTTATACCTGACTCCTTACCTTCGTCGAGGTCCCAATTTTCATAGTTGCTTTTAATTCATTCCAATAAATCCCATTTGAATTCAATAGTCTTCATCATGAAGGAACCAGTACAAGAAGTATCGAGCATGGCACAATTATTGAGAGAAAGCCGAGCATAAAATTTTGAATAATCATTTCTCTTGAGAGCTCATGATTGGGGCATGAATATAACATTGACTTAAGCCTCCCCCATGCTTGAGCGATGCTTTCTCCTTCGCGAGGCCAAAAATTATATATATAATTGCTATCACGATAAACAAGATGCATAGGATAAAACTTCCGATGAAATTCCAATTTCAATCGGTTGTAGTTCCATGATCCCATATCATCACATAGACTAAACCATGTCAATGCCTTTCCCTTCAAAGATAAAGGGAAGACCTTCTTCTTGATAACATCCTCGGGCATACCTGCAAGCTTAAATAATCAACAAACTTCATCCACATAGATTAGGTGCAAATCGGGATGTAATGTTCCATCTCATGTGAAAGGATTAGCTAGCAGTTTTTCTATCATACCCGAAGGAATTTAAAAGTAAACATTTTCAGTAGGTTCAGTAGGTTGTGGAGCAACTCTTTGATCTACTGGTCGGGGTGAAGATACCCCAAACAAGCCCCTCAAAGGATTGTGTTCCATAGTAACAAGTGACAGTAAATTTCAGCAAACTATATAAAATTTTCCTTACCAAATTCAGCCTACCGAAGGCGCTTCACTTCCCGGCAACGACGCCAGAAAAGAGTCTTGATGACCCACAAGTATAGGGGATCTATCGTAGTCCTTTCGATAAGTAATAGTGTCGAACCCAACGAGGAGCAGAAGGAAATGACAGGCGGTTCTCAGGAAGGTATTCTCTACAAGCACTGAAATTATCGGTAACAGATAGTTTTGTGATAAGATAATTTGTAACGGGTAGCAAGTAATAAAAGTAAACAAGGTTCAGCAAGGTAGCCCAATCCTTTTTGTAGCAAAGGACAAGCCTGGAAAAACTCTTATATAAAGGAAAACGCTCCCGAGGACACATGGGAGTTATCGTCAAGCTAGTTTTCATCACGCTCATATGATTCGCGTTCGTTAGTTTGATAATTTGGTATGTGGGTGGACCGGTGGTTGGGTGCTGCCCTTCCTTGGACAAGCATCCCACTTATGATTAACCCCTATTGCAAGCATCCGCAACTACAAAAAGAAGTATTAAGGTAAACCTAACCAGAGCATGAAACATATGGATCCAAATCAGCCCCTTACGAAGCAACGCATAAACTAGGGTTTAAGCTTCTGTCACTCTAGCAACCCATCATCTACTTATTACTTCCAAATGCCTTCCTCTAGGCCCAAACAATGGTCAAGTGTCATGTAGTCGATGTTCACATAACACCACTAGAGGAAAGACAACATACATCTCATCAAAATATCGAATGAATACCAAATTCACATGACTACTTGTAGCAAGACTTCTCCCATGTCCTCAAGAACAAACGTAACTACTCACAAATCATATTCATGTTCATAATCAGAGGGGTATTAATATGCATAAAGGATCTGAACATATGATCTTCCACCAAATAAACCAACTAGCATCAACTACAAGGAGTAATCAACACTACTAGCAACCCACAGGTACCAATCTGAGGCTTTGGGACAAAGATTGGATACAAGAGATGAACTAGGGTTTTAGGGGAGATGGTGCTGGTGAAGATGTTGATGGAGATTGACCACCTCCTGATGAGAGGATCGTTGGTGATGATGATGGCGATGATTTCCCCCTCCCGGAGGGAAGTTTCCCCAGCAGAACAGCTCCGCCGGAGCCCTAGATTGGTTCCGCCAAGGTTCCGCCTCGTGGCGGCGGTGTTTCGTCCCGAAAGCTTGCTTATGATTTTTTTTCCAGGGTAAAAGACTTCATATAGCAGAAGATGGGCACCGGAGGCCTGCCAGGGGGCCCACGAGGTAGGGGGGCGCACCTAGGGGGTAGGGCGTGCCCCCCACCCTCGTGGATGGTGGGTGTCCCCCCTCTGGTACTTTCTTCGCTCAGTATTTTTTATTAATTCCAAAAATAACTTCCGTGGAGTTTCAGGACTTTTGGAGTTGTGCAGAATAGGTCTCTATTATTTGCTCCTTTTCCAGCCCAGAATTCCAGCTGCCGGCATTCTCCCTCTTCATGTAAACCTTGTAAAATAAGAGAGAATGGGCATAAGTATTGTGACATAACGTGTAATAACAGCCCATAATGCAATAAATATCGATATAAAATCATGATGCAAAATGGACGTATCAGTAGCAAATTTACCTCAAGTGGATGACCTTGGGTTTATCAATCCGTGGGAGGCGTACGATGAAGATGGTCTCTCTCAAACAACCCTGCAACCAAAAAAAGAGTCTCTTGTGTCCCCAACACACCCAATACAATGGTAAATTGTATAGGTGCACTAGTTCGGCGAAGAGATGGTGATACAAGCGTAATATGGATGGTAGATATGGGTTTTTGTAAATCAAGATCATGCCAAATCAAGAACACGAGAGAGATAGAGATCAAACACATAGCTACTGGTACATACCCTCAGCCCCGAGGTTGAACTACTCCCTCCTCGTCATGGAGACCGCTGGGATGATGAAGATGGCCACTAGTGATGGTTCCCCCTCCGGCAGGGTGCCGGAACGGGCTCCCGATTAGTTTTTCGTGGCTACAGAAGCTTGCGGCGGCAGAACTCCCGATCTAGGTTTCTTTTCGGGGGTTTCTGTATTTATAGGAATTTTTGGCGTCGGTTTCACGTCAGGAGGGTCCACGGGGAGCCCACAAGGATGAGGGCGCGCCCAGGGGGGTAGGGCGTGCCCTCCACCCTTATGGAGGCCTCGTGGCTCTTCTGGCCCAACTCTTTTGCTTCGGGGGCTTCTTCTGGTCCATAAAAAATCAGCGTAAATTTTCAGCTCATTTGGACTCTGTTTGATATTCCTTTTCTGCGAAGCTCAAAAACAAGGAAAAAATAGAAACTGGCACTAGGCTTTAGGTTAATAGGTTAGTCGCAAAAATCATATAAAATAGCATATTAATGCATACAAGACATCCAAGGTGGATAATATAATAGCATGGAACAATCAAAAAATATAGATACGTTGGAGACGTATCAAGCATCCCCAAGCTTAATTCCTGCTCGTCCTCGAGTAGGTAAATGATAAAAACAGAATTTTTGATGTGGAATGCTATCAAGTGCACAAGTTTGATCGATGATAATTTCAATCACTTTTTCTAGCATCATTTTATATCATAATAGTAGCTCATATCATAAAATTTCTCATGATGAAGTAGCAAGCTATTCACATGTTAAAGCACAAACCATAAACTTTCTTGAAAACTAACAAACTATGTTCTCAAGCATCAAACAATTGCAATTCATCTTATTTTCAGGAAGGGTCTATGTAAGAGCTTTGATTTAGACAATCCCACATACTCAACTATCATATTGTCTTCCATGATTGCTACCACTCAAAGCATATTTTTAGCACAAATAGCATCCATCGAACACAGAGAAAGATAGGGGCTTAATGTTTCGCCTCCCAACTTAGTTATCATATAGATAATTGTCAACAATAATAATTCATGATCAAATATATTTGAATGGCCATATGTGCTTAGATCTTTCTCCATCACATGATGCTTGCCAACTAAAGAGTAGGTTGGAATGAGAAGGAGTACTACTGACTCTTGCATAAAAGTAAAAGATAGGCCCTTCGCAGAGGGAAGCAGGGATTTGCAGAGGTGCCAGAGCTCGGGGAAACCCTTTTTCGGTAACAGAGATGAAAATAATTTTGAGAGGTATGCTTTCATTGTCAACATAACAACCAAGAGTTGCCAATTTCTTCCATACTAGATACATTATAGGCGTCCCCAAACAGAAAGGTAAAGGTTTTACTCCCCTCCACCAACAATCACATTCCACGGCTGGTCCGAATCAACATGTACCGTCCAACTATCAACAATACTAGGGGAGTTTTGTTTAATTTATTTGCGATTTTGTTTTTTGATCTTTTGATCATAGGACTGGGCATCCCAATTACCAGCCATTTTCTCGTGAATGATGATCGGAGTCCACTCATCGTGAGAATAACCCACCTAGCATGGAAGATACTGACAACCCCTAGTCGCCACATGAGCGATTCGGGCATACAAAACAGATTATTATTTGAAGGTTTAGAGTTTGGCACATGCAAATTTACTTGGAACGACAGCTAAATACCGTATATAGGTAGATATGGTGGACACTCATGGAAGAAACTTGGTTCAAGGATTTTGGATGCACAAGCAGTATTCCCGCTTAGTACAGAAATTTTGGCTAGCAAAAGATTCTAAATAGCAAGCACCACATGTTGGAGGATCCATAACATTATAACTTCTATGCAAATATACCCAAACATAACTCATTAAGTTGTCTTCCTTGTTCAACTTCAACTAATTTGCTCAAGTTTGAAAATAATTAATGGGGCTCACAATCATAGAAGATGTCCAAGATAGTATACTTATATGTGAAATCTCTCTTCCTTCAATATTCTTTCATGAATTGTTCAAGTGACCAATACTATGTTTGCTAACTTTCAATAAATTTACCACCTCTACTTCTTATATGTGAAGTCATTACTCCCCATGGTATAAGCATATAAAACATATATAATTTCAGATTTATGATATTCAATTGATTCAACCATTTACTCATAGGATATAAGTGAAGCACACGAGTAAATGACAAACTACTCTAAAAAATATAAGGGAAGATCAATGAGTAGTTGAATAATTAAGTAGCTATGTGAAGACTCTCTCTCATTTAAGAATTTCAGATCTTAATATTTTATTCAAACAGCAAGCAAAACAAAATGAAATGACATTCCAAGGATAGCACATATCATGTGAAGAAGCAAAAACTTAGGCTCAACCGAGGCTAACCGATGATTGTTGATGAAGAAAGGTGGGATGCCAACCGCGGCATCCCCAAGCTTAGATGCTTGAGACTTATTGAAATATTAATTAGGGATGCCTTGGGCATCCCCAAGCTTGAGCTTTTTGAAGGAAATATGCCCTAGAGGCAATAATAAAGTTATTATTTATTTCCTTATTTCATGATGAATGTTTATTATTCATGCTAGAATTGTATTAACCGGAACCTTGATACATGTGTGAATACATAGACAAACAGAGTGTCACTAGTATGCCTCTACTTGACTAGCTCATTGAATCAAAGATGGTTAAGTTTCCTAGCCATAGACATGAGTTGTCATTTGATTAACGGGATCACATCATTAGACAATGATGTGATTGACTTGACCCATTCTATTAGCTTAGCACTTGATCGTTTGGTATGTTGCTATTGCTTTCTTCATGACTTATACATGTTCTTATGACTATGAGATTATGCAACTTCCGAATACCATAGGAACACTTTGTGTGCTACCAAACATCACAACGTAACTGGGTGACTATAAAGGTGCTCTATAGGTGTCTCCGAAGGTACTTGTTGAGTTGGCATAGATCGAGATTAGGATTTGTCACTCCGATTGTCAGAGAGGTATCTCTGGGCCCTCTTGGTAATACACATCATAATAAGCCTTGCAAGCAATACAACTGATGAGTTAGTTGCGGGATGATGTATTACGGAACGAGTAAAGAGACTTGAGGGTAACGAGATTGAACTAGGTATTGAGATACCGACGATCGAATCTCGGGCAAGTACATATCGATGACAAAGGGAACAACTTATGTTGTTATGCGGTTTGACCGATAAAGATCTTCGTAGAATATGTGGGAGCCAATATGAGCATCCAGGTTCCGCTATTGGTTATTGACCAGAGACGTGTCTCAGTCATGTCTACATAGTTCTCGAACCCGTAGGGTCCGCACACTTAAAGTTCTGTGACGATCAATATTATGAGTTTATGTGATTTGATGTACCGAAGGTAGTTCGGAGTCCCGGATGAGACCGGGACATGACGAGGAGTCTCGAAATGGTCGAGACGTAAAGATCGATATATTGGACGACTATATTCGGACATCGGAAAGGTTCCGAGTGATTCGAGTATTTTCGAGGGTACTGGGGAGTTACGGGATTACGAGGAAGAAGCAATGGGCCTCATGGGCCAAGTGGTGGAAGAGAGGAGGCAGGGCGCGCGGCCCCCCTAGCCCAAACCGAATTGGACTAGGGGGTCGGCTCCCCTTTCCTCGTTTTCCTCCCTATCCTTCCTTCTCCTTCTCCTCCTTCCTTTCCACCTCCTAGTAGGAGTAGGAAAGGGGAGTCCTACTCCGATCCTACTAGGAGGAGGACTCCTCCTCCTGGCGCGCCCTACAGGGGCCGGTCGGCCTCCCCCTTGCTCCTTTATATACGGGGGCAGGTGGCACCCTAGAACACACAAGTTGATCTGTTGATCTCTCCCAGCCGTGTGTGGTGCCCCCCTCCACCATATTCCACCTCGGTCATATCTTAGCAGTGCTTTGGCGAAGCCCTGCGTCCGTAGCAACATCATCACCGTCATCACGCCGTCGTGCTGACGGAACTCTCCCGTGAAGCTCTGCTGGATCGGAGTTCGCGGGACGTCATCGAGCTGAACTTGTGCTGAACTAGGAGGTGTCGTACGTTTGTTACTTGGATCGGTCGGATCATGAAGACATACGACTACATCAACCGCGTTGTGCTAATGCTTCCGCTTTTGTTCTACGAGGGTACGTGGACAACACTCTCCCCTCTCGTTGCTATGCATCACCATGATCATGTGTGTGCATAGGAAATTTTTTAAAATTACTACGTTCTCCAACAGTGTTATCCGAGCCAGGTTTATGCGTAGATGTTATATGCACGAGTAGAACACAAGTGAGTTGTGGGCGATACAAGTCATACTGCTTACCAGCATGTCATACTTTGGTTCGGCAGTATTGTTGGATGAAGTGGCTCGGACCGACATTACGCATACGCTTACGCGAGACTGGTTCTACCGACGTGCTTTGCACACAGGTGGCTGGCGGGTGTCAGTTTCTCCAACTTTAGTTGAACCAAGTATGGCTAAGCCCGGTCCTTGAGAAGGTTAAAACAACACTAACTTGACGAATTATCGTTGTGGTTTTTTGATGCGTAGGTAAGAACGGTTCTTGCTCAGCCCGTAGCAGCCATGTAAAACTTGCAACAACAAAGTAGAGGACGTCTAACTTGTTTTTGCAGGGCATGTTGTGATGTGATATGGTCAAGGCATGATGCTATATTTTATTGTATGAGATGATCATGTTTTATAACCGAGTTATCGGCAACTGGCAGGAGCCATATGGTTGTCGCTTTATTGTATGCAATGCAATCGCTCTATAATTGCTTTACTTTATCACTAAGCGGTAGCGATAGTCGTAGAAGCAATAGTTGGCGAGACGACAACGATGCTACAATGGAGATCAAGGTGTCGCGCCGGTGACGATGGTGATCATGTTGGTGCTTCGGAGATGGAGATCACAAGCACAAGATGATGATGGCCATATCATATCACTTACATTGATTGCATGTGATGTTTATCTTTTATGCATCTTATTTTGCTTTGATTGACGGTAGCATTATAAGATGATCTCTCACTAAATTTCAAGATAAAAGTGTTCTCCCTGAGTATGCACCGTTGCCAAAGTTCGTCGTGCCGAGACACCACGTGATGATCGGGTGTGATAAGCTCTACGTTCATCTACAACGGGTGCAAGCCAGTTTTGCACACGCAGAATACTCAGGTTAAACTTGACGAGCCTAGCATATGCATATATGGCCTCGGAACACTGAGACCGAAAGGTCGAGCGTGAATCATATAGTAGATATGATCAACATAGTGATGTTCACCATTGAAAACTACTCCATTTCACGTGATGATCGGTTATGGTTTAGTTGATATGGATCACGTGATCACTTAGATGATTAGAGGGATGTCTATCTAAGTGGGAGTTCTTAAGTAATATGATTAAATTGAACTTTAAGTTATCATGAACTTAGTCCTGGTAGTATTATCATATCTATGTTGTAAATCAATAGCTCGCGTTTAGCTCCCCTGTTTTATTTTTGATATGTTCCTAGAGAAAACTAAGTTGAAAGATGTTAGTAGCAATGATGTGGATTGGGTCCGTGATCTGAGGATTATCCTCATTGCTGCACAGAAGAATTATGTCCTTGATGCACCGCTATGTGACAGACTGATTGCAGGAGCAGATGCAGACGTTATGAACGTTTGGCAAGCTCGATATGATGACTACTTGATAGTTTAGTGCACCATACTTTACGGCTTAGAATCGGGGCTTCAAATACGTTTTGAATGCCACGGAGCATATGAGATATTCCAAGAGTTGAAATTAGTATTTCAGACTCATGCCCGTGTCGAGAGGTATGAGACCTCTTATAGTACTTTGCCTACAAGATGGAGGAGAATAGCTCAATCAGTGAGCATGTACTCAAATTGTTTGGGTACTACAATTACTTGAATCAAGTGGGAGTTAATCTTCCAGATAAGATAGTACATGACAAAGTTCTCTAGTCACTATCACCAAGTTACTAGAACTTCGTGATGAACTATAATATGAAGGAAATATGCCCTAGAGGCAATAATAATGTTATTATTTATTTCCTTATATCATGATAAATGTTTATTATTCATGCTAGAATTGTATTAACCGGAAACATAATACATGTGTGAATACATAAACCTACAGAGTGTCACTAGTATGCCTCTACTTGACTAGCTCGTTAATCAAAGATGGTTATGTTTCCTAACCATGAACAAGGAGTTGTTATTTGATTAACGGGATCACATCATTGGTTGAATGATCTGATTGACATGACCCATTCCATTAGCATAGCACCTGATCGTATAGTTTGTTGCTAGTGCTTTTCTTCATGACTTATACATGTTCCTATGACTATGAGATTATGCAACTCCCGCTTGCCCGAGGAACACTTTGGTGCTACCAAACGTCACAACGAATCGGGTGATTATAAAGGTACATTACAGGTGTCTCCAAGGTACATGTTGGGTTGGCATATTTCGAGATTAGGATTTGTCACTCCGATTGTCGGAGAGGTATCTCTGGCCCTCTCGGTAATGCACATCACATAAGCCTTGCAAGCATTGCAACTAAATGTGTTAGTTGTGAGATGATGTATTACGGAACGAGAAAAGAGACTTGCCAAGAACGAGATTGAACTAGGTATTGATACCGACGATCGAATCTCGCAAGTAACATACCGATGACAAAGGGAACAACGATGTTGTTATGCGGTCTGACCGATAAAGATCTTCGTAGAATATGTAGGAGCCAATATGGGCATCCAGGTCCCGCTATTGGTTATTGACCGAGAGGTGTCTCGGTCATGTCTACATAGTTCTCGAACCCGTAGGGTCCGCACGCTTAACGCTTCGATGATGGTTATTATGAGTTTATATGATATTGATGTACCAAGGTTGTTCGAGTCCCGGATGAGATCACGGACATGACGAGGAGTCTCAAATGGTCGAGACATAAAGATTGATATATTGGAAGCCTATGTTTGACTCGGAATCACTCCGGTGAAATTGGGAATTTTACCGAGTACCGGGGTTACGGAACCTCCCTGGGGGTCAATGGGCCTTGATGGGCCTTAGTGGGAAAGAGAAAGGGGCCATAGTGCTGGTCAGACCTTCCCCTTCCCTAGTCCTATTAGGACTAGGAGAAGGGGCGCCTCTCTCTCCCTTCCCACTTGGGGAAACCTAGTTGGACTAGGATTTGGGGGAATCCTACTCCTAGTAGGAGTAGGACACCCTGGCGCACCTCTCCTTGGCCGGCCAGCCCCTCCGCTTCCCTCCTTTATATACAGGGCAGGGGCACCCCATGACACACAAGTTGATCATTGAGATCGCTTAGCCGTGTGCGGTGCCCCTTCCACTAAACTACACCTCGAATATACCGCTATGGAGCTTAGGCGAAGCCCCGCGCCGGTGGAACATCATCATCGCCACCACGCCGTCGTCGACGAAACTCTCCTCAACACTCGGCTGGATCGGAGTTCGAGGGACGCCATCGAGCTGAACGTGTGCAGAACTCGGAGGTGCCGTGACGCTCGGTACTTGGATCGGTTGGATCGGGAAGAAGTACGACTACTTCCTCTATGTTGCGTCAACGCTTCCGCTGTTGGTCTACGAGGGTACGAGACAACACTCTCATCTCGCTGCTATGCATCACCATGATCTTGCGTGATCGTGGGAAAATTTTTGAAATTACTACGCTCCCCAACAAAGGCATCGAGCCTGGTTTTATGCGTTGATGTCATGTGCACGAGTAGAACACAAGTGAGTTGTGGACGATACAAGTCATACTGCCTACCAGCATGTCATACTTTGGTTCAGCGGTATTGTGAGATGAAGCGCCCGACCGACATTACGCCAGACGCTTACGCGAGACTGGTTTCACCGCCCGAGCACTCGTTGCTTAAAGGTGACCGGCGGTGTCTGTCTCTCTCACTTTAGTTGAATCGAGTGTGGCTACGCCCGGTCCTTGAGAAGGTTAAACGGAGTCTATTTGACGAAGTATCGCTGTGGTTTTGATGCGAGGTAAGAACGGTTCTTGCTCAGCCCGTAGCAGCCACGTAAAACTTGCAACAACAAAGTAGAGGACGCCTAACTTGTTTTTGCAGGGCATGTTGTGATGTGATATGGTCAAGACGTGATGCTATATTTTATTGTATGAGATGATCATGTTTTGTAACCGAAGTTATCGGCAATCGGCAGGAGCCATATGGTTGTCGCTTATTGTATGAAATGCAACGCCATGTAATTGCTTTACTTTATCACTAAGGAGTAGCGATAGTCGAGAAGCAATAGTTGGCGAGACGACAACGATGCTACGATGGAGATCAAGGTGTCGCGCCGGTGACGATGGTGATCATGACGGTGCTTCGAGATGGAGATCACAAGCACAAGATGATGATGACCATATCATATCACTTATATTGATTGCATGTGATGTTTATCCTTTATGCATCTTATCTTGCTTTGATTGACGGTAGCATTATAAGATGATCTCTCACTAAAATTATCAAGAAGTGTTCTCCCGAGTATGCACCGCTATGAAAGTTCTTCGTGCCGAGACACCACGTGATGATCGGGTGTGATAGGCTCTACGCTCAAATACAACGGTGCAAAACAGTTGCACACGCGAATACTCAGTTTAAACTTGACGAGCCTAGCATATAACAGATATGGCCTCGAACACGGAGACCGAAGGTCGAACGTGAATCATATAGTAGATATGATCAACATAGTTATGTTCACCATTGAAACTACTCCATCTCACGTGATGATCGGACATGGTTTAGTTGATTTGGATCACGTGATCACTTAGATGACTAGAGAGATGTCTGTCTAAGTGGGAGTTCTTAAGTAATATGATTAATTGAACTTTAATTTATCATGAACTTAGTCCTGGTAGTATTTTGCAAATTATGTTGTAGATCAATAGCTCGCGTTGTTGCTTCCCTATGTTTTATATGTGTTCCTAGAGAAAATTGTATTGAAAGATGTTAGTAGCAATGATGCGGATTGGATCCGTGATCTGAGGTTTATCCTCATTGCTGCGCAGAAGAATTATGTCCTTAATGCACCGCTAGGTGACAGACCTATTGCAGGAGCAGATGCGACGTTATGAACGCTATTAGCTCAATATGAGCGATACTGACGTTATGAACGCTTGGCTAGCTCAATATGATGACTACTTGATAGTTTAGTGCACCATGCTTAACGGCTTAGAATCGGGACTTCAAAGACGTTTTGAACGTCATGGACCATATGAGATGTTCCAGGAATTGAAGTTAATATTTTAAGCAAATACCGAGTTGAGAGAAATGAAGTCTCCAACAAGTTCTATAGCTAAAAGATGGAGGAGAATCGCTCAACTAGTGAGCATGTGCTCAGATTGTCCGAGTACTTCAATCGCTTGAATCAAGTGGGAGTTAATCTTCCGATAAGATAGTGATTGACAGAATTTTCTAGTCACCATCACTAAGTTAGTAGAACTTCGTGATGAACTATAGTATGCAAGGGATGACGAAAAGGATTCTCGAGCTCTTCGCAATGCTAAAATCGGCGAAGGTAGAAATCAAGAAAAACATCAAGTGTTGATGGTTGACAAGACCACTAGTCTCAAGGAAAATGGCAAAGGGAAGAAAGGGAACTTCAAAAAGAACGGCAAGCAAGTTGCTGCTCGAGTGAAGAAGCCCAAGTCTAGACCTAAGCCTAAGACTGAGTACTTTTGCTGCAATGGAACTGGTCACCGGAAGCGGAACTACCCTGGATATTTGGTGGATAAGAAGGATGGCAAAGTGAACAAGGTTATATTTGATATACAGGTTATTGATGTGTGCCTTACTAGTGTTTATAGTAGCCCCGAGTATTTGATACTGTTCGGTTGCTAAGATTAGTAACTCAAACAGGAGTTACGAATAAACAGAGACTAGTTGAAGGGAAGTGACGATGAGTGTTGGAAGTAGTTCCAAGATTGATATGATCATCATCGCACACTCCCTATACTTTCGGGATTAGTGTGGAACCTAAATAAGTGTTATTTGGTGTTGAGCATAAATATGATTTGATCATGTTTATTGCAATACGGTTATTCATTTAAGAGAATAAATTGTTGTTCTGCTTACATGAATAAAACCTTATATGGTTACACACTCAATGAAAATGGTTCATTGGATCTCGATCGTAGTGATACACATATTCATAATATTGATGCCAAAAGATGCAAAGTTAATAATGATAGTGCAACTTATATGTGGCAATCGCCGCTTAGGTCATATTGGTGTAAAACGCATGAAGAAACTCCATGCTGATGGACTTTGGAATCACTTGATTATGAATCATTTGATGCTTGCAAACCGTGCCGCTTTGGGCAAGATGACTAAAACTCCGCTTCTCCGAACAATGGAACAAGCTACCGACTTATTGGAAATAATACATACCGATGTATGCGATCCAATGAGTGTTGATGCTCGTGGCAAGTATCGTTATTTTCTGACCTTCACAAGATGATTTGAGCAGATATGGGTATATCTACTTGATGAAACATAAGTCTGAAATAATTGAAAAGTTCAAAGAATTTCAGAGTGAAGTGGAAAATCATCGTAACAAGAAAATAAAGTTTCTGCGATCTGATCGTGGAGATAAATATTTGAGTTACGAGTTTGGTCTTCATTTGAAACAATGTGAAATAGTTTCGCAACTCACGCCACCGAACACCACAGCATAATGGTGTGTCCGAACATCGTAATCGCACTTTATTGGATATGGTGCGATCTATGATGTATCTTACCGATTTACCACTATCGCTTTGGGGTTATGCATTAGAGACAGCTGCATTCACGCTTAATAGGGCACCATCTAAACCGCTGAGATGACACCGTATGAACTATGGTTTAACAAGAAACCTAAGCTGTCGTTTCTTAAAGTTTGAGTTGTGATGCTTATGTGAAAAAGTTTTCACCGATAAGCTCGAACCCAAATCGAGAAGTGCGTCTTCATAGATTACCCAAAAGAAAATGTTGGGTACACCTTCTATCACAGATCCGAGGCAAGTTTTTCGTTGTTAAGATGGATCCTTTCTAGAGAAGAAGTTTCTCTCGAAAGAAGTGAGTGGGAGGAAAGTAAAGAGCTTGATAAGGTAATTTGTACCTTCTCCCTTATTGGAAAGTAGTTCATCACGAAATCAGTTCGGTGATTACTACACCAATTAGTGAGGAAGTTAATGATGATGATCATGAAACTTCAGATCAAGTTACTACCAAACCTCGTAGGTCTTCCAGAGTAAGATCCGCACCAGAGTGGTGCGGTAATCATGTTCTGGAAGTCATGTTACTAGAACATGATGAAACCTACGAACTATGAGGAAGCGATGATGAGCCCAGATTCCGCGAAATGGCTTGAGACCATGAAATCTGAGATAGGATCCATGTATGAGAACAAAGTATGGACTTTGATTGACTTGCTCGATGATCAGCAAGCCATGTAGATAAATGGATCTTCAAGAGGAAGACAGATGCTGATAGTAGTGTTACTATCTACAAAGCTCGACTTGTCGCAAAAAGGTTTTCGACAAGTTCAAGGTGTTGACTACAATGAGATTTTCTCAACTGTAGCGATTCTTAAGTCTGTCCGAATCATGTTAGCAATTGCCACATTTTATGAAATCTGGCAAATGGATGTCAAAACTACATTCTTTAATGGATTTATTAAAGAAGAGTTGTATATGATGCAACCAGAAGTTTTTGTCAATCCTAAAGGAGCTAACAAAATGTGCAAGCTCCAATGATCCATCAATGGACTGGTGCAAGCATCTCGAGTTGGAATATACGCTTTGATGTGTTGATCAAAGCATATGATTTTATACTGACTTTTGGAAAGACCTGTATTTACAAGAAAGTGAGTGGGAGCACTACAACATTTCGATAAGTATATGTGAATGACATATTGTTGATCGGAAATGATGTAGAATTATTCTGCAAAGCATAAAGGAGTGTTTGAAAGGAGTTTTCAAAGAAGGACCTCGGTGAAGCTGCTTACATATTGAGCATCAAGATCTATAGAGATAGATCAAGACGCTTGATAAGTTTTTCAATAAATATATACCTTGTCAAGATTTTGAAGTAGTTCAAAATGGAACAGTCAAAGAAAAGTTCTTGCCTGTGTTGCAAAGGTGTGAAATTGAGTAAGACTCAAATCCCACCACGGCAGAAAATAGAAAGAGAATGAAAGTCATTCCCTATGCCTCACCATAGGTTCTATAAAGTATGCTATGCTATGTACCAGACCTATTGTATACCTTGCTCTGAATTTGGCAAGGAGTACAATGGTGATCTAGGAGTAGATCATGGACATTGGTCAAGAACATCCTTAGTGAGGACTAAGGAAATATTTCTCGATTATGGAGGTGATAAAAGGCCCGTCGTAAAGAGTTACATCGATGCAAGTTTTTACACTAATCCAGATGACTCTAAGTCTCAATCTGGATACATATTGAAAGTGGGAGCAATTAGCTAGAGTAGCTCCGCAAGCGCGAGCATTGTAGACATAGAATATTTGCAAAATAGATACGGCTCTAAATGTGATGGACCGCTGACTAAGCTTCTCTCACGAGCAAAACATGATCATACCTTAGTACTCTTTGGGTATTAATCACATAGCGATGTGAACTAGATTATTGACTCTAGTAAACCCTTTGGGTGTTGGTCACATGACGATGTGAACTATGGGTGTTAATCACATACAGATGTGAATATTAGTGTTGAATCACATGATGATGTGAACTAGATTATTGACTCTAGTGCAAGTGGGAGACTGAAGGAAATATGCCCTAGAGGCAATAATAATGTTATTATTTATTTCCTTATATCATGATAAATGTTTATTATTCATGCTAGAATTGTATTAACCGGAAACATAATACATGTGTGAATACATAAACCTACAGAGTGTCACTAGTATGCCTCTACTTGACTAGCTCGTTAATCAAAGATGGTTATGTTTCCTAACCATGAACAAGGAGTTGTTATTTGATTAACGGGATCACATCATTGGTTGAATGATCTGATTGACATGACCCATTCCATTAGCATAGCACCTGATCGTATAGTTTGTTGCTAGTGCTTTTCTTCATGACTTATACATGTTCCTATGACTATGAGATTATGCAACTCCCGCTTGCCCGAGGAACACTTTGGGTGCTACCAAACGTCACAACGTAATCGGGTGATTATAAAGGTACATTACAGGTGTCTCCAAGGTACATGTTGGGTTGGCATATTTCGAGATTAGGATTTGTCACTCCGATTGTCGGAGAGGTATCTCTGGGCCCTCTCGGTAATGCACATCACATAAGCCTTGCAAGCATTGCAACTAAATGTGTTAGTTGTGAGATGATGTATTACGGAACGAGAAAAGAGACTTGCCAAGAACGAGATTGAACTAGGTATTGGATACCGACGATCGAATCTCGGGCAAGTAACATACCGATGACAAAGGGAACAACGATGTTGTTATGCGGTCTGACCGATAAAGATCTTCGTAGAATATGTAGGAGCCAATATGGGCATCCAGGTCCCGCTATTGGTTATTGACCGAGAGGTGTCTCGGTCATGTCTACATAGTTCTCGAACCCGTAGGGTCCGCACGCTTAACGCTTCGATGACAGTTATTATGAGTTTATATGATATTGATGTACCAAGGTTGTTCGAGTCCCGGATGAGATCACGGACATGACGAGGAGTCTCAAATGGTCGAGACATAAAGATTGATATATTGGAAGCCTATGTTTGACTCGGAATCACTCCGGTGAAATTGGGAATTTTACGAGTACCGGGTTACTGGAACCTCCCGGGGGTCAATGGGCCTTGATGGGCCTTAGTGGGAAAGAAAAAGGGGCCATAGTGCTGGTCGCACCTTCCCCTTCCCTAGTCCTATTAGGACTAGGAGAAGGCGCCCTCTCTCTCTCCCTTCCCACTTGGGGAAACCTAGTTGGACTAGGATTTGGGGGGAATCCTACCCTAGTAGGAGTAGGACACCCCCGGCGCACCTCTCCTTGGCCGGCCAGCCCTCCCTTCCCTCCTTTATATACAGGGCAGGGGCACCCCATGACACACAAGTTGATCATTGAGATCGCTTAGCCGTGTGCGGTGCCCCTTCCACTAAACTACACCTCGAATATACCGCTATGGAGCTTAGGCGAAGCCCCGCGCGGTGGAACATCATCATCGCCACCACGCCGTCGGTCGACGAAACTCTCCTCAACACTCGGCTGGATCGGGTTCGAGGGACGCCATCGAGCTGAACGTGTGCAGAACTCGGAGGTGCCGTGACGCTCGTACTTGGATCGGTTGGATCGGGAAGAAGTACGACTACTTCCTCTACGCTATGCGTCAACGCTTCGCTGCTGGTCTCACGAGGGTACGAGACAACACTCTCATCTCGTTGCTATGCATCACCATGATCTTGCGTGATCGTAGGAAAATTTTTGAAATTACTACGTTCCCCAACATAATATACAAGGGATGACGAAAGTAATTCCCGAGCTCTTCGCAATACTGAAATTGGCGAAGGTAGAAATCAAGAAAAAATCAAGTGTTGATGGTTGACAAGACCACTAGTTTCAAGAAAAAGGGCAAAGGGAAGAAGGGGAACTTCAAGAAGAACAGCAAGCAAGTTCCTGCTCAAGTGAAGAAGCCCAAGTTTGGACCTAAGCCTGAGACTAAGTGCTTCTACTGCAAAGGACTGGTCACTGGAAGCGGAACTACCCCAAGTATTTGGCGGATAAGAAGGATGGCAAAGTGAACAAAGGTATATTTGATATACATGTTATTGATGTGTACTTTACTAGTGTTTGTAGCAACCCCTCGGTATTTGATACTAGTTCAGTTGCTAAGAGTAGTAACATGAAACGGAAGTTGCAAAATGAACAGAGATTAGTTAACGGTGAAGTGACGATGTGTGTTGGAAGTAGTTCAAGATTGATATGATCATCATCGCACACTCCCTATACTTTCAGGATTAGTGTTGAACCTAAAATAAATGTTATTTGGTGTTTGCGTTGAGCATGAATATGATTTGATCATGTTTATTGTAGTGCGGTTGTTCATTTAAATTAGAGAATAATTGTTGTTCTGTTTACATGAATAAAACCTTCTATGGTCATACACCCAATGAAAATGGTTCGTTGGATCTCGATCATAGTGATACACATATTCATAATATTGAAGCCAAAAGATGCAAAGTTAATTATGATAGTGCAACTTATTTGTGGCACTGCCGTTTAGGTCATATTGGTGTAAAGCGCATGAAGAAACTCCATGCTGATGGGCTTTTGGAATCACTTGATTATAAATCACTTGATGCTTGCGAACCATGCCTCACGGGCAAGATGACTAAGACTCCGTTCTCCAGAATAATGGAGCGAGCAACAGATTTGTTGGAAATAATACATACTTATGCATGCAGTCCGATGAGTGTTGAGGCTTGCGGCGGGTATCGTTATTTTCTTACCTTCACAGATGATTTGAGCAGATATGGATATATCTACTTGAAGAAACATAAGGCTGAAACATTTGAAAAGTTCAAAGAATTTTAGGGTGAAGTGGAAAATCATCGTAACAAGAAAATAAAGTTTCTACGATCTGATCGCAGAGGCGAATATTTGAGTTATGAGTTTGGTCTTCAATTAAAACAATGTGGAATAGTTTCACAAACTCATGCCACATGGAACACCACAGCGTAATGGTGTGTCCGAACATCATAACCGTATTTTATTGGATATAGTGCAATCCATGACGTCTCTTACCGATTTACCACTATCGTTTTGGGGTTATGCATTAGAGATAGCTGCATTCACGTTAAATAAGGCACCATCGAAATCTGTTGAGACAACGCCTTATGAACTGTGGTTTGGCAAGAAACCAAAGTTGTCATTTCTTAAAGTTTGGGGCTGCGATGCTTAAGTGAAAAAGCTTCAACCTGATAAGCTCGAACCCAAATCGGAGAAATGTGTCTTTATAGGATACCCAAAGGAAACTATTGAGTACACTTTCTATCACAGATTCGAAGGCAAGATATTCGTTGCTAAGAATGGATCCTTTCTAGGAAGGAGTTTCTCTCGAAAGAAGTGAGTGGGAGGAAAGTGCAACTTTATAAGGTAATTGTACCTTCTCCTGAATTAGAAAGTAGTTCATCACTGAAATCAGTTCCAGTGATGCTTACACCAATTAGTGAGGAAGTTTCGGATCAAATTACTACCAAACCTCGTAGGTCAACCAGAGTACGTTCGGCACTAGAGTGGTACGGTAATCCTATTCTGGAGTTCATGTTACTTGACCATGACGAACCTACGAACTATGAGGAAGCGATGATGACACCAGATTCTGTGAAATGGCTTGAGGCCATGAAATCTGAGATGGGATCTGTCGTGGTTTTGTCACGGTAGATGTCCTCATGAAAGAACTTAGTCATGGAGCCATCGCTACGGGTTAGCTTAAAGGGGTTAAAGCGGACACAAGGACGCAGGAGAGTTTATACTAGTTCGGCCCCTTCGATGAAGGTAAAACCCTACGTCTAGTTGTGATGGAATTGATAGGGGTTTCGATGACTAGGGAGCAAACAAGCTTCACCTAAGTCTCGAGTTGTTGTCTGTTGTCCTGAATCGCCGCCGGGTCGTCCCCTTATATACATCGGTGACGCCCGTCAATTTGCAGAGTCCCGAGACCGGCTCATAGATGTGTCCAGTTTGGTCGCTAGTCTTTCTAACTTACAATACAAGTTACATACTAATGCCGGTTCATGGCTACAAGCCTTTAAACCGGTTCTGGGACTTGGGCCTTTATAGAATATCCTCACGGGCTTCAAGCATACTTGACTACTGATGAAGTTAACCCGGCTTCTCCTGGCCGGTTTACACCCAGTAGTAATATCCCCAACATTAGGCCCCAGATTGATTTGAACAGGTTCATGTCAATCCTTAGTAAAAAACTTCATCTTCAACATCTTCTTGGTTGAACCGCCGTGACGTCATCTTCTCAGATTGTGGTAAACCGGCTTGACGTCATCTGTCATAAAGAACTATATCTAACATTTTTCATTAATGAGTCTGCAACAATCGAGGCGACAGCTCTGCTTCCAAACTTGCGGCCCCTTGATTTTCGCGCCTGACACACATATCCTTTGCCTTTATAAATGGACCGAAGGGTCATTTCTTTTTCCCCTTCGTGCCCCTCTGCTTCGTCTTCCTCATGCCGCCCAGCTTCGGAGCTCCGCCGCCGCCGTCAACCTCTGCATCAACCTGGGCCGCTGCATCACCCTGAACGCACCAGAGCATCGCGGCGACCTTCCGCTTCTTCCTCCGCTCCGGTAAATCTTCTATCCTTTCACCATAGATCTGTTCTTAGGGTTTCCATGTTCTTCGGTGTTCATCGCTTGTTTCTTGCTCATACGATTTTTAGTTAAGTCTATGAATCCTTGCTCTGCGTAGCGGTAGTTTTTGAGCATCCGCTGTCACCTGCGCATCTCAAGGTCTTAGATCTCCCTGCGTCCTTGCTCGTTGATTCAGTACCGCTCTGTTTTATACCTTGAATATTTATTTCTTTTCTGAATATGCTCCAGATCCGAAACTGTAACAAGTTATCGTGAAACCTGTTTTCGCATATCCACAGTTGATTCATCCATGTTTCAGACTAGGCAGTTTAACTTTGTAGAGAAATTGACAACTCGGCATATACCATTAGTCCCCTTGTTGAACCGCCAAGGTTTTCCGGTTCTGTATAGCCAACTTGCATAACTCCGGTTTAACAATGAATGTATCAATATATAGCCTTCCAACATATTCTTGAACCGGTATTATTGCCTTGCAGATTGCATCATGGCCAAGCAAGTGTACAAATGCAATTGGGTTCCTTCTCGAGTGACTGAAACTCAACTAGATAACTTAGTCCGCACCGGCGCTTTAGGCAAAAAGGACGACATTCACTGGAGGGTCCCTGGCCCGGAAAGTTCCCCAGAACCCAAGGACGGAGAAGTTGTTGTTGTTGCTGACCACTTAGCCCGGGGCTTCAGTCCGCCCGGTTCAAACTTTTATCGGGATGTCTTGGCTAGCTTCCAACTGCGTCCACAAGACATTGGCCCCAACTCCATAACCAATATTTGTCATTTTCAAGTGCTCGGTGAGGTGTTCTTTCAAGAGGAGCCCATAGTTGAATTGTTCAGAGATTGCTTCCATCTAAACCGCCGCACTGAATTTTCTGACGGTCCCAACACCGAGTTGGGTGGTGTGGCGATTCAAAAGCGGAAAGAGGTCACTTACCCTCACGCCAAACTGCATAGCCATCCCAAAGAGTGGAACTCAACATGGTTTTACTGAAAGATACCTCTCCCGAGGGAGAAAATCTTTACCGGGTTACCGTCTGGAACGGCTAAGCAACACACACCCTCTCCCTCACAGACTGACTGCTAGGGAAAGAAGCAAATATGCCCCTCAACTATCCAAGCTCTGGGCTTTCATGGCAAACGGGTTAACAGGAGTTGATCTTGCTCGATGCTGGATATCTTGGAGTATACTGCCCCTGAGCCTGTGCTCCGGTTTGATGTGTAAATACTCAGAAGATGTGAAAGACCCTCTACGGCATATTGAGATCCAGCTAACAGACGATGAAGTCACTGAGGCTGTTAAGAGGATGTTGGACGAACCAGAAGCTGCTTGTGCCCAAACCGGCCTGGCTCCCTTCTCTGCCATTAATAAACCGCCAGCCGTAAGACTCATATCTTGTGCCTTTATAAGATTTGACTATGTTCAAGTACTCTTTGTTGATGTTAACATCTTTCAAACAGGGTGATGATCCATTTTGGAGCAGGAAGACTCCACAAGAGAAACCGGTGGTAATAACCCGGCCCAAGACCAAAGTTGTGAAGAAACCAGCCTATAGAAAGAAAACCACTGCCTCCTCCGATCCACCAGCTGACGATGATGTGGGTAATCCGGACCTTGTGGTAGAACTTGACTTACTTGGTCTATTTTTTACACACCATATTGATAATGATTATTGCCAGGATGATGCTGAAGCTAGTCATGCTGATGTTGTAGAGGTAATCGCTCTTTCTTCCAATTCAAACCCTTTACCTTCAATAAAAATCCGTCGGGCAAACCGGAAATATAAATTTTCTCATCCTCTTGCTTACTTGGATCGAAACTTTCTTATGAAGACACAACAGCATGAAGCTCGTCGCGCAACCCGGCACAGCGGCCAGGTAGTCACCTCCACCGGTTTACCGAACAATCCGGTTCGGAAACACCGTTCAGAGGTCTCTAACTGTTTCATCAATGCTTATCCCAAAGCGGGTTGCTTTCGTCAACCTCTTAATCCATCTGACTCTGATTATCAGGTTACCTCATTCTTCCTCTGGCGAGTCGACAGGCACCCAACTCCCACCGCTCAAGACAGTGCTTGGGTGAGCCATTTTCCTGATAATGCTGTTTGGTATACCTCTTTCAATGTTTATTGGACTGATCCGTCTTTTTCCTTTCAGAGCCAAGCCTACGCCAAGCAAGAAAGCTCGCCTGGATAAAGCGGCAGAAGATGAAGCCCCTGAACCGACCCAGATACCAAATCCCGAGGAACATATCCTGGATGATATGCTGACCGACCCACCATTGCAAGATCATGACGTTGCTGTTGAAGAAGCACATGTTGATACCACTGGCGCTTCAAATCAATCCACAAGTCCTGCTCAAGCTGATAAGACAACGAGTCCTCCAAAGCATACGGATAAACCAGTGACTCCAGTGCGAACCAGCGAAGCCAAGGATGACGATGTTGTTATTACTGGCTTTGGTCATTCCGAGCCAGGTAATCCGGTTGCCTTGTCCAAACACACTGCCAAGGACGAATTTACTGCGTTTGGTAAAGGCAAGTGGAATGCCGATTTAGCAACTTATGCCGCCTTAAATCTGCAAAATCTCCATTCCGGTTATCTAAATCGGTTATATACCAGCCATGATTATGAAGTCGGTCTGGTGAATATGATGAAAGACAAATATGAGGTAAATTTTACATCACTTCTCTGCTTGTATATTGTAGACTGTCAACTCTGATAGCCCCCAAGTGACGGTTTGAAGATGTCAACTTAAACCGGGACTTCCCAATATAATCCTGAACACATATGTACTTTTGGAAAGTAGCCCCCACGGGCCGGTTCAACTTAATGTAGTTAAACTGGGACTTATATAACATAAGAATTCCAGCATTACTCAAGGACAGAGCAAATAGGCATTATCCCCCAAGTGCCAAGTTGAATACTTGTATTAAGCTTGGGACTTTGTATAATTTGTAGGATGAGAAGAAAATATGCATTAGCCCCCAAGTACCAAGGTCATAACTTGTTATGGGGTTGGTACTTCAACTCTGCATCTTAATCCTTATCATATTATTATCTGTATCTAGGCTGATGTGAACAAGAAAGATAGTCAAATCGCTGATCTTCAAGAAAACCTGAAATCCCAGCAAGCTGAAACCTCCAAGGAAAAAGATGAATTAACCAGCGCTTTAAGCGTCATGGAAAAGCTTAAGGAGGGATTCAACAAAGAGCGGGCGGATTGGGCCACTGAAAAGGCCGCTTTAACTCAACGGGCAGAAAATGCTGAAGCTGCCCTTAAACCGGTGGTGGACGAACTGTCCAGTGTAAAGCGGCAAGTCCATGCCATGACCGCCGCTGTCTTTGGTAAGCCTTTTTTGATGCCTGACATAACGAAGCTTTATCATGTAATTGCCGGTTTATTAACACTTTGAATGATATAGGGACACGCATTGGCCACTTGGAATCAGACATGCGGAAGAAATTGAAAGCCTCTTATACATTGATAGAGCAACTCTATACTGGTGCGCAACGGATCATCAGCACCGCCTCTCATAATAACCTGGCACCGACCTTGATCCAGGACACTCTTAAAAGGTTGTCAATGCTCCCTGCCCGGTTTGAAGAATTAAAGAAATCTGCTGCTAGAACCGGTGCCATAAATGCCTTAATTCGGGCCAAAGCGTGGGTGCCAGATTTTGATCCTGTTCAAGTGGCCCAAGGCTTCCCAAGCTTGAAGGAAGACGGGACGGAATTCAGCGAAGAAGATCTTCGAGCTATAAACCGGGAAGTGCGCCCTTTGGCTTATCAGCTGGTTGAAGAGGCAAATTTATCTCACTATCAAGCCCAATATGATGGAGAAAATAAACGAGTGTCTGCACCGATTCCTGAAGCAGAGAACCTTATACCGCCAATCTGTAAGCATACTTACGCTCCTGATATTGAACCGTCGTTGCTGATCAATGATGAAGCCGTATTTTAAGCATTAATGGGAATCGACTGGACGACTGTTGATTTCCAGCCGCTAGGTAGGGAATCAGAAGTTGAAGCGGCGCAGGATGACCCGCAACCATCAGGCCAAGCTGGCAATCAAGCATAAACCGGAAGCCGGTTTATATTACTGCGTCCTTATGTTATGCCAAAAACAATTATCTTATCTAGGCATTGTGTTGCCTTGTAATAGACTAGCTGCCACACTCTATGTTGATATGCCTTCATGCATATTTATTGCAACTTATGTTTTTGTTGAATCATCAACCTTAAACTGTTGTCTGCAGCGAAAAATTTAAAACGCCATTGTGGTTGTACCACTAGGCGGGTCATCATATCCATGTATATGAAACTAAAGATAATACTTTAGATAAAACATATGATAAAATATGAGAATATATGATACCTGCCATCGTAGGGCATGAAGTTGGATGTGCCAATCTTGAAGCGGAATTGTAAGAAACCCGCTCATGAAGGAGAAAACAGCTCTGTGTATATAGGGTCGGTTTACTGTAAACTGCTCCGGTTAAGATGAACACCGGTGTTACTCCATAATAGGATGTTTATCAAAAACCAAACCAGGCAAAAGTGTCTCCGGATGAAAAAACAAACCATGTCCCGTCAACTGATAGTCGAATCGGTTTAACAATTGTCGGTTTAAGAACACAACAAGAGAAATATGCAAAAAGACAAACAAATTGCAAGTAAAGGCAAAGACAAAAAACTTTTGCGGAATAGAGGCTGTTTGAGCCGATCAAGTGGTATTACCATGGTCGGACACGACCAAACCCCCAATAGGCGTAGCTATGGTTCATGTCAGCCAGGTACCCAAATGATGCAGTGGCATTACGCCAATCAAGAGGTGTAGCGATGGTTCGGGTTCGACCAAGCCCCCAAGTGATTTTGTGGCCTTAGGCCGACCAAGAGGCGTGACTGGTTCAGACGTGACCAAGTCCCCAAGTGATCTCGTGGATTTCGCCTGTCAAAAGGTGTTGCATTGGTTTGGACGCGACCAAGCCCCCAAGTGACATAATATAAAGCTTTATTAAAAAGCTAACTCAAGGGGTAAACCGGAGACCGCTTTAAGATAAAAACCCCGTGTAACCACTCATGATGTAAAAAATAACAGAGACCCCGCTTTAGCTAAGGCTCCGGTTTTATTGTATTGATCATAATATATACATTGTCATAATATGTACATAAGTAAAGCCTATGGCTTAAGTATAGTAGGGCCGAAGATGAGCTATGTTCCACGGCCTGTTGGTCTCCTCCTCTGATGTACGTGAGTCTCTATGCTCTCAAATATCAATCAGATAGTACGACCCGTTGTGCAGATTCTTGCTGACCACGAAAGGTCCTTCCCAAGGTGGGGAGAGCTTGTGCATATCAGTCTGGTCTTGAATGAGCCGGAGCACCAAATCTCCTTCTTGAAAGGTTCTGGTTCTAACTCGGCGACTATGATAGCGACAAAGATCCTGTTGGCAAATCGCCAAACGGGCAGCTGCAATGTCACGCTCCTCATCCAACAGGTCCAAAGCGTCTTGCCGAGCTACCTCGTTGTCCGCTTCAACATAAGCTGCTACACGAGGTGAGTCATGACGGATATCACTGGGGAGAACCGTCTCCGCTCCATAGACCATGAAGAACGGCGTGTATCCTGTCGATCTGTTGGGTGTAGTGTTGATGCTCCATAACACAGATGGTAACTCCTCAACCCAACAACCCGGCGTCTGCTGTAAAGGAACCATAAGCCGGGTTTGATGCCTCGTAAGATCTCCCGGTTAGCTCTCTCGCTGGCCATTGACTATGGGTGAGCCATCGATGAAACGCTGCCGGATGTGCTCACGCTCACGTAACTCCTTCATAGCACCTTTAGACAGATTGGTACCATTATCAGTGATGATACTGTGTGGAAAGTCGAACCGGAAAATCACCTTATTAATGAATTGAACCGACGTGGCTGCATCACACTTGCTGACGGGCTCTGCTTCTACCCACTTTGTAAATTTGTCAACCGCCACCAAAAGGTGGGTCTTTTTGTCCTTGGACCTTTTGAAAGGCCCGACCATATCCAGCCCCCAAGTGGCAAATGGCCACGTAATTGGAATCATCCTCAATTCTTGAGCCGGTACATGAGCGCGCCTTGAGAACTTCTGACAGCCGTCACATCGCCTAACCAGGTCCTCCACATCAGCATGAGCAGTCAACCAATAGAAACCGTGACAAAACGCCTAAGCCACCAGAGATTTTGAACCGGCGTGGTGACCACAATCTCCTTCCTGGATTTCGCGCAAGATCTCACAACCTTCCTCTGGCGATACACAACATTGAAACGCTCCTGAAACACTGCAATGATGCAACTCGCCATTGACAATATTCATGACTTGGATCGCCGGATTATCTGTCTGGCCAGCGTCTCATCCTCTGGTAACTCGCCCCGGTTCATGTACGCAAGATAAGGAACCGTCCAATCCGGAATGACATGCAGAGCCGCCACCAACTGAGCCTCCGGATCAGGAATAGCCAAATCCTCTTCGCCAGGGAGCTTGACCGATGGGTTATGCAGGACATCTAAGAAGACATTAGGCGGGACCGGTTTACGCTGAGAACCCAGCCGGCTTAAAGCGTCCGTCGCTTCGTTCTTCCGTCTATCCACATGATCCACCTGATATCCCTTGAAGTGTCCTGCAATGATATCCACCTCACGGCGGTAAGCTGCCATGAGCGGGTCTTTAGAATCCCAAGTACCAGACACTTGTTGGGCCACCAGGTCCAAGTCACCGAAGCACTTGACGCAGCTGAGATTCATCTCCTTAGCCATCCGGAGACCATGGAGTAAAGCTTCATACTCAGCTGCATAGTTAGTACAAGGGAACATTAAGCGGAGAACATAACAGAACTTATCACCTCGTGGGGAAGTTAATACGACTCCAGCCCCCGAGCCCTCCAATTGCCTGGACCCATCAAAATGAATAGTCCAATAGGTGTGATCCAGTTTTTCTTCAGGTGCTTGTAGCTCCGTCCAATCATTGATGAAATCCACAAGTGCTTGAGACTTGATCGCCGTCCGAGGCACGTATTTCAAACCGTGCGGCCCAAGCTCTATAGCCCACTTGGCAATCCGGCCAGTTGCCTCCCTGTTTTGAACTATATCTCCCAAACGAGCAGAGCTGACCACTATGATGGGATGTCCCTGGAAGTATTGCTTAAGCTTCCGGCTTGCCATGAAAACTCCATACACCAGCTTCTGCCAATGTGGGTATCTTTGCTTGGACTCAATAAGCACCTCGCTGATATAATAAACCAAGCGCTGAACCGGATACTCCTTCCCGCCTCCTTGCGCTCTACCACAATAGCTACGCTGACTGCACGAGCATTAGCTGCCACATATAGTAGCAACAGTTCTTTGTCAATCGGAGCAGCAAGAAAGGGCGGATTGGCTAGCTGCCGCTTTAAGTCCTCCAATGCTTTATCAGCGGCCGGACTCTAGACAAAGGGATCCGCTTTATTCAGCATCTGATACAAAGGTATTGCCTTCTCACCGAGGCGACTGATAAACCGGCTCAACGCGGCAATCCGGCCTGCCAAGCGCTGGACATCATTGATACATTTCGGTTTAGCCAGAGAGGTGATAGTTGTGATCTTCTCCGGATTAGCCTCAATTCCCCTGTTGGACACCAGAAAACCTAATAACTTGCCTGTCGGTACACCAAAAACACACTTGGCTGGATTGAGCATCATCTTGTATGTCCGTAGGTTATCAATGGTTTCCTTCAAATCATCAACCAGAGTCTCCTTCTTCCTTGACTTAACCACAATATCATCCACATAGGCATGCACATTACGGTCAATCTGCTTATGAAGGCAGTTTTGTACACATCGTTGATAAGTTGCCTGGGCACTCTTGAGCCCAAAGGGCATAGATACATAGCAGAAGGCTCCAAAAGGAGTTATGAACGCCGTCTTCTCCTGGTCCTTAACTGCCATCTTGATCTAATGATAACCAGAAAATGCATCCAGAAAACTCAAACGCTCACAACCCGCCGAAGCATCAATAATCTGATCAATGCGGGGGAGGGCAAAAGGATCTGCTGGACAAGCCTTCTTAAGATCTGTGTAATCCACACACATGCGCCAGGTGCCGTTCTTCTTAAGAACCAGCACCGGATTAGCCAGCCATTCAGGATGGAACACTTCAACAATAAAACCAACCGCTAAGAGCCTGGCCACCTCCTCTCCAATAGCTTTGCGCCTTTCTTTGTTGAACCGGCGGAGAAACTGCTTCATCGGTTTGTACTAAGGATCAACATTAAGAGTGTGCTCAGCGAGTTCCCTCGGTACACCTGGCATGTCAGAAGGCTTCCATGCAAAAATGTCCCGGTTCTCACGGATGAACTCGATGAGCGCGCTTTCCTATTTTGGATCCAAGTTGGTGCTGATACTAAACTGCTTGGACGAATCGCCAGGTACAAAGTCAATAAGTTTAGTCTCAGCTGCCGATTTGAACTTTAAAGCCGGATCATGCTCTGTGGTTGGCTTCTTCAACGAAGTCATGTCCGCCGGATCAACATTATCCTTGTAGTACTTCAACTCTTCTGTGGCACAAACCGACTCTGCATAGGCCGCATCACCTTCTTCACACTCCAAGGCAACTTTGCGACTTCCATGAACGGTTATGGTCCCCTTGTGACCCGGCATCTTGAGCTGTAGATAAATATAACAGGGACGTGCCATAAACTTGGCATAAGCCGGCCGCCCAAATAAAGCGTGGTACGGGCTCCGGATCTTAACCACCTCAAACACCAATGTTTCTGACGTGGAATCATGATCATGTCCAAAGGCCACCTCCAGAGCTATCTTACCAACGGAATATGCTGACTTACTAGGTACCACACCATGAAAAACCATATTGGACGGTTTAAGATTCTTATCTGTTAGCCCCATACGACGGAAGGTCTCATAGTACAGGATATTGATGCTGCTTCCTCCATCCATGAACACTTTGGTGAACTTATAACCTCCTACCTGAGGTGCCACCACCAACGCCAGCTGACCCGGATTGTCAACCCGGGGAGGGTGGTTGAGGGAGTCCCGGACTAGGGGGTGTCCGGATAGCCGGACTATCGTCACTGTCGGACTCCAAGACTATGAAGATACAAGATTGAAGACTTCGTCCCGTGTCCGGATGGGACTTTCCTTGGCGTGGAAGGCAAGCTTGGCGATACGGATATGTAGATCTCCTACCATTGTAACCGACTCTGTGTAACCCTAACCTATCCGGTGTCTATATAAACCGGAGGGTTTTAGTCCGTAGGACAACAAGTTCAACGTCAACAATCATACCATAGGCTAGCTTCTAGGGTTTAGCCCCCTTGATCTCGTGGTAGATCTACTCTTGTACTACCCATATCATCAATATTAATCAAGCAGGAGTAGGGTTTTACCTCCATCGAGAGGGCCCGAACCTGGGTAAAAACATTGTGTCCCTTGTCTCCTGTTACCATCCGCCTAGACGCACAGTTCGGGACCCCCTACCCGAGATCCGCCGGTTTTGACACCGACAATGGTGCTTTCATTGAGAGTTCCTCTGTGTCGTGACCGATAGGCCCGATGGCTCCTTCGATCATCAACGACGACGCGGTCCAGGGTGAGACTTTTCTCCCCGGACAGATCTTCGTGATCGGCGGCTTTGCATCGCGGGCCAATTAAGCAGCCATCCGGAGCAGATCGAAGCTACGCCCCTGGCCATCAGGTCAGATTTGGAAGTTTAAACTATACGGCCGATATCCGCGGGGACTTGATCTTCGACAGATTCGATCCGGAGCCGAGCGTGCTGCACTGTCTCTATGGGCATGATCTCGCTCTGCAGCCGAACAGTGCCCTGGAGGCCGCACCAGTATCCGCTCCGACCCTTAATTCGGAGCCGGATTCCCCGATCGAGGACAAGTGGTTGGACACCGCCTCGGGGGCTACAATCTCTACGGCGATCGAGCCGAACTCCATCCTTGTCCTTTGCGAAAACCTTGACTCCAGGGTGCCGGACTCCTCTCCGGACTCCGAACCCTCCGCGCCCCGGCCAATCGAATCCGATTGGGCGCCGGTCATGGAGTTCACGGCCGCGGACATCTTTCAGTACTCGCCCTTTGGCGACATCCTGAATTCAATAAATTCTCTCTCTTTATCCGGAGAGCCCTAGCCGGACTACGGTCAGGAAGGTTGGGATACGGACGACGAAGAAATTCAACGCCCACCCACCACCCACTTTGTAGCCACTATCGAAAGTATACACGACGTGCTCGACTTCAACTCCGAAGACATCGACGGTATGGACGACGATGTAGGAGAAAACAATGAGCCAACACCTCTAGGATGCTGGACAACCACCTCATCTCATGATGTATACATGGTGGACACACCTAAAGGAAATGAAGATGAGGAACAACGGGACGCTACGAAGGATAAACCCCTCGAAAAGCAGTCAAAACGGCAACATAAACGCCGAACAAAGTCCCGCCTCAACAAAGACCCAGCCATAAAGCAGGGCGAACCGGTGGACAAAGAACAAGCTATTGAGCAATCATCCGAACAAGACAACATGGATAAACAATCTGTCCCCGGGCGAAGACAACAGTCCGGACGATCTGACGCCGGACAAACTATTGGAGCAAGACGACCTCCAGAAAAGGCTCGTCGCCACTGCGCGTAGCCTGAAAAAGCAGAAGCGGAAGCTCAAAACAGCGGAAGATGCACTCAGGATCAGATGGAGCAAAGTATTCAGCACCGCAGACAAGTACGGCGACAGTCGCCGAACAAAGAGCTACCCAAAAAGAAAGCTACTGCCCAAATTCGACGAGGAGGCCTTAGAGCCCCCACAATCAAAAAGCAAGAAAGCCACCTGGTCGGATGGACGACCACACAGCAAGAAGAGACCGGCCAATGGTGCCGCACACAAGTCAATATGCGATCCGCATAAGGATTTACATCAAAAGGATGGCCCAGTTAGGTCCATCTATGGGCCAAGAAAGCATGCTCGTCAAAGCAATGCAACATGCCAAAATTCCGAAGATCACGGCACACCCAAATACAGGGGCGCCGCACACCCCCTATGTTTCACCGATGAGGTCTTTGGATCATGAATTTCAGTGAGGATTCAAACCCGTAAACATAGAGGCATATGACGGAACAACAGACTGAGTGCGGATTGAGGATTACATCCTCCACATACACATGGCTAGAGGAGATGATCTCCACGCCATAAAATATTTACCCCTTAAACTCAAAGGGCCAGCTCGCCATTGGCTTAAGAGCCTCCCCGAAAATACCATTGGAAGCTGGGAAGAGCTCGAGGATGCATTTCGGGCAAATTTTCAGGGGCCTTATGTCCGCCCTCCGGATGCAGACGATCTAAGTCACATAACTCAATAGCCCGGAGAGTCAGCCCGGAAATTCTGGAACAGGTTCCTCACTAAAAAGAACCAAATAGTCGACTGTCCGGACGCCGAAGCCTTAGCAGCTTTCAAACACAACGTCCGAGATGAATGGCTCGCCAGACACCTCGGCCAAGAAAAGCCAAGAACAATGGCCGCACTAACAAGCCTCATGACCCGCTTTTGCATGGGAGAGGATAGCTAGCTAGCAAGATGCAGCACCAGCGACCCAAGTACATCCGAAATCAGGGATGGAAATGGGAAACCACGGCGCAACAAGGACCAGCGCCGGATTAAAAGGAACAGTCCAAAGAGCACGGCAGTCATAGCCGGATTCAAAAGTTCACGGCAGAACAACAAAAAACTGCCCCTTAAGGACAATAGCGATGAGCTATCCAACTTCAACAAAATCCTGGACAAGGTATGTCAAATACACAGTACTCCTGGGAGGCCTGTTAACCATACCCACCGAAATTGTTGGGTCTTCAAACAGTCCGGCAGACTGAACGCCGAACACAAGGGGCTCGATACACCAAGCGAAGATGACGACGAGCACCACAAGCAGAGCCCCGGAAAACAAAAGACTTTCCCACAAGAGGTCAAAATCGTAAACTCACTTCACGTGATCAAAGGGAAAAACAGAGCGGCGCCCACTACAAGGCGCACCGCACACTGGTTGTCAAAACCAATCACCTTCGACCATCAGGACTACTCCGGAAATATCCGGAACGCAGGATGGACTGCCCTGATATTGGATCCTATAATCAACGGATTCCAATTTACACGAGTCCTCATGGATGGCGGCAGCGACATAAACCTGATATATCATGACACAATCCGCAGGATGGGGATAAACCCAACCAAAATTCGCCGTAGCAACACCTCCTTTAAAGGAGTAATGCCAGGCCCATATGCCCATTGTACGGGCTCCATACTGCTAGAAGTTGTGTTCGGTTCATCCGGCAACTTCCGTCGCGAAAGGTTACTCTTCCATATCGCCCCGTTTAAAAGTAGCCATCAAGCACTATTGGGACGCGAAGCTTTCGCCCGCTTTAACGCAATACCGCATTATGCATCTCTAACACGGAAAAAAGGGAGACTGCCTTGACAGCCCCACAGCTATCCGGCTCTACTAGGCGAAGAACCTGAATTGGTCATTCACTCTCCGGACACGGTTAGACGAGTCCGGCGCCTACTTGCGGCACACTTCCACACGAGGGGCTGCATGCATGTATAATAAGAGACAATAAAGCTCAACTTTATTCACTTCTTCGAACAATACTTTGTTTATTTACTATTTAAGTAAATACTTTGCACGATCCTTTTTCTTTTAGAACTAAGTTCCTCTCTTTTACAGATGGACAACGTGCTACACCCGTCCAGGATACGGCACAACAGAGACACAGGCGCAGACGTGCAGTAGGGACCCGTTGCAAGGATTCTTTTCAGATTAAGACCCTGCGTAAACCTTTTTTTACTATCTCTTGTTGATATACATCCCCCGGTTCCTTACTATAACCGAGGAGGAGGCTGGTGTTTTGGCATTGACCGCATCAGAATTTTTGCACATACCTGGACATCAGGGGCTTAGGGCATTATTCTTCCCATTTTCATAAAGACCGGATACCTTAGGGAGTATTCGGCGTCTCGAGTTAGGACTTATATGCATCAGCTCCGAATCATGTCTTTGGTCAAATGTTGGGTTGCCCGGCTCCTGTGTTTTGCTGCCTTACGTTCCGTTTTCACAGCTAACGCGGCACCAGGAGAACCACTGCGATTGTGCCCCGGTTCGGCCGGGCGAGCAGCTCAGTGGAGAAAGCCGAAAACTGACTGTCATGATATAGCGAGAGACTGGTCAACCACTCGATGACTTACAGGAATGTTCAGGATTCCTCCGCATTAACGAAGGACCGGTTTTCGGTCAGGCACATACGCACCCCGAATGAGGGCGAGTGCGGTGCCCCCAGGGGCTATATCGTAGCCCCACCCTCGAACTCCTATGGCTAAGTGAAAGTGATAAAGCATTATAGTCCGGTTGCCTGGTTTGCTACGCTATCACCTCCTTAACAGGACCAAGACGTTGGATTAAGTGTGAAAAAGCGCTTTTTGCAAACACCCCCGCACTATGTGCGTGGGGGCTGAAGCCAAGGACTGCCATCTTTCAGGTTATATACACATATACATAAACGGCCGCACAGGGAGTAGTTTACTACTTGAACGCACAAGTATAAAAAGCTCTTATATTATATTAAAACATTGTTCTCACAGATCATACATGTCATCTAAAACACAATATCCTTCGAGCACTGCGTCTCTATTAAACGAGCGCCCGGTAGGACTTCTTCAAAGTAGTGCTCGGCAGGTACTCGGCTTCTGTCCGAATCTCGGGATGCAACATCGGTGGCCCTCATCTCTGCCTAGTATGTCTTGACACGGGCAAGAGCCATCCGCGCTCCCTCAATACACGCCGACCGCCTCATTTCGTCGATACGCGGCACCGCACCAAGGAACTGCTGCACTAAACCAAAATAGCTCTTCGGCTGGGGTCCGCCCGGCCACAAGTGGGTCAGGACATGCTTCATGGCAAAGCCGGACAACCGATTCAGTTCGGCCCATTCGGCCAACCGATCGATCAGCGACAGAGGACGATCCGGACTATGGAATTCAGACCAATATAGCTCTTCCCTTTTGTGCCCCTTCTGGCCCTGGAAGTGCTCAACCGCGTCCGCAGCGCTCGCCGCCAAGTCCAGATAAGCATCCTCCAAACTCCACAACTTATCCAATTGAGCATACTTTGGATCTGTGTATTTTCTCCGCAGCAGAAATGGTTTTCCAGGCGCAATTGCCCCGGCCTGACTCAGCTCCTCCTTGGCAGCTCTCAACGCCGCTTAGGCACTCTTGGATTCGGTGGCGGCCCTTTTTAGGCCCTCTTGTTCCGCTTGACGTTCTTTTTCAAGAACCTCGCAGCGATCGGTAGTATTCCTTAACTTTTTGGCCATATCGGCCATTTCCTCCTTGCTTCGGCAGTGAGCAGCCCGTTCGGCTTCTAGCTCTTCGGCTGCCTTTAAAGCAGCCGCATTACTGATTCGAGCCTGCTCTTTTGCTCGGGAGAGTTCCGCCCGCAGCTCCTCCACGGCAGCGGCACCATCTGCATTAAGCATACGAATACTAAGACATGGGCGTCAGGCCCCCTTACCAAGCTGTCCGCATAGAAGTCGCATACCTTGTGACTCGTTGAACCGTTTATTGACCAGCGTGATGTCCGCATCCGCCTCGTCAAGTCGCCGCATTAGTTCGGCATATTCATCAGTCCGGCTGGCCTCCGGACGCCCCGCCACCTGTTTAGGAGCGGCGATATGTTATAACTGAGAATTTGATCCCCGGCACGTTGTCAATTTTGACAACATACCGAGTCTCACGGGCTACTATCTTTACAGGGCGCATTTTATATGCATAACTATCAGAAGGTACATCATTTTTACGTACCTCAAACCCTGTCAGTAAGCTTCTGACGGCTTCATGCAATCCGCTCTCCGCGGATGCAATTCTTTCAATCACCGTACCCATTAGAGCACGGTGATCCTCTGAAATAGCCACTCGCCCGAGTAGATCCTTCAGCTCCTCCGACCGCACACCACCTGGCGCCGGACCTTCCGGCCCCGCCGGACTTGGGGGAACCCTCCGCGACGACACCTCCGGGTCGTCTGCTTCACATGAGGGTGTGGCAAGTGGAGGCGTTTCGCTCTCCATCATCTCCGGAAGAAGATCCCCCGAAGACGAGCTCTGCTGAGAAGGGCTGAGGTCCGAACTACAAGGTACAGTTTCGGTTATCTTCATAAATAAATACAGGGATGTTCCTTATTCACAAGACCCCTTCTTTTTAACTTACGGCTCGCTGGAGGGCTGATCCCCTTGGGGAAATAATGCGGCTGGGCTACTTCCCGGCGCCAGACTCTTTGCCGAAGATCCCTTTCCCCTCTTTGAGGCCTTGACCTCCAGATCTTCTGAAGCGGTCCTCTTCTCTCCTCGAGAGGTAGGACTCTTAATACCTCCTTCCTCGATGGCCTCCTTCATAAGGGCAGTTGCTTCCCCGCTCCCCCGTTCGCCTTCTTTAAAAGGTGCGACCTTCAACATCTTGGTCAGCATGGGATCCGGCGTGGTCTCTGGGAGGGGAGCCGGACACCTTATCAACTTTGCCTTGGCTATCCATTCCTGTTCAAAAAACAGCTCCTTTAAAGGGCACATATATAAAATAAATGAAGGAACAGATTGTCCGGTTACAGGACTACTTACTTGAGTATCCGGGCGATTGCAGCTTAGTCCTGCATCCTCGGTCAAATCTGGACACTTCTCTTGTGATCCGAAGAACACTTTATACATCTCCATGGGCGTCGTGCCCATAAAATTTTGGAGAGCTCGTGGTCCCTCCGGATTGAATTCCCATAGGCGGAGGGGGCGACGTTTGCAGCGCTGAAGGCGCCGGATCACCATAACCTGCGCTACTGCAACCAGATTGATTCCTCTTTCCTGGAGGTCTCGAATACGGCCCTGCAGCAAGGGAACGTCCTTGGACGACCCCCAGTCGAGCCCCTTGTTGACCCAAGATGCCAGCCGCTGTGGTGGACCTGAGCGGAAGGCAGGGAGCGCCGCCCATTTGCTGCCCCTGGGAGCGGTGATATAAAACCACCCCCGTTGCCACAAATCAAGCTCCTCTTGAAAAGAGCCCTCGGGCCACGGAGCATCAGCACATTTGCTTATGACCGCCCCTCCGCACTCTGTTTGTTGCCCCTCAATCATCTTTGGCTCCACCTTGAAGGTCTTGAGCCACAATCCAAAATGGGGGGTAATATGGAGGAAGGCCTCACATACAACAATGAATGACGAGATATGGAGGATGGACTCCGGAATCAAGTCATGAAAATCAAGCCCATAATAAAACATGAGCCCCCGCACAAAGGGATCCGTCGGGAAGCCTAAACCCCGAAGGAAGTGGGACATGAACACCACGTTCTCGCCGGGCTCAGGAGTGGGAATGACCTGCCCTGGAGCAGGCAGCCTATGCGAGATCTCGCCGGTTAGGTACCTAGCGTTGCGCAGCTTTAGCACATCTTCTTCTGTGACAGAGGAAGACATCCATCGGCCGTGTTGGTCGGATCCGGACATCGTCGAAAGTCCGAAGCGCCTGAATCTGAAGCTTTGGGTGTTGGAACTCGGCGAGGCGAACTTCGATGGAGGTGTAAAAAGAAGAGGGCCTTGGTCTCATTATAAAGAGGTTGAATACCAAGAGCCCACCCGTGGTCGATTAGGACTCGCCGATAGAGGAGGCAGGCCAGCGGGCCGGTTGGGTTACCACGTCCGTATTGATGAGAATCCCGAATAAGGGGGCACGATCTATGCTTTGATAAGGCGTGCCAAGGAAACTGCCTTGCTAAACACGCTGAGGTCGAGCAGTAAAAGCGATTCATATAAAGGCCTGGCCGTGGTGTGATGTCACGCCCGCGAATCGTCAGCGAGATCTGTGCAAAATTATTCTCTCTATGGTGTTATGTGGAACTTGTTTTGCGAGCGGACACTATCCTTGTGTTCAAAACCTTCTATGAAGTATTCGGAGGAGGAACCCGCCTTGCAATGCCGAAGACAATATGCGCGCAGGACTCGTCGTCATTGAAGCCTGGTTCAGGGGCTACTGAGGGAGTCCCGGACTAGGGGGTGTCCGGATAGCCGGACTATCGTCACGGCCGGACTCCAAGACTATGAAGATACAAGATTGAAGACTTCGTCCCATGTCCGGATGGGACTTTCCTTGGCGTGGAAGGCAAGCTTGGCGATACGGATATGTAGATCTCCTACCATTGTAACCGACTTTGTGTAACCCTAACCTATCTGGTGTCTATATAAACCAGAGGGTTTTAGTCCGTAGGACAACAACTTCAACGTCAACAATCATACCATAGGCTAGCTTCTAGGGTTTAGCCTCCTTGTTCTCGTGGTAGATCTACTCTTGTACTACCCATACAATATTAATCAAGCAGGAGTAGGGTTTTACCTCCATCGAGAGGGCCCGAACCTGGGTAAAAACATTGTGTCCCTTGTCTCCTGTTACCATCCGCCTAGACGCATAGTTCGGGACCCCCTACCCGAGATCCGCCGGTTTTGACACCGACAGTGGTCCTCCCTGCTCCATATGATTGGCTGTTCGGACCAGCGTAAATAACAAGGCACGGCCGGTTCAACAGAGTTCACTGCTCGCTTGTGAAGCTTCTGGTCTCGTTTATCCAAGCTAGTGGTGAATACATGATATTGCCCACTATTCAACTGCTTTGGATTGCTCTGATAACCCGACTGCTGCTGCTGGTTGTAACCACCCTGGCTATTCTGATTGGTTTGGTTGCTATGTCCACCCTGATCTCCATTGTAGCCTGAACCGGTATTTCCTCCACCGTGACCCGGCCCATGGAATCCGGATCCTGAGCCACCACCTGATCCGTGATCATACCGGAAAGCATTAGAATTTTTGAACTCCTGCATAATATAGCAATCCTTCCAAATGTGGGTGGCTGGCGCCTCCTTCGTCCCGTGCTTCAGACAGGGCTGGTTTAATAGATAGGTCAGGCGGTCCAGGTTGGGGTTTGGAGCTCCACCGCGATTCGGCGGTTTACCCTTCCGTCGCTGGCCCCTGTCCTGCGCACTAGTGTTAGCAACAAAATCCATGCTGCCATCCGCTTTACGCTTTCCCTCGTTACCATGACCTGCCGTGCTGTGTTGCTGCCCCTTGGAGTTGCCGTTCTTCTTTCCCTTCCCTGTCTTGTCATCATCAGACTCGGGATCCTTGGTACTATCAGAATCAGCATACTTCACTAACGCAGTCATGAGGGTCCCCATGTCGTTACAATGGCGCTTCATCCGTCCCAATTTCAACTTCGAGGTTTAAACCGCGCTTGCTTTCAAAGTTATAACCGCGGAGTCGGCGTTGATACGGTCTGATGAGTGCAAAATTTCCGAAACCCGGCGTACCCAGCAGGTTGTTGACTCTCCTTCCCCCTGGACACAGGCCGCTAAGTCCACTATCGACATGGGCTGCTTACATGTATCCTTCAAATTCTGGATAAACCGGGCTCACAACTGGGCCCATGAATTGATAGAATTGGCTGGTAAGCTCTTTAACCAAATACAGGTTGTCCCTTCGAGCATCATGGTGAAATACTTTGCACATGCCGCTTCATCTACGTCAAGCATCTCCATGGCCATCTCATAGCTCTCTATCCATGTTTCCGGAGACAAATCAGCCGTGTAACTTGGCACCTTGCGCGGGCCCTTGAAATCCTTGGGCAAGCGCACATTGCGTAAAGCGGGGACAAGACAAGGCACTCCCAAAGAGCTAGAAGTGACTCCTGGCTCGATCGAGGTGGTTGGGCGAACCGGCGTAAGCTGACGAGCCTCATGTTGTGCTGCTAACTCGGCATCCCTGCGCGCTCGGGCCCGGTCCACCACTTCCTGAGCATCACCTGCCGGGTTATGGCCACAGGGCGCTTCACGATTCCGTGCATTACTGGATTCGGCCGGTTCATCCATCCGCCTGCTGTAAGTCCGGCTTGGACGGGGGGGTGGAATGAATCCGGTCACGGCTGTATGAATATGCTTCCTGCTGAACCAAAGCTATTCGAAGAAGTTCCTTAACCCGGCGTGTCTCCACCGCCTGCGGAGAATCACCTTCAATTGGGATGGCCTCCAGCCGTGAAGCAGCAGCGATAAGATTGTCCATTGGATTGGAATAATGACCTGGAGGTGTCTGGACCGGCTGAGGCATGATATTATTCTGTCGAGGCGGCTCCATCAGGCGAGGCTGAACCGGCGCACCTGGCCCAGGTGCCTCCGCCCGGTTTAACCACGGCGGGTTACTAGTCCCTGCTCCTGGAGTATTAAAGAGGTTTCTGCCATCGAAGACCGTCGGTAGACGAGACCGATGCTTCCTTTTCAAGACTTCATGCGACGCGTTCTGGTCCAGCATAAGCCTATAGGCCTACGCGTCCAAAGCGGCCCGCTCTGCGGCCATCCTGTTGTTCTCGGCTGCTAAATCGGCCTTGGCCTGAGTGATCTGTTCCCTCACCTTTGCAATCTCCGCATTGTGGGCATCCTGATCCGCCGGGTTAGCTTCTGCCATAAGCACAGCCAACGCATCAAAAAGATCAGATAAAACTTGAGCTGGCGGGCGCACAGAGCCTCCTGCCCCGGCCGCCGCTGCTAATCCGGAGAACATTGCTGCTGCGGTTGAAGAGTGAATCGCCGCCTGTGTACCGGCCATGAATATCCCAACCCGGTTGGGCAGATCAGAGGGGCCCGGAATACGGTCGCCATCGGAACAGCCCCCAATCTGACCGTCCTGTAGCTGATACAATGATTCGGTTTCCCCGGTCCAGGACTCGTCGCCGGAATAGACGATGGTCTCGCCACCAGATGCCGATCCACCTTCGTACTCTCCTCCGTGGATGACTCCCACGAAGGCACGCTTCACGGCCGGTTTAACCTGGGCAGATCTCGCACGCTGAGCCGTTTCGACGAGGTCGGTGCAGATGTCCGGCTCAGGGCCCGGTTCACCGATCTTGCCAATGAAGACGTGTATACCACCAAAGGGGACCCAGTACCCGTACTAAATCGAGCCGCCTCGGGCCCCAGCTGAATCGTCGATGTAGAGCTTGCGCGACGACTCTTGGTCATCCGCCCATAGCGTAACCCTTGAGTCCTTCGAAGTTGCCTTCCAAGAACTTGAAACCATCGTGCGATAGCCCCACGGTGGGCACCAACTGTCGTGGTTTTGTCACGGCAGATGTCCTCATGAAAGGACTTAGTCATGGAGCCATCGCTACGGGTTAGCTTAAAGGGGTTAAAGCGGACACAAGGACACAAGAGAGTTTATACTAGTTCGGCCCCTTCGATGAAGGTAAAAGCCTACGTCTAGTTGTGATGGAATTGATAGGGGTTTTGATGACTAGGGAGCAAACAAGCTTCGCCTAAGTCTCGAGTTGTTGTCTGTTGTCCTGAATCGCCGCCGGGTCGTCCCCTTATATACATGGGTGACGCCAGTCGGTTTGCAGAGTCCCGAGACCGGCTCATAGACGTGTCCAGTTCGGTCTCTAGTCTTTCTAACTTACAATACAAGTTACATACTAATGCCGGTTCATGGCTAAAAGCCTTTAAACCGGTTCTGGGCCTTGGGCCTTTATAGAATATCCTCGCGGGCTTCAAGCATACTTGACTACTGATGAAGTTAACCCGGCTTCTCCTGGCCGGTTTACGCCCAGTAGTAATATCCCTAATAGGATCCATGTATGAGAACAAAGTGTGGACTTTGATTGACTTGCCCGATGATCGGTAGGCCATAGAAAAATAAATGGATCTTCAAGAGGAAGACGGGCGCTGATACTAGTGTTACTATCTACAAAGCTAGACTTGTCGAAAAAGGTTTTGACAAAGTTCAAGGTGTTGACTGCGATGAGATTTTCTCACTCGTAGCGATGCTTAAGTCTGTCCGAATCATGTTAGTAAAATGCCACATTTTATGAAATCTGGCAAATGGATGTCAAAAATTACATTCCTTAATGGATCTCTTAAAGAAGAGTTGTATATGACGCAACCAGTAGGTTTTTTCGATCCTAAAGGTGCTAACAAAGTGTGCAAAGCTCCAGTGATCCTTTTTGGACTGGTGCAAGCATCTCGGAGTTGGAATATACGCTTTGATAAGTTGATCAAAGCATATAGTTTTATACAGACTTGCGGTGAAGCCTGTATTTACAAGAAAGTGAGTGAGAGCACTACAGCATTTCTGATAAGTATATGTGAATGACATATTGTTGATCGAAAATAATGTAGAATTTTCTGGAAAGCATAAAGGAGTATTTTAAAGGAGTTTTATTTTCAAATAAAGACCTTGGTGAAGCTGCTTGCATATTGAGCATCAAGATCTATAGAGATAGATCAAGACGCTTGATAAGTTTTTTCAATGAGTACATACCTTGGAAAGATTTTGAAGTAGTTCAAAATGGAACAGTCAAAGAAAGAGTTCTTGCCTCTGTTACAAGGTGTGAAATTGAGTAAGACTCAAAGCCCGACCACGGCAGAAGATAGAAAGAGAACGAAAGTCATTCCCTATGCCTCAGGCATAGGTTCTATAAAGTATGCCATGTTGTGTACCATATCTATCGTTTACCCTACACTGAGTTTAGCAAGGGAGTACAATAGTGATCTAGGAGTAGATCACTGGAAAACGGTTAAAATTATCCTTAGTGGAATAAGGATATGTTTCTCGATTATGGAGGTGACAAAAGGTTAAATAAGTAAAGGGTTACGTCGATGCAAATTTTGACACTGATCCAGATGACTCTAAGTCTCAATCTGGATACATATTGAAAGTGGGAGCAATTAGCAAGAGTAGCTCCGTGCAGAGCATTGTTGACATAGAAATTTGCAAAATACATACGGATCTGAATGTGACAGACCCGTTGACTAAACTTCTCTCACAAAGCAAAACATGATCACACCGTAGTACTCTTTGGGTGTTAATCACATAGCGATGTGAACTAGATTATTGACTCTACTAAACCCTATGGGTGTTGGTCACATGACGATGTGAACTATGGGTGTTAATCACATGGTGATGTGAACTATTGGTGTTAAATCACATGGCGATGTGAACTGGATTATTGACTCTAGTGCAAGTGGGAGACTGAAGGAAATATGCCCTAGAGGCAATAATAAAGTTATTATTTATCTCATGATGAATGTTTATTATTCATGCTAGAATTGTATTAACCGGAAACTTGATACATGTGTGAATACATAGACGAACAGAGTGTCACTAGTATGCCTCTACTTGACTAGTTCGTTGAATCAAAGATGGTTAAGTTTCCTAGCCATAGACATGAGTTGTCATTTGATTAACGGGATCACATCATTAGAGAATGATGTGATTGACTTGACCCATTCCGTTAGCTTAGCACTTGATCGTTTAGTATGTTGATATTGCTTTATTCATGACTTATACATGTTCCTATGACTATGAGATTATGCAACTCCCAAATACCATAGGAACACTTTGTGTGCTACCAAACATCACAACGTAACTGGGTGATTATAAAGGTGCTCTACAGGTGTCTCCGAAGGTACTTGTTCAGTTGGCATAGATCGAGATTAGGATTTGTCACTCCGATTGTCGGAGAGGTATCTCTGGGCCCTCTCGCTAATACACATCATAATAAGCCTTGCAAGCAATACAAATAATGAGTTAGTTGCGGGGTGATGTATTACAAAACGAGTAAAGAGACTTGCCGGTAACTCGATTGAACTAGGTATTGAGATACCGACGATCGAATCTCGGGCAAGTAACATACCGATGACAAAGGGAACAACGTATGTTGTTATGCGGTTTGACCGATAAAGTTCTTCGTAGAATATGTGGAAGCCAATATGAGCATCCAGGTTCCGCTATTGGTTATTGACCGGAGACGTGTCTCGGTCATGTCTACATAGTTCTCGAACCCGCAGGGTCCGCACGCTTAAAGTTCTGTGACGACAGTATTATGAGTTTATGTTATTCGATGTACCGAAGGTAGTTCGGAGTCCTGGATGAGATTGGGGACATGATGAGGAGTCTCAAAATGGTCGAGACGTAAAGATCGATATATTGGACGACTATATTCGGACATCGGTAAGGTTATGAGTGATTCGGCTATTTTCGGGGGTACCGGGGAGTTACGGGAATACGAGGAAGAAGCAATGGGCCTCATGGGCTAACTGGTGGAAGAGAGGAGGCAGGGCGCGCGGCCCCCCTAGCCCAAACCGAATTGGACTAGGGGGCCGGCTCCCCTTTCCTCCTTTTGCTCCCTCTCCTTCCTTCTCCTTCTCCTCCTTCCTTTCCACCTCTACAGGGGCCGGCCGGCCTCCCCCTTGATCCTTTATATACGGGGGCAGGGGGCACCCTAGAACACACAAGTTGATCTGTTGATCTCTCCCAGCCGTGTGCGGTGCCCCCCTCCACCATATTCCGCCTCAATCATATCGTAGCGGTGCTTAGGCGAAGCCCTGCGTCAGTAGCAACACCATCACCATCATCATGCCGTCGTGCTGACAGAACTCTCCCGTGAAGCTCTGCTGGATTGGAGTTCGCAGGACGTCATCGAGCTGAACGTGTGCTGAACTTGGAGGTGCCGTACGTTCGGTACTTGGATCGGTTGGATCGTGAAGACGTACGACTACATCAACCGCGTTGTGCTAACGCTTCAGCTTTCGGTCTACGAGGGTACGTGGACAACACTCTCCCTTCTCGTTGCTATGCATCACCATGATCCTGTGTGTGCATAGGAAATTTTTTGAAATTACTACGTTCACCAGCACTTTTGTGTCTCCTTAATTCCTTTCATATCATAGTTTCCCGGAATCTTAAAAACTTCATCCACACAAAACTCAACAAGAACTCGTGAGATAAGTTAGTATAAATCAATGAGAAACCTTATCATTCTCTACTGTAGCAAATCATTAAAATTATTATTTTATATTGCCTACTAAATTCCTCTGCATATTTAACACTCATATCCTCAAATAAACTCATTAAACAAGCAAACATATGCAAACAATGCAAAAATAACAGCAATCTATCTAAACAGAACAGTCTGTAAAAAATGCAAGAGGAATCATACTTATTTAACTCAAAAAATTCTGAAAATTTACCACACTGTAGATAATTTATCATAGCTTATTCTGCGAAAAATTTCAGCTTTTTACGACATTCTGACTTTTCTAGGGAATTTTTGCAATAGTGACAAACTTTTTGTTTTGAAACAACAACTCATATACTTGCAAATTGTGCATGGTGAAGGCTATCCTTGACACTTTTATTGAAATAGAAGATAGAAAACCTTATTCTAAATAATAGCAAGCAAATAAAAATAAAATAAAATGACGCTCCAAGCAAAACACATATCATGTGGTGAATAAAAATATATCTCCAAGTAAATTTACCGATGAACGAAGGCGAAAGAGGGGATGCCATCCGGGGCATCCCCAAGCTTACTCTTGATTGTCCTTGAATATTACCTTGGGGTGCCTTGGCCATCCCCAAGCTTAGGCTCTTGCCACTCCTTATTCCATAGTCCATCGAATCTTTACCCAAAACTTGAAAACTTCACAACACAAAACTCAACAGAAAATCTTATGAGCTCCGTTAGTATAAGAAAATAAATCACCACTTAGGTACTGTCAAGACAAGATTCATAATTTTTTTCACATGATTCCTACTTTAACCTATCATTTCTACAATTTATACTAAGCAATATAAGCCATAGAAACTAGAAATCAAGCAAACTATGCATCGAAAACAGAATCTGTCAAAAACAGAACAGTCTGTAATAATCTGTAACTCTTGAATAGTTATGTAACTCCACGAATTCTGAAAAATTAGGACAACCTGCTAAATTTGTGTACCAATCATATGCAAAAAGAATCAGATCAAAATCACGCTTCTGTGAATTATGAAAATTATTTTCCTGGGTGCTAAAGTTTCTGTTTCTCAGCAAGATCAAAACAACTATCGCCGTAAGCCATCCCAAAGGTCTTACTTGGCACTTTATTGAAACAAAAGCTATAAAAGATGATTACTACAATATCTTAATCATGTGAACACACGAAAACAGTAGGGGTAAATGTTGGGTTGTCTCCCAACAAGCGTTTTTCTTTAATGCCTTTCTAGCTAGGCATGATGATTTCAATGACGCTCACATAAAAGATAAGAATTGAAACACAAAGAGAGCATCATGAAGAATATGACTAGCACATTTAAGTCTAACCCACTTCCTATGCCTAGGGATTTTGTGAGCAAACCATTTATGGGAACAAGAATCAACTAGCATAGGAAGGCAAAGCAAGCATAACTTCAAAACTTTAAACACATAGAGAGGAAACTTGATATTATTGCAATTCCTACAAGAATATATTACTCCCTCATAATAATTTTAAGTAGCATCATGAATGATTTCAACAATATAACCATCAATAAATCATTCTTTTCACGATGCATACGCATACAATTTCTATTACTCTCCACATAGGCAAATTTCTTCTCATGAATAGTAGTGGGAACAAACTCAACAAAATAACTTTCACGTGAGGCATAATCCAATTGAAAATTAAAATCATGATGACAAGTTTCATGGTTATCATTATTTTTTATAGCATACATGTCATCACAATAATCATCATAGATAGGAGGCATGCTTTCATCATAATAGATTTGCTCGTCAAAACTTGGGGGACAAAAAATATCATCTTCATCAAACATAGCATCCCCAAGCTTGTGGCTTTGCATATCATTAGTATCATGGATATTCAAAGAATTCATACTAACAACATTGCAATCATGCTCCTCATTCAAATATTTAGTGCCAAACATTTTAATGCATTCTTCTTCTAACACTTGAGCCCAATTTTCCTTTCCATCATTTTCATGAAAGACATTAAAAAGATGAAGCATATGAGGCAACCTCGATTCCATTTTTTTGTAGTTTTCTTTTATAAACTAAACTAGTGATAAAACAAGAAACTAACAGATTCAGTTGTAAGATCTAAAGATATACCTTCAAGCATTAACCTCCCCGGCAACGACGCCAGAAAAGAGCTTAGTTGACGGGGTGTTAGTGCCGCTTACCTAGCCTCCCCGGCAACGGCGCCAGAAAAGAGCTTGATGTCTACTACGCAACCTTCTTCCTGTAGAGATTGTTGGGCCTCCAAGTGCAGAGGTTTGTAGGACAGTAGCAAATTTCCCTCAAGTGGATGACCTAAGGTTTATCAATCCGTGGGAGGCGTAGGATGAAGATGGTCTCTCTCAAACAACCCTGCAACCAAATAACAAAGAGTCTCTTGTGTCCCCAACACACCCAATACAATGGTACATTGTATAGGTGCACTAGTTCGGCGAAGAGATGGTGATACAAGCGTAATATGGATGGTAGACATGGGTTTTTGTAATCTGAAAATATAAAAACAGCAAGGTAGCAAGTGGTAAAAGTGAGCGAAAATGGTATTGCAATGCTTAGAAATAAGGCCTAGGGTTCATACTTTCACAAGTGCAAGTTCTCTCAACAATGATAACATAATTAGATAATATAACAATCCCTCAACATGCAACAAAGTGTCACTCCAAAGTCACTAACAGCGGAGAATAAACGAAGAGATTACGGTAGGGTACAAAACCACCTCAAAGTTATTCTTTCTGATCGATCTATTGGGCTATTTCTATAAGTGTCACAAACAGCCCTAGAGTTCGTACTAAAATAACACCTTAAGACACACATCAACCAAAACCCTACTGTCACCTAGATACTCCAATGTCACCACAAGTATCCGCGGGTTTGATTATACGATATGCATCACACAATCTCAGATTCATCTATTCAAACCAACACAAAGAACTTCAAAGAGTGCCCCAAAGTTTCTACCGGTGAGTCAAGACAAAAACGTGTGCCAACCCCTATGCATAAGTTCACAAGGTCACAGAACCCGCAAGTTGATCACCAAAACATACATCAAGTAGATCACGTGAATATCCCATTGTCACTACAGATAAGCACATGCAAGACATACATCAAGTGTTCTCAAATCCTTAAAGACTCAATCCGATAAGATAACTTCAAAGGGAAAACTCAATCCATTTCAAGAAGGTAGAGAGGGAGAAACATCATAAGATCCAACTATAATAGCACAGCTCGCGGTACATCAAGATCTTGCCAAACGAGAGAGAGAGATCGAACACATAGCTACTGGTACATACCCTCAGCCCCGAGGGTGAACTACTCCCTCCTCGTCGTGGAGACCGCTGGGATGATGACGATGGCCACCGGTGATGGTTTACCCCTCCGCCAGGCTGCCGGAACGGGCTCCCGATTGGTTTTTCGTGGCTACAGAGGCTTGTGGCGGCAGAACTCCTGATCTAGGTTTCTTTTCGGGGGGTTTTTGTATTTATAGGAATTTTTGGCGTCGGTTTCACGTCAGGGGGGGTCCACAAGGAGCCCACAAGGACGGAGGGCGTGCCCAGGGGGGTAGGGCGTGCCCTCCACCCTTGTGGAGGCCTCGTGGCTCTTCTGCCAAACTCTTTTGCTTCCGGGGCTTCTTCTGGTCCATAAAAAATCAGCGTAAATTTTCAGCTCATTTGGACTCCGTTTGATATTAATTTTCTGCGAAACTCAAAAATAAGGAAAAAATAGAAACTGGCATTGGGCTCTAGGTTAATAGGTGAGTCCCAAAAATCATATAAAATAGCATATTAATGCATATAAAACATCCAAGATGGACAATATAATAGCATGAAACAATAAAAAATTTATAGATACGTTGGAGACGTATCAGTTCTCAGGCAATGAGAGAAACAAGCTGGACAAACTTTTGGCCATTCAAAAACTCGATGATTGTGACATCACAAGAGCAATTCATCTTTATGACAACATCATTCTCATCCTTGCTTGGTCTGTAAAGTTATAATTTCTTCTCAACTATTGCTCAAGTACCCCTGTATTGCATTATGTTTGGTGTTGTGAAAGATCATGTTGCTATGAGATATTATTGGTTCCAAGTCATGCTGCTATGAGATATTAAGTTGTTATGATGTGACTGATATTGCTGTGATGAGATATTGATTCCATGTCAAGCAAAATTATGTTGTTGATGTGAAGAACTGATGTCACATTTTTATTAGGTGACATTTACAGTTTTATAGCAAGTTTGTCTAGCTTGATGCTATTTAACCTGTCAAGATTGGATTTTAAACTGTTTTGCACCATTTTAACTCGATATGGCAATATTATATGGAGGGTGATTTGAGGTTTTGAAGAGGATCTGAGGGGATTGGGTGGAAGAGGGGGATTCACCAATTCCCCTGAAATCTTCACCTCATAAAACCTCCTCGATCCACATGTACCAAACGAGGCCTTAGGAGATGTATGGGTCGTCGCTGCGACACCTCCTAACCCTAGGAATTGTGGCGAGCTCACAAAATGCGGAGGCTAAAGATGTTCATCTAGGAAATAAAAAACAGAACATAGTAGAGCAGAGCCACCAAGTTCTTACCTCCTTTTTCGGCAACAAATCCAGACGCGTTGTGATCCAGACGGCGACGGCGGTGATGGAAGCGGGACATGATGAACCGTGTGAAGCAAACGACAGGCTCGGTTTGTGCTAGTGGGTGGATTCCTCATACTGAATTCAATATGCGGGCCCGACGTATCGTTTGCTTACAACCAGTATCATATCCGGATTTTTTTGCATGGTAATGCATGTCTCATTTACTACCTCCGTCCTGCTTTCTTGGTCACCTTTGTAATTTGTGCCAAAGTTTGACCGAAGATTTAACTAATAAAATGTTAATGCATGTCAACAAAATTATATCGTTGAATTCGTATTTGAAAATAGTTTTCAATGATATAATTTTTGGTGACATGCATAAACATTTTATTAGTTTAATCTATGGTCAAAATTTGGCATAAAATATAATGGGGACCAATAAACCAGGATAGAGGTAGTATATCACAGAGACTATAGTACAAGCCACATACACGACCTGACAAAGCTGAATAGACAGCAGAACGCTAGTCTTGGCAGAAAAGAACACCAGCCAAGAAGGGAAAATTACAATCAAGACCGAAGAATTCTCTGGGCTTGACTCCAATGCCCGTCACCAGCATCCAGTACCACTGTAGCAACCACCAAATGAAAAAAATGACTGATCACCTTCTTATCTGAGCTTGACGCGACTCCATCGCTGATATGCATCTTTGCGAACCTTCAAGGTGGCTCACCAAAGGCGATACCATTGTCGTTGAACGAATTAGACCGAGACAACACCCCGAACACAACATCAAACTCCAGATCTGACACCCCCACATGACTAAGACGTCGAAGGAGTAAACCCTAAAGCTAAATGATCCACACGCGTGGATCCGGCGACCCCCCACACCACCAACAACCAAGGTCGGCGGCAAAGGGGGGCCGCCAGAGGACGGCGGCGGAAGGAGACGCCCTAGCGCCTGCGCAAGATCGCCCGGTCTTTCTTTCTGGGAAAAAAAAGGAGAAGATAAACGCTAGTCCGTATCGTTGTGTACTGGAGAACCACACACACTACGCGTCTACGCTTCCTAAGGAGGTTTGACTACAGTACATGTACGTTTGAACTATTTTTTGATCGGTTTGATAAGCTATAATAGATGCATGATATGCTATATATAATCGAAAAGGACAAACTAAATTGCTTATTAGCATCTGAAATAATTAACTATTGTAGATGTCAAACCGGAGGTGTTTCCAACTGTAACCGCGCGCAATAATCATCTGAAAAACTTGCTTAGCGGTCAAGAAGTTGTTTGTTAAACAACGAAGGTGTTTAGGAAACGGAAACCGAGCTTGACAGTGCGCCATGCATGTATATGTATTGCCAGTATATAGCTAGGAGGGGGGCCTCACCTCACCACGTACCCGGGGTAGATATTTAGCTTAGCTCTACAATCCCAACGAGAACTCGCTCGCCGCCGGGAGACCCCAACCGAGACGATCGATGACGACGTCTCGCCGTGATCTCGACGTCGCACCAGGCTTCACCTTCTGCCCGCAGCACAAGGAGCTCACCGACGTGTACCTGCGCCGCAAGATCGCCGGCGAGCCCCTCCCCGCCGCCACCGGCCGCTTCATCCACGAAGCCGACGTCTACTCCGCCGAGCCGGAGCAGCTGGCCAGCGCGTTCCAAAAGGCTCCTGGCACCGGAAAAGACGACAAGCAGCCGGTATGGTACTTCTTCTCCCCCGTGCGCCGCAAGAAGAACGCGCGCGGCGGCGCAGCCAAGAAGTCGCGCACCATCGAGGGCGTGATCGGGAAGCACTGGCACTCGGAGGGCGGCGCGAAGCCGGTGGAGGGAGGAAGCGACGTCGGCGGCTACAAGCAGCTCTTCTCCTACATGGTGAAGAGCGAGTCATCAGGCAAAAAGAAAAACGTGAGGGTCGGGTGGGTCATGTACGAGTACGGCATCTCGGAGGAGCACGGAGGCGGCGACCTCGTGCTCTGCAAGATCCTCCCGTCCGACCGCACGGGGCAGGAGGCGCCGGCGGCGACCACGGATGCGGTGTCAGCAATCAGCTCCAAGAAGAGAAAGAGGAAGGATACTACGGCAAGCGCGCGTCCGCGGCGCACGGTTGAGCAAGACCAACAACTACTGCCGGCGTCTGAGGAAGGCATAGAAGGCTGCTACGGAGGCGTATCTCAAGTGCAGGAGATGGGTGGCAACATGGTTGGGGCAGGAGGAGGAGGTCTGGCCGCGGCGCTGGAAGCTCAGCCGGAAGTGCAAGATATGTACGGCGGCGCTGCTCCGTCGCCTAACAACTTGTACTCGGACGGGGTTGGACGCACAGCAGCAGCAGCTGCTGCTGCAGAGATGGACGGCAACTTGTTCGACAACGTGGGTGGCTTATACCAGACCAACGTCGTCATGGCTGATCCGCCCGTAGCTCAGCCTTATGTGCAAGAGATGGACGGATCTGCCCCGCCACCGCCACCTTCCAACTTGTTCTTGCACAATGTGGAACAAGAATTCTCTAGCTCATATCACAACAATATGGTTGGGCCACGAGGCGATCTGGCAGCTCAGTCCCAAGACGCCGCCGGGCTCATGCAGAGCATCACCGCAGATCGAAACGACCAACACCGCCAAACGGAGCCTGAGGAGCCGGCCGCCGACGAGCCCATCTACGGCGGCTTGCCTTGTCCAGCATTTTCACCTGAGATGATCCGGATCTGCAGCATGATGCCGTGGCCCCCGTCACCTACATCCATGGCCGCCATCTTATCGGGTCTGTAGTGGATCTCATCAGCTTAATTCATTATCAGATGTTAATTAATGCTAGATATCTGAGCTCGTTTGCAACAATGTAGTACTGTACGTAGTAATTTGTAATCTGTAAATGGCCAAACATTGTTAAGATATTTGAGCCTGTTTGCAACATCCTTGTTTTCTGATCCAATACGCTTAATTCTCCTTCGTTGTACATAGTCTTGCTCACTTTGCCAAGGTTAGATACCTGAGCTTGTTTTCAACATTATTATATTATTATGTCTTACTCCCTTCGTTCTTAAATAATTGTCTTTCTAGAGATTTCAACAAGTGACTACATACGGAGCAAAATGAGTGAATCTACACTCTAAACATGTCTACATAGTGTACGGGAATTTCTTTTCAGAAAAAAATAATTGTTATGATCAAGAAGCGGTGTACAAATTTCATTCGGAAAGAAAAATACTGCTTTGTCTCTCAAAATTAGCAAGAGTAGGAAAGATCCTAGTCTTAAGAAACAGAGGGGAAATATCTTGCAACAGTTGCAACACGAAAAAGTACAAATTTCGGCAGAATTTACAAGCAGATCCGTGAAAATGCCCAAGCGACCCAATCTTGGTGGCTTTCTGTTGAGCAAGCGACTCAATCAGCTTAGCAGTTGCTGCGCATTAGCAGCAGGTACGGTTGAGATATGTACACAAGGTCACCTCCTCTAGCTGATCAAACATCACAGTAAAGTACAAACGCCAGAAGGTTTTGCGGAGCACGACAAACAATGCGATTGGATATTCACAACAGAAGGATGACTACCTCACTGCAGACGGCCACTGATGATCAGATCAAAAATCTAGCAACCAGATCAAATACTGAATGACACAAACTTCTATCCTGTATACGCACTACTATTCAACAGATAAGTACTAGTATTGACTATTGAGGGAACGTGAACAGGGAGCAGTAACATCTTGGTAGGACATTATTCCAGGCATATCTTTGCAATTCCAGATCTTCTATCTAGCTGCTATCACATTTCATGCACGAATGGTGAATCATCTGCTGCAAACCGCTTTGGAGAAGGTTCGTCAGAGATCGACTTCCATCTGTGAAGTCGAAGATGCAGCTCTTGCCACAGTACTGCTAACATTCTGCTCATGACTTGCCATTGAGACAGCCCTCTTCATAGTCTTATCTGTGCAAGAGCTTGGGGCTGACATTGCCAGCTCCAGTTTTTCAAGCTGAATCAGAAAAATCAAGGGATGTCATTTTGTTCCTTATAAGCAAAGAAAAATGTTATCTTCATTCATTAAGCACTAGATTCATGAGCAAAACCGAATTGGTATATGAATATGATCCAGTTTGTTCACCTTCTTCTGGAGTCGGGCCAAGAATCTAGTAAGGGAAGATATCTCCTCTTCTGGAGTGAACTTTCCTGAGCGCCCTTCAGCAGCAGATGTGCAAACGTCTTTATCAACCAACAAAGCTTCCTTAGCATTTTTCAGATTCTGTATACGTGACTTGCATAGTGAAATAGGCTTCACACAATATGGGATCGCATCCCCAACCTTGGATGCTAACTCGAAGGCCAAACATATGCGGAAGTTTCTGGAACTGAGTTAAGGTAATCAACCAAAGGAAGAATCAAACTCAAATACCTAAGTGTTACAATACACCAGCATAGACTCAGGTGATATCCGAGATGGCTCGCTCTCGCTCTCGCTCTCGCGGACGCGACCGCCCCAGCCCTGTAGCCCACCAGCCCCTCCCGGCGGCAGCCGCTCCGGCACCCCCGGACACCTCCCTGCGCTTGGCCTGGCCAGCGCTGCAGGTTCCTGCCCCGACCGCGCTGCCCTGGGGCATCCCCCCGCTCTGCTCGGGTCCGCCCGGACCTCCAGCTGCGCTGGATCTGGATCGGGAGTTGGTCACTCCGCCGCCGCCGCCGCGGGGGCGGCCCGCCTCTGTCCCTGGGGAAGTATCGGTGGTGCTGGAGACCCCACCTGAGCAGCTGCGCGTCGCTTCGGCCATTACTGCTCGCCGCGGTGCTCCTTTCTTCAATGCCGCGTCTGACGGCGGGCGGCGCCCAGCATTAAATTGGGTGGGTGGCTCAATTGCTTCCGAGAGGAGGAGGCGGGCGCCCTGGGGAGGCATTCATCTCGCGCTGCGCCCGCGAGGCTCGAGGCCCCTGACATGGAGGGATGGGTGGCCGTCACGTCCCGTCGGCCGCGCCGGCCGGCTTTGCCTGCTGCGCCATTGATGCCGCGGCAGCCCCCTCCCGACTGGATTAAAAACCTGTGCTTTCGATGCCTGAAGCCTCGCCATCGCCAAGCGACTTGCCGCAACCCGATCACTTGCAGGCGTTGTTTCCTCCCAGGCCACCGCGCTAAGTGCTGCACCAACAAGCCGGCGCCGCATCTTCGTCCGGGCGCCCCCAACTCGCTTCTTCATCGCCCTGCTCCTCCTCGTGGGGGCCCGGCCGCTTCCTCACGCCCTGCCGCTCGCCCCCGTCCCCTGGAGCCTCCCCCACCACCGCAGGGAGCCATGGCGTGGGCTGGAGACCACTCCCAGAGGCCGGCCGAGGTGTTTACGGTGATCCATGGCTCGCCGGCCATGCACCAGGAGGCGGCGCTCCTCGGCTCGCACGCGATGGTCGCTTGGCTCGACCGGGACCTGCGGGCAAGTACGCAAGACATCACTGCGGCTATCGCCTCCGAGCTGGGCGCGCTGCCTGAGGATGTCTCCGTCGTCAAGCACTTCCCAGAGGCCTTCCTCGTCCGGTTCTTCCATCGGCATCATTGCGTCAACGCGACCGGGCGCCGAGACCTGCCGTTCAGGGAGACAAGGCTGCGATCGCCCCTCGAGGCTGGAGGCACACTCGAAGACCGTCGATCTCATTCATCACGTTCGCCTCTGTCTCGACGGGCTCCGCTGCGGCGTGGGGCGAGCAGGCTGTGGCACGAGCCATTGGCCCGGCTGCTCGATAGACTACATCGAGCCTGCATCGAAGCTCAAAACAGATCGCGAGGTGCTAGGGGTGTGGGCACGGGCGGCGCCGCCGCCAGCGTACCTCGCGTCAACTGGGTGACCTTACGGCTCGCTACCGACGACCAACCATCCTTTGGGCGGCGGGGACTTGGCGTCGGGTGATCATCCACTGGCGATTCACGAGGATCAACACAAGGCCGCGAGTTGTGTCCCAAAGGTACACTGGTGAAGGGCGTCGTCGACGGCGGCGGATCGTCGCGTGACCCACGAGGCGCATCTCCGCCGCGTCGACAACCACAAAGCGCGACCGCGATGAAGATCAAGATAGGGCGCGGATGACGAGACCGCCGGGGCGCGATCGCGATGGATCGCGTAACGAGAAGGATGGGCGCCCGTATCGGCGCAGCCTCTCGCCAGCCTCGGGGCGCACCACGCGACCAGGGGCGCGGTGCTGACCGCGGTGGACGCCGGGAGGAAGGTGGACGTGACCGCGATGGTCGTCGCCGCGGCGCTGACGGGTCGTTGCCTGATGCCAGGCCGGCGATCGACGCCGCGCCTGCTGTTCTGCTCGGCTCGGGCTCCTCGAGCTTGGTCGTGGACCGCGCCCTGGAGATGGCGCCATTGTCGGCTCCACCACTGGCTGTTGGGCGTGGCCGCAGCCTCGCCCGGCACCCCTCGCCACGTGCTGCTCGACGGCGATCCCAGGAGCTTCTGACACCGCCAGCCTCGCCCCCCCTGTCGCCAACAACAGTCCTCCCCCCTTCGCCGCGGTCCACAAGGAATGAAGCCCGGTCTGTCGCGCTTCTGCAGGCAGAGCCAAGCCAGCCAATGCTCGAGCTCTGCTCCCCCACAATGCTGCTGCTGCCTTTGGCTTCGCCTGCCAGGCCGCCTGGGTTCGAGGCCTCTCCCACTCCGCCGCTGGTGTCCAGCGGTCCTCTGCGGCGCACCCCATCTCCGGTGCAGAGGAGGAGGGCTGATGCTGCTACTTGTGCGGTGGGGCTCCAGTGCCTCGCACCGTTGTTCGAAGACCGTGAGGAGTCCATTCTTCCTGCTCCTGCGACGACCCCGCCTCGGGCCCCTGCTGCTCGCCGCAAGGCGATGGCGGGTTACCATCTCGGGGTTGGGGCACCTGTCCATCCATAAGACACGGCCGGCGGTCGCGCCAAAGCCAACGCCGTGCGGCTTCTCGTGCGGCTGAGTTCCTCGTCTGCCGCTCTCGGGCATCATCAAGGATGGTGAGGACGTCACCTCGGCAGCTCTTGATGCCTTTGCCGGCGCCGAGGAGGAGCTTTCGCGGAGGTGATCGCGGACATGCGCAGCTCTTCAAGTTGGATGAAAGCAACGCCCGGGCTGTTGAAGCTGCCCTCTGGTGCATGGTGGAGGAGGAGCGCTGGACTGGAGAGACCCGGTGAGGATGCAGCCTTCTGACGAGACGGCCAAGCGAGCTGCAGTTCAGGACTGAGAGTACTGTGATCAATGATAGTACAACATGTTAAAACTCGGGAAATTAGTGGTGGAGCTAAGTCTATGTTCAAGGGTATCCTCGTTGTGTATTTTGGCACGAACCATGTATCACCGTGTGTGTCCAAGGGTTGTGTGTGCTCTGGCACTGGGAATTGTTGGCCCTTGTGCTTTTCTGTATTATCTGTGGGCTGCGGCTCCTATATTAGCAAATGTGTTTGCTGCTGCTCGTTCAACCGCTGTCTGCATTGGGGCGATTGTTGTGCTTGCTCATCAGTGGCCTTGCTTCAGGGATTCCTTGGTTTCATCATGTTAGCACAACCGATAAATTTTCTGAGCTGGAATGTTCGGGGCCTCAACTGCCCGGACCGTCGGTCCACGGTCAATGCCACCATCGCCTCCTCCTCTTGTCATGTGGTCTGCCTTCAAGAAACGAAACTCGACAATATCGACCAATTCACGGCCGCCTTCTTAGGGGGTCATCGGTTCGTGTAGCTTTATAGCGACCGCTAACGGTACCAAAGGGGATTCTGCTGCTCTGGGATGATCTCCTAGTTGAGATATCCAACATCACTACCACAACTTTCTGCATCTCCGCCATGGTCCGTGTTCGCGAATCGGGGGCAATATTTAAAGTAACATCCGTCTATGGTCCAACTGACCCCGCCCTCAAAGACGCTTTCTTTGCGAGCTCCTTGGGCGAAACCGCCGGTGGGGTGTCTTAGCTAACTTGTGGGGACTTCAACCAAATTTATCGGGCGAGGGATAAAAACAAGAGGAATGTGAACCGCGGTAGGATCAACCGTTTTCGGGCAGCGCTCGATAGCTGCGAGCTCAAAGAGATCCATCTTCAGAACAGGAGGTTCACCTGGAGCAACGAGAGGCAAAACCCAACGCTGAGCAAGCTTGATCGCTTCTTACGCAACGCCGAGTGGGACACAACCTTCAACACGCATGTGCTCCACGCCCTCTCCTCGTCCCTCTCCGATCACTGTCCGCTTTTGCTCGCCGATGATAAGGGGCCTAGGCGGCCTAAGACTTTCAAGTTCGAAAACTTCTGGGTCTCCATGCCCGGTTTCAGCGAGGTAGTCCAAAAGGCATGGGATGAGCATGTTGATCACACTGAGCCCTACATCATCCTCTTCCACAAGCTCAAGAAAACGGCTCTTCGTCTGTCGCAATGGAGCAGAGGTCTCTTCTCTCGAGCCAAGGTTCATCTCCAGGCTGCCCTTCTGGTGATTCTTCGCCTTGACATTGCACAGGAAGGCAGGCAATTAAACACTGAGGAGCTTGACCTTTGGGCTAGGCTTAAGCGGAGGGTAATAAGCTTGGCCGTGCTTGACAAGGCACGTAAGAAGCAGTGTGCTCACATCTCAAACATCAAAGAGGGTGATGCTAACACCAAATTCTTTCATAGACGGGTCAATGCGCGAAGGAGGAAAAATCATATCCACAGAATCATGAATGATCATGGATGGGTGACCGAGCACGAAGCAAAGGAGAAGATATTCCATGAGCACTTCACGCATGCAATGAGAAGAGGGGATAGGAGTACCAAGGACTTCAACTGGGAGGAGCTTAACTTGGAGAAGCTTGAGTTTCAAGGGCTTGACTACCCCTTTACCGAGAAGGAGGTAATTGAGGCGATCAACGACATGCCTAGTGACAAGGCTCCCGGGCCGGATGGTTTCACGGGTGCTTTCTTCAAGAAGTGTTGGGACACCATTAGGCATGATTTCATGAGGGCGATCGACCGTTTCGATTCCCTCCACTCAACAAATCTGCATTGGCTCAATTCCGCAAACATTGTGCTCCTACCGAAGAAGGAAGGGGCGGAGAGGGTCGTCGACTATAGACCCATTAGCCTCATCCACGCTTTTGCCAAGATAATTGCAAAAGTGCTCTCCATCAGGCTTGCCCCGCACATGTCCACTGTCATCTCCAACGCCCAGAGTGCTTTCATCAAAACGCGGAGTATCCATGATAACTTCATGTATGTCCGTAACCTTGCTCAGCGTCTTCATAAGTGCAAGACTCCTTCCCTTCTGTTCAAGCTTGATATCCGCAAGGCTTTCGACTCGGTCAGATGGGAGTATTTGCTTGATCTCCTTGAGAGGAGGGGGCTCCCAAGTAAATTTAGAGATTGGATTGCGGCTTTGTGGTGTTCCTCCTCCTCGAGGGTTCTGCTGAATGGGGTGGCCGGCACCCCCATCAAGCACGGCTGGGCTACGCCAAGGGACCCCATTTCCCTCTCCTCTTTGTCATCGCTATTGACCCTCTGCTCTAATCCTTGGTGTGGCCACTAGGAAGGGGATGCTACATAAGATCAGAGGGAGGGGTGCTATGGTACGGACATCTCTCTACGCGGACGACGCGGCGGTGTTCATGGCCCCGATCAAACGGGATATTGACAACCTCGCAGCTATCCTGAGAGGCTTTGGGGAGGTCACTGGCCTTTGCACCAACTTCCGTAAGAGTTCAGTGGTTCCCATTCGGTGCAATCACATTGACCTAGAGCACATCACACAAGGGTTGCCGGCTGTGAGGGCGTCTTTCCCTCTACGATACTTGGGGCTCCCTCTCTCTGTCTGGAAGTTGAAGCTGGTTGACCTACAATTCTTGGTGGATAAAGTGGCAAGCAAGATGACAACATACGAGGGCCAGAACATCACCACCATTGGGCGTGCGGCTCTTGTCAAGTCGGTTCTCGCGTCCCAAGTGGTCTACTTCATTACACCTCTTGTCATTCCGTCAAGCATTCTATGCACCATCGACAAGCTAGAGAGGGCGTTCCTTTGGGCCGGCTCGGACAAGACAACCGGGGCCAAGTGCAAGGTGAATTGGGAAACGGTAGCTTGGCCACATGATTACGGTGGGCTAGGGGTGCTCAACACGGAGAAGTTCGTGCGTGCCTTGCGTTTGCGTTGGCCATGGTTTGAATGGAAGGAGCCTTCTAAGCTCTGGGTGGGGCATGGGAACCCATGCGACGCCGAAGACCTCAACTTCTTCTATGCTTCTACCACCATCACTGTGGGCAATGGTGCTTGAACGCCTTTCTGGGATTCTCCTTGGCTTCTTGGCCGCAAGCCCAAGGACATTGCTCCACTCATCTTGAGGCCTCGTCACGAAAGAATTGGAAGGTGCGGAGGCCCTCAGAACAACGCTGGATCCTTAGGCTCAAACCTCCATCCGCAGCTTGTGTCCGCCGAGCATATTAGACAGTTGTTCTCCTCTGGATGCTCTGGATGAGGTCCAGCTTGATGAGCTTACCAATGATGACATCTCGTGGAAGCACTCGGCCTCTGCCGAAGACACGGCGACCTCTCGCTTACAAGGCACAATTTTGGGGCTGGTTCTTTCCCCATGGACCAAATGGTTTGGAAGGCCTGGGCGCCACCTAAAGTGAAGTTTTTGCTTGGCTTGCGCTTCAGGACAGAATTTGGACTGCCGACGGTTGGCTGCGAGGGTGGCCAAATTATGGTCCTTGTCCATTGTGCAAGGGCACGCAGGAATGTGGGCCACATCTCCTCTTCAAGTGCCGCTACTCTCGAGGCTTTGGAGGTTGGTCATTCAGAGATTCGGCATTGACGACATGGACACGACCTCATGGCACTTGATGGACTCAGTTGAGAGCTGGTGGGTGAGTACATGCGGCGTCGGCACTACGAGACAGGGAAGGCCAAGGCGTCGATTACCATGCTTGTGTCATGGGTAATCTGGAACGAGAGAAACGCAAGAGTATTTCGGCACAAGAGCGCTCCTCCGCCAATTCTTCTCAACTCCATTGTGGCCGAGGCAAGCCTTTGGGTCACCGTCGGGGCAAAAAAGTTAGGGTCTTTCATTTTGCGAGAGTAATTGCCATGTCGCACAAAGGGTGTGTGTTGTAAAGAAAAAACTCTATTCTCTCCTTAATTAATACATGAGGCAAAGCTTTTGCCTCCGTTTCAAAAAAAAAAACAATACACCAGCATTATCTACCTGACATTCTTGTATACGTGTGGATATAAGCGGTGAAAGCACCCGTCTTGATTTGGGTCAACTCATATTATTTAAAATCATAAATGGATAATAAAATGAACAGACACCCTTAGCCACCTAAACTTATAGCTAAACTGACCAAGTGTGTCCTGAAACCCCGAGATACAACCCGAAGGATGAAACAGCACTTGGGTTGCAAATATATTGCTATAAGTGATTGACACTACTATCACCATGAAGAGGATACAGTTCTGCAATACTGAATATGGTCAGGCCTAACCAAATGCTCCAACATGGCTAAAGCTTTGAAGTAGTAACCAATTGAGTTGTCCCAGTCCTCTACAAAGGTGATATCAAGCTGTGAGGCCAGTGACCATTCACCGGGCTAACACACTACTTACTAAGATAACTGAGATTACCTCTTTTCATGGCGACTTCAGCTAGAGCATAAAATATAGTGCATTTCTCCATTGTATTCTCTGGGCCCTTGGCAACTATCACTCTTGCAGTATCCAACATTTTCCAGGCCAGATTCAAATCAGAATCATCTCCATTACTTGTCATGTTCTCATCCTTCCGATCTTTCCCATTCAAGTTTGCCCCTAACCAACGACTACATCAGCATTTACCATTGAAAGAAGAAAAACATTTTAACATTTTTCATTTAGAAAATGGAAGAGTTTTATTATTCCCGGCCTCTAAATCAAGGATCCACAAAAAAAAAGGCAGCCCAGTGCATGTAGCTCCCGCTTGCGCAGGGTCCGGGGAAGGATCTGACCACTTTGGGTCTTTTGTACGCAGCCTTTCCCTGAATTTCAGCAAGAGGCTGTTTTCAGGACTTGAACCCGTGACCTCAATGTCACAAGGCAACAGCTTTAACACTGCGCCAAGGCTCCCGAATCAAGGATGCACAAAGCCCAAGAAGAAACAAACAGCAATGAAATGCATACAGATGCATAAACGATCCAACTTTATCAGTATAATGCGATCAAAGAATACATTAGCACATTTAAAAGCAAATAGTTAGAACTTTGATGGAAATGTAAGAAACCAACTATTCACATCATATCTTAGCTTTTGTAACACATGGTTGCTATAAAGAGACCTCTCAATTGTACGAAGAAGAAAAACTTTTGCGATCATATGAAGTAACAAATATACTTGATAAGCAGGAGATTGCAAAATTAGTAGAACGTAGCCAATGATTCATAGATCAATACCTACTTAATCTAGCATTGCCATTCCAACTGTAAAAGCAAGAAAAACAGAATAAATATATAAATGTAGAAGGCAAATAGCTGGCATATGGCACGAGGCACACATTCAAGATATGGTCAACCCATACCAAGCGTGTTTATGATCAATAAAAGCATATTCGCGTTTTCTGCAAGATCTATGAACTGCACCTTAAGATCTATTAGCAAAAGAAAAATTATTAAATGGTGTCGCGTGCAATGATGCTGAGGATCCGAGATATATGTCTGAATGGCAAACAGTTCAAGTCCCAAATTATTACTTTGCATCAGCATGGATAAATTACTGATTAGAAGTTTATTAGGTATATACTCTTCATTAGGCATGAACAGACGATAACAAGTTATTGCAATCAGTGGAGTGTACAGACTGAAAAAAACAAGGATAAAAGTGTCTTCTAGTATATATGACTGTCTAGGGCATTAGCAGTGTCATGTTAAAGCTACGGCCTCAACTAATCAATCCTGCAGCTTTCTAAGACACCATTCCATAGAAGAGAACTCTATGCAAAATCTAGAGAACAATGCAAAATACAGTGCTAAATGTCACCATAGTGCTGAAAGCAATATGAATTATACCTTCTTCATACCCACCTTTCCCCGTAGGTGGAACATGCTCAACACTGCTACTAGAGGCCTCTAAGTTCCCAGCATCATCTTTGCTGGTTGAGGTTGTATGTGTAATTTTGATCGATTCTTCATTTGGTGTGCGCTTTGAAACATTAGCTGGAGGATTGGTCGCCTCCCGAGCTTTGCATAACAAGGCACATCCATATCTGGAAAATGTGCTAGCACACTCGAGAGCAAGTCCTCCATAATGTCGAACCCTATGTGACAACAACAAAGCGTAAATTTGTCAATGCATCATTGTTAAGTTATAACATAAGCATATAATCTGAGGTAGAACAACAGTGCCATTTTCATGACACAAGGCGATAACTTTGTTCTGTATCGACTGTCTTTTATAGTTACTAGTGCTTGCACAGATTATGAAGTACTCCATCCGTCCCATAAATAATAAATAAACTGCACAACGATCAAATAGGATGACACATTTCCCTCAAGCACTTGGACTTTGATTGATGCTCATCGCAGTACAGATATCATAACAAAAGATGCCAGGCCGGCAGGCCCTACCCCCAGGTATGGTTATGAGGTCATATTGGCTAACTGGACTCACTAATCCCTCAAACACCAACACTCACACCATCGTGCTCACTATCAATTATCAAACACATGAAACCAAAACACCACACTTGGTAACCATATTGTCATAGAACATCTTAAATCCTGCTGAGGTAGCTACAAATGTCTGAAAAGAACAATGACCTAACTGGAAGTTTTATTTCCCACAAACTATCCATAAGTACGGTACAGCATGTCTGGGAGTAGAATCCTAACCTGATCTCGAGGGCGTGGCTGAAGCAGTCAACTGCATTGGCGAAGTTCCTCTCCTTGATAGCCTTGCATCCCTTATCGAACAGCTCTTGTGCCAACTCTAGTGATTTCTCCTCCCATCCCCCCTGCTGACCACCACTCAGTAGGTTCAGCTGCAGCGCTGGGTTGTGGTTTTCGTCCCCAGGCACTTGGAGCCTAGAATGTGGAGTGTAGAAGCTAACAACTGGAATCAAATTACAGAAGCCACGACCATCACACACCTTTTTCACCTGCTCCGACTGTAGATCGATCATGAATAGATTGTGAAGAGTGTTGACGAAAATAGTGTTTGCTCCCTCGGCAAAGCCCAACACTAGCACAGAATCTCTTGGACCGACAATAGCAGGGAGCAAAAAGTCCAAGGAGATGACCTGGCTCAGTACCCATTGTGCATCTGTGCCATCACTCGCCTCCCTTTCCCACAATTTGAGATCCGGACTCAAGGCTTCGATAAGCGCCAGTCCACCGTCCTCCGCCAGCATGAGGTTAAATCCTTCAGAGCGGCCGATACTTTGAGGCGGCGTGCTCAACACAGCCAAGCCATGAGTGGCCAAATCGTACTCCAGGATCGGCCCACGATAGGAGAGGAAGTACAGCAGCGACCTCCCAACAAGAACGCTGGAGAAGTATGTAAAGTCCATGATGAACTCGTCCTGCATCGAGGACAGCTCACCCCACGAGCGAGTCTCCGACGAGTAGAGGCACGCGGATGTGACAAAGTCGTCGAATGGACCGTACTCGGACAAGATGGAGGCAGTGGAGACGAGGAGCACGCAGAAAGGACCCCCATGGCAGCCTTGGTGGTCGCACCCGTCCGCTGCGCACACCACGGCCGCGGTTCTGTACATCAACCCAGTCGTGGAGGAAGCCGTCGAAGCCGTCATCTCGAACGCCGCAGGGACTGGTATGCGCTGCTGGGTGCCCGTGATTGGCTCCCACACGAGGAGTTCGTTGGTATCCTCCCGGCCCTCGGAGAGGAAGACGGCACGGCCGTGGCGGCAGTCGAGGGCCCGCCAGAGCCGGCGATCCGGAGCGGCGAGGGAGAAGGACGAGGCGGTGGTGGAGACGAAGTGGGGGATGCGGTCGTCGTCCCAGTCGTGGAGGAAGCCGAGGACGGGGGGTGCCCGGTGGAGCTCGTGGAGGCGGCGGCGGAAGGCGGGGTGGGAGACGATGCCGCTCCAGGCCTTGCAGACGAGGGAGGCGCGGAGGAGGCAGGCCGGGTCGTCAGGCGGGAGGCGAAGGAGGATCTCTTCGATGAGCTCGTTGGGGAGCGCCGGCGGCGAGGTGGTTGCTAGGTCTGGGAGCGGCGGCGGCGGCAAGACGCGGCGGCGAGGCGGAGCGGCCATGGTGTGGGTGGGGATCGGAAGGAAGTGGATGGGCCCAGCCCAACCAGGCTGAGAGGGTGCGGTGGAGTCGCGCGACCAGTTTTCTTTTTCTATTTCTTTTTTTTTTTTGACCTCGAGTCGCGCGGCCAGATTGGTTTTAGTTTCGGATTGTTTTGGAACTGAATTTTCTTTTTATTTTTGAGAGAGAGAGAAGTTGTCAATTTACATAAGTTTTCCTTTGTAGATTGACTTTATTAGAGATCATCTGAGATTCCAATGAACTCACTCTGTCCATATGTATTTTGGAGAAGCTAGGTTAACCACCTCCGCTCCCCTCCCCTTCCCTGCGCCACGCGCCGCTCCGGTCATTATGGCTGCCTGCTCCTTCGCCGCCCACCCTGCCCCCCCCCCCCCCGGGCTTGTGCCCCCTGCTGGAGGATCGCCTCGGCCCGCTGGCTGCTCGCCGCTGTTACGTCTTAAGCTTGCGTTGGTTTTCCTTTAAGAGAAAGGGTGATGTAGCAATAGTAGCGTAAGTATTTCCCTCAGTTTTTGAGAATCAAAGTATCAATCGAGTAGGAGGCTCCTCAGAAGTCCCACGCACCTACACAAACAAACAAAGAACTCGCAGCCAACGCAATAAAGGGGTTGTCAATCCCTTCACGACCACTTGCGAAAGTGATATCTGACAGAGATAGTATGATAAGATAAATATATTTTTGGTATTTTATAATATAGATGCGAAAAGTAAAGATGCAAATAAAAGTAGATTGAAAGCTTATATGATAACAGATAGACCCGGAGGCCATAGGTTTCACTAGTGGCTTCTCTCAAGATAGCATAAGTATTACGATGGGTGAACAAATTACTGTCGAGCAATTGAAAGTAAAGCGAATAATTATGAGATTATCTAGGCATGATCATGTATATAGGCATCACGTCCATGACAAATAGATCGACTCCTGCCTGCATCTACTACTATTATTCCACACATCGACTGCTATCCAGCATGCATCTAGAATATTAAGTTCATAAGAACAGAGTAACGCATTAAGAAAGATGACATGATGTAGAGGGATAAACTCAAGCAATATGATATAAACCCCATCTTTTTATCCTCGATGGCAATAATACAATACGTGCCTTGCAACCCTTTCTGTCATTGGGTAAGGACACCGCAAGATTGAATCCAAAGCTAAGCACTTCTCCCATTGCAAGAAAGATCAATCTAGTAGGCCAAACCAAACTGATAATTCGAAAAGACTTGCAAAGATAACTTAATCATACATAAAAAAAATCAGAGAAGATTTAAATATTTCTCATAGATAAACTTGATCATAAACCCACAATTCATCGGATCTCGACAAACACACCGCAAAAAGAGTTACGTCAAATAGATCTCCACAAGAGAGGGGGAGAACATGGTATTGAGATCCAAAAAGAGAGAAGAAGCCATCTAGCTAATAACTATGGACCCGAAGGTCTGTGGTCAACTACTCACAACTCATCGGAGGGGCTATGGTGTTGATGTAGAAGCCCTCCATGGTCGATTCCCCCTCCAACGGAGCGCCGGCGAAGGCTCCAAGATGGGATCTCGCGGATACCGAAGGTTACGGCGGTGGAAATTATTTTTCGTTGGCTCCCTGTATGTTTTCGGGATACGTGGGTATATATATAGGAGGAAGAAGTACGTTGGTGGCCGCCCGAGGGGCCCAGGAGACAGGGGCACGCCCAGAGGGGGTGGGCGCGCCCTCCTATCTCCTGGCCGCCTCGATTGCTTCTTGACTTGCACTCCAAGTCCTCTGGATCACATTCGTTCAAAAAATCACGCTCCCGAAGGTTTCATTCTGTTTGGACTCCGTTTGATATTCCCTTTCTTCGAAATACTGAAATAGGTAAAAAAAACAGCAATACGGGCTAGGCCTCCGGTTAGTAGGTTAGTCCCAAAAATGATATAAATGTGTAAAATAAAGCCCATAAACATCCAAAAGGGGTAATATAATAGCATGGAATAATAAAAAATTATAGATGCGTTGGAGACGTATCAAGCATCCCCAAGCTTAATTCATGCTCGTCCTCGAGTAGGTAAATGATAAAAATAGAATTTTTGATGTGGAATGCTATCTAGCATAATTCTCAATGTAATTTTCTTTATTGTGGCATGAATGTTCAGATCCAAATGATTCAAAATAAAAGTTCATATTGATAAAAGAAATAGTAATACTTCAAGCATACTAATCAAAGCAATCATGTCTTCTCAAAATAACATGGCTAAAGAAAGTGCATCCCTACAAAATCATATAGTTAGGCTATGCTTTATTTTCGTCACACAAAGATGTTCCCAAATTCTACAACCCCGATGACAAGCCAAGCAATTGTTTCGTACTTAAATAATCTCAAACTTTTTCAACCTTCACGCAATACATGAGCGTGAGTCATGGATATAGCACTATGGGTGGAATAGAATATGATGATGGGGATTGTGTGGAGAAGACAAAAAAGGAGAAAGTCTCGCATTGACGAGGATAATCAACGGGCTATGGAGATGCCCATCAATTGATGTCAACATGAGGAGTAGGGATTGCCATGCAACGGATGCACTAGAGCTATAAATGAATGCTCAGTAAAAGAAAACTAGTGGGTGTGCATCCAACTTGCTTGCTCACGAAGACCTAGTGCATTTGAGGAACCCCATCGTAGGAATATACAAGCCAAGTTCTATAATGAAAAATTCCCACTAGTATATGAAAGTGACAACATATGAGACTCACTATATGAAAAACATGTTGCTACTTTGAAGCACAATATATGAGACTCACTATATGAAGGACAAGGTGCTACTTTGAAGCACAAATGTGGAAAAACAGATAGTAACATTGCCCCTTTTTATTTATTTTCTTTTTTATTTCTTTATTTCTTTTTTTGGGCCTTTCTTTTTTTTCCTTTGGCCTTTTTATTCTTTGGGACAACGCTCTAATAATGATGATCATCACACTTTTATTGATTACAACATATGAATTACAACTCAAACTAGAACAAGATATGACTCTATATGAATGCCTCCGTGATGTACGGGATGGTGCAATGAATCAAGAGTGACATGTATGAAAAATTATGCATGGTGGCTTTGCCACAAATACGATGTCAACTACATGATCATGCAATGGCAATATGACAAAAGTAATGCATGTCATGATGATAAACGGAACGGTGAAAAGTTGCATGGCAATATATCTCGGAATGGCTATGGAAATGCCACAATAGGTAGGTATGGTGGCTGTTTTAAGAAAGATATAAGGAGGTTTATGTGTGATCGAGCGTATCGTATCACGGGGTTTGGATGCACCGGCGAAGTTTGCACCAACTCTCAAGGTGATAAAGGGCAATGCACGGTACCAAATAGGCTAGCAATGGTGGAAAGGTAAGAGTGCGTATTATCCATGGACTCGACATTAGTCAAAAGAACTCATATACTTATTGCAAAAATTTAGAAGCCATCAAAAACCAAGCACTACGCGCATGCTCCTAGAGGGATAGATTGGTAGGAAAAGACCATCGCTCGTCCCCGACCGCCACTCATAAGGAATCACAATCCAAGTACACTTCATGTTTCAAATTTGTTACACAACTTTAACCATACATGCATGCTACGGGACTTGCTAACTTCAACACAAACATTCTTTAAATTCATAATCACCCAACTAGCATGACTTTAATATCACTACCTCCATATCTCAAAACAATTACCAAGTATCAAATTGATCATAGCATCCAATTCACTTCTTATGATAGTTTTTATTATACCCAACTTGGATGCCTACCATTCTAGGACAAATTTTATAACCATAGCAAATACCATGCTGTTCTAAGAGACTCTCAAAATAATATAAGTGAAGCATGAGATACTAGCAATTTCTACAAAATTAAGTCACCGCCGTGCTCTAAAAGATATAAGTGCAGCACTAGAGCAAAAACTATCAAGCTCAAAAGATATAAGTGAAGCACATAGAGTATTCTAATAAATTCTAATCAAGTGGGCTTCTCCCAAAAGTTTTGTACAGCAAGGATGATTGTGGCAAACTAAAATGCAAAGACTAATATAATACACGACGCTCCAAGCAAAACACATATCATGTGGCGAATAAAAATATAGCTCCAAGTAAAGTTACCAATGAACGAAGACGAAAGAGGGGATGCCTTCCCGAGGCATCCCCAAGCTTAGGCTTTTGGCTACTCTTGAATATCTTGGGGTGCCATGGGCATCCCCAAGCTTAGGATTTTTCCACTCCTTATTCCATAGTCCAGCAAATCTTTACCCAAAACTTGAAAACTTCACAACACAAAACTCAACAGGAAATCTCATAAGCTCCGTTAGGGAAAGAAAACAAAACCACCACATAAGGTACTGTAATGAACTCATTATTTATTTTAATACTAGCCATAGATGCATCAAAATAAGCAAACAACACACGAAAAACAGAATCTGTCAAAAACAGAACAGTCTGTAGCAATCTGTAACTAACGCAAACTTCTGGAACTTTAGAAATCCTACCAAAATAGGAAGTCCTGGGCAATTTATCTTTTGATCAGGAGCAAAAAGAATCAACGCAAAAGCACATTTCTGTTATTTAACAAAACTAATTTAGTGTGCGCAAAGTTTCTGTTTTTCAGCAGAATCAAATTAACTATCATCATAGGTTATCCTATAGGTTCTACTTGGCACAAACACTAATTAAAACATAAAAACACATCTAAACAGAAGGTAGGTGCAAAATTTATTAATAAACAGAAACAAAAACAAAAAACACAAATAAAATTGGATTGCCAACCAACTAGCGCTATCGCTTAACGCCCCTAGCTAGGCATTGATAATTTTAATGATGCTCACAAGAAAGACAAGAATTGAAGCGCAAAGAGAGCATCATGAAACACATGACAAACACATATAAGTCTAACATACTTCCTATTTATAGGCATATTATAAGCAAAAAAAATTGCAAGGCAAGCAAAAAACTAGCATATGCAAGAAAGAAGAAAGAGACGATAGCAATCTCAACATGACGAGAGGTAATTTAGTAAGATAAGAATTTCTACAACCATATTTTCCTCTCTCATAATAATTACATGTAGGATCATAGGCAAATTCAACAAAATAGCTATCACATAACATATTCTTAACACGATCCACATGCATGCAAAGTTGACACTCTTCCAAGATAGTGGGATTAACATTAACTAAAGTCATGACCTCTCCAAACCCACTTTTATCAAAAATTTCACAATATTGATCAAAATCCAAATATGTGGGATCTAAAGTTGACATTCTTTCAAACTCACTTTCGATAATATTGCAAACACTATTATCAATCTCATATTCATCATGGGGTTTAAATAAATTTTCAAGTTCAAAAGAAGACTCACCCCAATCATGATCATTGCAACAAGTAGTAGACATAGCAAAACTAGCATCCCCAAGCTTAGGGTTTTGCATATTATTAGCACAATTGACATCAAGAGAATTTATAGTAACATTATTGCAATCATGCTTTTCATTGAAGGAACTACCAAGTATGGGAGCAATAGCAACGATCTCATGTTTAACATAAGGAACTCTAGCAAATTCATCTTCATAAATATTGGCATCATGGCCACAAGAATAGCAAGCATCATGTTCATCAGGGGATGTTTCAATCAAATCATCGGAATCATTATCTATAAATTCATGCTTTTTATTCAAGGAGCTATCGTGAATCTCTTCATAAATTTCTTCATCATAATTTTTAGATTCACGAATTTCAAGCTAAAACTCATAAAGATAATCTAGTGCACACAACTCACTAGCAATTGGTTCAACATAATTGAATCTCTTAAAAAGATTAGCAAGTGGATGAGGATCCATAAACTTCTAACAAGCAAAGATGCAAGCAAAAGGAAGGCACATGGAGACACAAGATCGAACAGAAGAGGGGCGAAGAAAAGGCAAAGGTGAAGTGGGGAGAGGAAAACGAGAGGCGGATGGAAAATAATGTAAATGCGAGGGAGATGAGTTTGTGATGGGTACTTGGTATGTCTTGACTTGAGTGAAAACCTCCCCGACAACGGCGCCAGAAATCCTTCTTGCTACGTCTTGAGCTTGTGTTAGTTTTCCTTGAAGGGGAAAGGGTGATGCAGCAATAGTAGCGTAAGTATTTCCCTCAGTTTTTGAGAACCAAGGTATCAATCCAGTAGGAGGCTCCTCAGAAGTCCCACGCACCTACACAAACAAACAAACAACTCACAACCAACGCAATAAAGGGGTTGTCAATCCCTTCACGGCCACTTGCAAAAGTGAGATATGATAGAGATAGTATGATAAGATAAATATATTTTTGGTATTTTATAATATAGATGCAAAAAGTAAAGATGCAAATAAAAGTAGATTGAAAGCTTATATGATAACAGATAGACCCGGGGGCCATAGGTTTCACTAGTGGCTTCTCTCAAGATAGCATAAGTATTACGGTGGGTGAACAAATTACTGTCGAGCAATTGATAGAAAAGCAAATAATTATGAGATTATCTAGGCATGATCATGTATATAGGCATCACGTCTGTGACAAGTAGACCGACTCCTGCCTGCATCTACTACTATTACTCCACACATCGACCGCTATCTAGCATGCATCTAGAGTATTAAGTTCATAAGAACAGAGTAACGCATTAAGAAAGATGACATGATGTAGAGGGATAAACTCAAGCAATATGATATAAACCCCATCTTTTTATCCTCGATGGCAACAATATAATACGTGCCTTGCAACCCTTTCGGTCACTGGGTAAGGACACCGCAAGATTGAACCCAAAGCTAAGCACTTCTCTCATTGCTAGAAAGATCAATCTAGTAGGCCAAACCAAACTGATAATTCGAAGAGACTTGCAAAGATAACTCAATCATACATAAAAGAATTCAGAGAAGATTCAAATATTTCTCATAGATAAACTTGATCATAAACCCACAATTCACCGGATCTCGACAAACACACCGCAAAAAGAGTTTACATCGAATAGATCTCGACAAGAGAGCGGGAGAACATTGTATTGAGATCCAAAAAGAGAGAAGAAGCCATCTAGCTTATAACTATGGACCCGACGGTCTATGGTAAACTACTCACAACTCATCAGAGGGGCTATGGTATTGATGTAGAAGCCCTCCGTGGTTTATTCCCCCTCTGGCGGAGCGCCGACGAAGGCTCCAAGATGGGATCTCGCGGATACGTAAGGTTACGGGGGAGGGGGAATTGTTTTCGTTGGCTCCCTGAATGTTTTCGGGGTACGTGGGTATATATAGGAGGAAGAAGTACATCGGTGGCCGCCCGAGGGGCCCAGGAGACAGGGGCGCGCCCAGAGGGGGTTGGCGCGCCCTCCTATCTCCTAGCCGCCTCGATTGCTTCTTGACTTGCACTCCAAGTCCTCTGGATCACGTTCGTTCCAAAAATCACGCTCCCAAAGGTTTCATTCTGTTTGGACTCCGTTTGATATTCCTTTTCTTCAAATACTGAAATAGGCAAAAAACAGCAATACGGGCTGGGCCTCCGGTTAGTAGGTTAGTCCCAAAAATGATATAAATATGTAAAATAAAGCCCATAAACATCCAAAAGGGGTAATATAATAGCATGGAACAATAAAAAATTATAGATACGTTGGAGACGTATCAGCCGCCACCCTCCCCGTGGTCAGCTGTCGCGACGGCTGCTGCGTCAGATCCAGCCTCGACGCTGCGAATCCTGCAACGCGGCGGCCTCTCCAAGACGGGTGCGTCGCTAGGACCGCCAGATCCATGCCACTTTCCCTGTGGGGGGCCAGCGCGCCTTAAATCCCTGGTTATCCGCCACACCTCCCCAGCCCCTGTTTCCTCTTTGGGCCAGGCCGGAGTGACGGGAGACGGATGGACGGAGGTCCACTCCCGGAAGAAGGGGAGGGCCTGTTCTGGCTCGTCGGATTAAAGGGGGCGCTCTCCGCGCCAGCGCTTGGACCGCCGCGGCTCATTCATTGCTGGCGGGGGAAGGGACGCCTTCTTAAGCAGATTCAAGGGCAAATGCTTTCCGCTGCCTTAGTGAGCTCCATCGCCGCATAGACCGCCGTGATCCCCTCCGCTGCATCATCTGCAAGCGTGCTGGGCATTACGGCATGGAGTGCCCGCAGAATCCTCGGAACGGGGGGCCTGGAGGGCCTGCTCGCGACCGCCTGAAGCCGCTCGCTGCCATGCGCGCCCTGGTCCGGGACCGCCTCGTCTTCCCGGACGAGCATTCCCCGCCCCATGAATCACCTCCTCCCGTGTGATCCGCCAGCGGCCATGAGAGCCATGGGTGATCGTGGCCACCCTGCGGCCGGAGATCGAGGAGCACATCCTGCATCAAGATGCCGTCACCCTCACCGCTGCCGACCGCCGCACTCCACCACCCCAGCCGCCGCCGGCAGGTGATCTTCGAGCAGCTCTCCACCGCCCGCACTACCAAGCTGCGCATCGCGACACCAGCTGAAGCCTTCCTCGCCCACTTCGACCTCCCCGCCATCGGGACAATGTTGTGCGTCGTGGTGTCATCAAGGTCGATGGCTGCAAGTACTTCATCGTATGCGTGGAACGAAGACGACCACGCCATGATCCTCAAGTTCAACCACCATGTGCGCGTGGTGATTGAAGACCTGTCCATGCATTTTTGGTCTCTGCCAGGCGCTGAGGAGGCCCTTGGAGGCATCGGCCGCGTCGACCGGCTGGACTCGCGCACTGGAGAGGGGCCACACCAAGACTTTTTGCGTTTGCTCGGGTCTGGATGTAGCCCACATCCCACCAGCGCGCGCTCTGGTAATGAAGCGGCGCTGGCCACTCGACGAGATCGCCAACATCGCCCCGACGACCGCCGCCCCTCCGCCGCCGGTGCCCGCCGCCACGACATGCTGATCCACGCCGACCGCTCGAGGATGGCCCCCTCGCCACGCCCTCCCACTCGGGCAGAGCGGGCTGCCCTCCTCGGATGAGAGCGACGACCGCCTCCCACGCTTCGAAGTCGGGCACTTGGGTCGCCCACGTGGAAGATGGGCAGGGCAGGGCGCGCGGCGCCGCGCTGCGTGTCGGCCCGGCAGGCTGCGGCCCGATCCTGGGTGGCGCTGGTCGAGTCCATGAGGACGATGGTGGGAGCAGTGGATCGAGCCGGTCCTAGAGGGACAGTCTGCTCGGCCACGGTTGTCATGCCAGGGGCAGCGGCGCGGATGTCGTCAGCAGCGCACATCGTCAGCGCAGCCACACTCCGGTGGGAAGGCTCCGCTCTGTTGGCCACCGTGAGGAAGGGAAGAGCTCCAGCGCCCCTGTTCTGCGCGCCACCCCGCCTCTGCCCATTCGCCCGGTGTAGGCCGAGCCGGTGGAGGAGGACCCGGTGGCCCAGTTCTTCTCCTTCTCTGATTCGGGGCGTGCCCTCTCGCCGCCCCCGCGCACGGACTGCATGCAGTTGGAGATGGAGAATGCCATGGTTGAAGCCCTGCACACCCCGCTGGCTTTTGAAGACGGTGGCCGCCCTACTCCCAGGTGTTGTTATCAGGTCATATTGGTTAACTGAACTCACTAAACCATCAAACACAGACACCCGCACCGTCACACTCACTGTCAAACACATGAAACCAAAACACCACACACTTGGTAACCACATTGTCATAGAACATCTTAAATCCTACTAACTAGCTACAAATGTCAAAAGGCTCAGAGCCACTATGCACATGAAAAGAACAATGAACTAACTGGAAGTTTTCTTCCCCGCAAACTATCCATATGTTACGCTACAGCAGCATGTCTAGGAGAACAAGTGGAGTTTGGGAGTAGAACCCTAACCTGATCTCGAGAGCATGTCTGAAGCAGCCTGCCGTGTTGTTAAAGTCCTTTCCATTGATAGCCTTGCACCCCTTATCAAACAGCACCTGCGCCCATTCTAGTGATTTCTCCTCCCAAACCCCTTGCTGTCCACCCCTCCTCAGTAGTTTCAGCCACGGCGTTGGGCCGTGGTGTTCACCACCGGGCACTTGGAGCCTAGAATGTGGAGTGTAGAAGCCGACAACTGGAATCAAGTTACAGAAGCCATGACTAGCACACACCTTTTTCCCCTGCTCCGGCTGTAGCTCGATCATGAAGAGACTATAAATAGTTTTCACGAAAATAGCATTTGCTCCCTCCGCAAAGCCCAACACTGGACAAAGACTTTTTGAATGGACGCGAATTGGGAGTAAATCGAACAGGTCGACAATCCGGCTCAGCACCCATCGTGCATCAGTGCCGTCACTCACCTCCCTTTTCCACAATATGAGCTACAGATCAATGGCTTCGGCACCGTCCTCCGCCAGCATGAGGTTAAATCTTTTGTTGTCACAGCTGTAACCGTCAGGTGGTGTGTCCAACATAGCCAGTTCACCACTGTTCAAATTGTACTCCAGGATCATCCCACCGTCGGACAGGAAGTAGAGCAGAGACCTCCCAACTAGCACACTGGAATGATACTCAAAGTCCATGGTGAACTCGTCTTGCCTCGAGTGCCAATCTCTGACGAATACAAGCACGCCAATGTGACAACATCTGCGTCACCCGAGAAATCGACGGTGAAGACCAAGACCACTCCGAAGGGGCCCCCAAGGCAGTCGCGGTGGTCGCACCTGTCAGATGCGCAGAACACGGCCGCGGTTGGCCACTAGCACCTGAACGCCGAGGGCACCGGTATGCGCTGATGGGCACCGGCGATGTTGGAAATATGCCCTAGAGGCAATAATAAATTAGTTATTATTATATTTCCTTGTTCATGATAATCGTTTATTATCCATGCTATAATTGTATTGAAAGGAAACTCAGATACATGTGTGGATACATAGACAACACCATGTCCCTAGTAAGCCTCTAGTTGACTAGCTCGTTAATCAATAGATGGTTACGGTTTCCGACCATGGACATTGGATGTCGTTGATAACGGATCACATCATTAGGAGAATGATGTGATGGACAAGACCCAATCCAAGCCTAGCACAAAGATCGTGTAGTTCAGATGCTAAAGCTTTTCTAATGTCAAGTATCTTTTCCTTAGACCATGAGATTGTGCAACTCCGGATACCGTAGGAATGCTTTGGGTGTACCAAACGTCACAACGTAACTAGGTGGCTATAAAGGTGCACTACAGGTATCTCCGAAAGTGTCTGTTGGGTTGGCACGAATCGAGACTGGATTTGTCACTCTGTAAACGGAGAGGTATCTCTGGGCCCACTCGGTAGGACATCATCATAATGTGCACAATGTGACCAAGGGGTTGATCACGGGATGATGTGTTACGGAACGAGTAAAGAGACTTGCCGTAACGAGATTGAACAAGGTATCGGGATACCGACGATCGAATCTCGGGCAAGTTCAATACCGCTAGACAAAGGGAATTGAATACGGGATCGATTGAGTCCTTGACATCGTGGTTCATCCGATGAGATCATCGTGGAACATGTGGAGCCAACATGGGTATCCAGATCCCGCTGTTGGTTATTGACCGAGAACGCCTCGGTCATGTCTACATGTCTCCCGAACCCGTAGGGTCTACACACTTAAGGTTCGATGACGCTAGGGTTATAAAGGAAGTTTGTATGTGGTTACCGAATGTTGTTCGGAGTCCCGGATGAGATCCGGGACGTCACGAGGAGTTCCGGAATGGTCCGGAGGTAAAGATTTATATATGGGAAGTCCTGTTTTGGTCACCGGAAAGTTTCGGTGATATCGGTAATGTCTGGGACCACCGGAGGGTCCTGGGTCCACCAAGTGGGGCCACCTGCCCTGTAGAAGTTACGTGGGCCAAGTGTGGGAGGGACCAGCCCCTAGGAGGGCTGGTGCGCCCCACAAGGGGCCCAAGGCGCAGGGGGAGTGGGAGGGGCAACCCTAGTTCAGATGGGCCTTAAGGCCCACCTAGTGGGCGCCCCTCTGCCCCTCTTGGCCGCCCCAAAACCCATCTAGGGCTGGCCGCCACCCCTAGGGGTGGAAACCCTAGAGGGGCGCAGCCCTCCCTTCCCTATATATATGAGGCCTATGGGGCTGCCCATAACACATGAGTTCTCTCCTCTTGGTGCAGCCCCGCCTCCTCCTCCTCCTCTCCCATGGTGCTTGGCGAAGCCTGCGGGATTGCCACGCCCTCCATCACCACCATGCCGTTGTGCTGCTGCTGGATGGAGTCTTCCTCAACCTCTCCTCTCTCCTTGCTGGATCAAGGCGTGGGAGACGCCACCGGCTGTACGTGTGTTGAACGCGGAGGTGCCGTCTGCTCGCACTAGGATCTCCGGTGATTTGAATCACGACAGCACGACTCCTTCAACCCCGTTCTCTTGAACGCCCCGCTTAGCGATCTACAAGGGTATGTAGATGCACTCTCCTTTCCTCTTGTTGCTAGAATCTCCATAGATTGATCTTGGTGATGCGAGAAATTTTGAATTTCTGCTCGCTCCCCAACAAAGGCATCATGAGCTAGGTCTATTGCGTAGATTCTTTGCACGAGTAGAACACAAAGTAGTTGTGGGCGTTGATGTTGTTCAATATGCTTACCGTTACTAGTCCAATCTTGTTTCGACGGTATTGTGGGATGAAGCGGCCGGACCGACCTTACACGTACTTTTCGTGAGACATGTTCCACCGACCGACATGCACTTGGTGCATAAGGTGGCTAGCGGTGCCGCCTCTCCACTTTAGTCGGAACGGATTCGATGAAAAGGGTCCTTATGAAGGGTAAATAGCAATTGGCATATCACGTTGTGGTTTTATGAGGTAAGAAACGTTCTTGCTAGAAACCCATAGCAGCCACGTAAAACATGCAAACAACAATTAGAGGACGTCTAACTTGTTTTTGCAGGGTATGCTATGTGATGTGATATGTCCAAGAAGAATGTGATGAATGATATGTGGTGTATGAGATTGATCATGTTCTTGTAATAGGATTCACGACTTGCATGTCGATGAGTATGACAACCGGCAGGAGCCATAGGAGTTGTCTTTATTTATTGTATGACCTGCGTGTCATTAAACAACGCCATGTAATTACTTTACTTTATTGCTAACCGGTAGCCATAGTAGTAGAAGTAATAGTTGGCGAGACAACTTCATGAAGACACGATGATGGAGATCATGATGATGGAGATCATGGTGTCATGCCGGTGACGATGATGATCATGGAGCCCCGAAGATGGAGATCAATGGAGCTATATGATATTGGCCATATCATGTCACTACTATATAATTGCATGTGATGTTTATTATGTTTATGCATCTTGTTTACTTAGAACGACGGTAGTAAATAAGATGATCCCTTATAACAATTTCAAGAAGTGTTCTCCCCTAACTGTGCACCGTTGCCAAAAGTTCGTCGCTTCTAAGCACCACGTGATGATCGGGTGTGATGGATTCTTACGTTCACATACAACGGGTGTTGACGAGCCTAGCATGTATGCACATGGCCTCGAACACACGCAATACACTTAGGGTTAACTTGACGAGCCTAGCATGTACAGACATGGCCTCGGAACACAGAGACCGAAAGGTCGAGCATGAGTCGTATGGTAGATACGATCAACATGAAGATGTTCACCGATGATGACTAGTCCGTCTCACGTGATGATCGGACACGGCCTAGTTGACTCGGATCATGTAATCACTTAGATGAACAGAGGGATGTCTATCTGAGTGGGAGTTCATAAGATGAACTTAATTATCTTGAACATAGTCAAAAAGACCTTTTGCAAATTATGTCGTAAGCTCACGCTTTAGTTCCACTGTTTAGATATGTTCCTAGAGAAAATATAGTTGAAAGTTGACAATAGCAATTATGCGGACATTAGAAGGCTTATGTCCTTAATGCACCGCTCAGTGTGCTGAACCCCAAACGTCGTCTGTGGATGTTGCGAACATCGGACATACACGTTTTGATAACTACGTGATAGTTCAGTTAAATGGTTTAGAGTAGAGGCACCAAAGACGTTTTCAAAACGTCGCGGAACATATGAGATGTTTTGAGGGCTGAAATTGGGATTTCAGGCTCGTGCCCACGTCAAGAGGTATAAGACCTCCGACGATTTTCTTAGCCTGCAAACTCAGGGAGAAAAGCTCAATTGTTGAGCTTGTGCTCAGATTGTCTGAGTGCAACAATCACTTGAATCGAGTGGGAGTTGATCTTCCAGATGAGATAGTGATGTTTCTCCAAAGTCATTGCCACCAAGCTGCTAGAGCTTCGTGATGAACTATAACATATCAGGGATAGATATGATGATCCTTGAGAGATTCGCGATGTTTGACACCGCGAAAGTAGAAATCAAGAAGGAGCATCAATTGTTGATGGTTGGTGAAACCACTAGTTTCAAGAAGGGCAAGGGCAAGAAGGGACACTTCATGAAACGGCAAATCAGTTGCTGCTCCAGTGAAGAAACCCAAGGTTGAACCCAAACCCGAGACTAAGTGCTTCAAAGAATGAGAGGAACGGACACCAAGCGGAACCACCCTAGATACTTGGTAGATGAGAAGGCTGGCAAGGTCGATAGAAGTATATTGATATACATTATGTTAATGTGTACTTTACTAGTACTCCTAGTAGCACCAGGGTATTAGATACCGGTTCGGTTGCTAAGTGTTAGTAACTCAAATAAAAGAGCTACGGAATAAACGGAGACTAGCTAAAGGTGAGCTAACGATATGTGTTGGAAGTGTTTCCAATTTTGATGTGATCAAACATCGCACGCCCCTCTACCATCAAGATTAGTATTAAACCTGAATAATTGTCATTTGGTGTTTATGCTGAGCATAGACATGATTGGATTATGTCTATCGCAATACGGTTATTCATTTAAGGAGAATAATGGTTACTCTGTTTATTTGAATAATACCTTCAATGGTATTGCACCTAATAGGAATGGTTTATTGAATCTCGATCGTAGTGATACACATTTTCATGCCAAAAGATATAAGATAGTAATGATAGTACCACTTACTTGTGGCACGCCATGTAAGTCATATTGGTGTAAACGCATGAAGAAGCTCCATGTTGATGGATCTTTGGACTCACTCGTTTTTGAAAAGTTTGAGACATGCGAACCATGTCTATTGGTGTATACGCATGAAGAAACTCCATGCAGATGGATCGTTTGGACTCACTTGATTTTGAATCACTTGAGATATGCAAATCATACCACATGGGCAAGATGACTGAAAAACTTCGGTTTCAGTAAGATGAAACAAGATAGCAACTTGTTGGAAGTAACACATTTTGATGTGTGTAGTCCAATGAGTGCTGAGGCATGCAGTGAATATCGTTATGTTCTTACTTCACAGATGATTCGAGTAGATGTTGAGTATATTTACTTGATGAAACACAAATCTGAATTATTGAATGGTTCAAGTAATTTCAGAGTGAAGTTTAAAGATCTTCGTGACAAGAGGATAGAATGTCTATGATATGATCATAGAGATGAATATCTGAGTTACGAGTTTTGGCACACAATTAAGACATTGTGCAAATTGTTTCACAATTAATACCGCCTGGAACACCATAGTATGATGGTGTGTCCGAACATCATAGTTGCACCCTATTGGATATTGTGCGTACCATGATGTCTCTTATCGAATTACCACTATCGTTCATGGGTTAGGCATTAGAGACAACCACACTCACTTTAATAGGGCACCACGTAATTCCGTTGAGACGACACCGTTTGGAGAAACCTAAGTTGTCGTTTCTTAAAGGTTTGGGGCTGCGACGCTTATGTGGAAAAGTTTCAGGTTGATAAGCTCGAACCCAAAGCGGACAAAATTGCATCTTCATAGGACACCCAAAACAGTTGGGTATACCTCCTAATTCAGATCCGAAAGCAATAGGGATTGTTTCTTCAATCGGGTCCTTTCTCGAGGAAAAGTTCGTCTCGAAAAGTTGAGTGGGAGGCTGGTGGAGACTCGATGAGGTTATTGAACCGTCACTTCAACTAGTGTATAGCAGGGCACATGAAGTTGTTCCCGTGGCACATACACCAATTGAAGTAGAAGCTTATGATAGTGATCATGAAGTTTCGGATCAAGTCACTGACGTACCTCGTAGGGTGACAAGGATGCGTACTACTTCAGAGTGGTACGCAATCCTGTCTTGAAGGTCATGTTGCTAGGCAACAATGAACCTACGAGCTATGGAGAAGCGATGGTGGGCCCAAATTCCGACAAATGGTTAGAAGCCATGAAATCCGAGATAGGATCCATGTATCAGAACAAAGCATACACTTTGGTGGACTTGCCCGATGATCGGCAAGCCATTGAGATGAATGGATCTTTAAGAAGAAGACGGACGTGGACGGTAAGATCACCGTCTATGAAGCTCGACTTGTGGCGAAGAGTTTTTCACAAGTTCAAGGAGTTGACTACGATGAGATTTTCTCATCCGTAGCGATGCTTAAGTCCGTCGGAATCATGTTAGCATTAGCTGCATTTATGAAATCTAGCAGATGGATGTCAAAACGAGTTTCCTTACTAGTTTCGTAAGGAAAGGTTGTATGTGATACAATCAGAAAAGTTTTGTCAATCCTAAGGAAGCTAAAAGGTATGCTAGCTCCAGCAATCCTTCTAAGGACTGGAGTAAGCATCTCGGAGTTGGAATATGCACTTTGATAGGATGATCAAAGATTTTGGGTTTATACAAAGTTTATGAGAAACTTGTATTTCCAAAGAAGTGAGTGGGAGCACTATAGAATTTCTGATGAGTTTATGTTGTTGACATATTGATGATCAGAAATGATGTAGAATTTTCTGGAAAGCATATAGGATTATTTGAAAAGTGTTTTTCAATGGAAAACCTGGATTAAGCTACTTGAACATTGAGCATCAAGATCTATGAGGATAGATCAAAACGCTTAATGGTACTTTCAAATGAGCACATACCTTGACATGATCTTGAAGGTGTTCAAGATGGATCACCAAAGAAGGAGTTCTTGCCCGAGATGTAAGGTATGAAGTTAAGAGTTAAAGCTCGACCACGGCAGAAAAGAGAGAAAGGACGAAGGTCGCCCCTATGCTTCGACATAGGCTCTATAGTATGCTATGTTGTTTACCGCACCGAAGTGTGCCTTACCATGAGTCACTATAGTACAAGAATGATCCATGAATGGATCATTGACAGCGGTCAAAATTGTCCTTGGAGTAAATAAGGACATGTTTCTCGATTATGGAGGTGATAAAGAGTTCGGCGAAAGGGTTACGCCGATGCAAGCTTTAACACCTATCCGAAAGTGACTCGAGTAGCAAACCGGATACGATAGTGGGGCAACCATTTGGAATAGCTCCAAGTGGAGCGTGGAAGCAGCGTTTATAATATGACCTAGAAAGTTGCAAAGCACACACGGATCTGAAAGGTTCAGACCCGTTGACTAAAACCCGCTGACTAAAACCTCTCTCACAAGCAAAACATGATCAAACCTCGTAACTCATTGAGTCTAAATCACATGATGATGTGAACTAGTTTACGACACTAGTAAACTCTTTGGGTGTTGGTCACATGGCGATGTGACCTATCGTGTTAATCACATGACGATGTGAACTAGATTATTGACTCTAGTGCAAGTGGGAGACTGTTGGAAATATGCCCTAGAGGCAATAATAAATTAGTTATTATTATATTTCCTTGTTCATGATAATCGCTTTATTATCCATGCTATAATTGTATTGAAAGGAAACTCAGATACATGTGTGGATACATAGACAACACCATGTCCCTAGTAAGCCTCTAGTTGACTAGCTCGTTAATCAATAGATGGTTACGGTTTCTGACCATGGACATTGGATGTCGTTGATAACGGGATCACATCATTAGGAGAATAATGTGATGGACAAGACCCAATCCTAAGCCTAGCACAAAGATCGTAGTTCAGTATGCTAAAGCTTTTCTAATGTCAAGTATCTTTCCTTAGACCATGAGATTGTGCAACTCCGGATACCGTAGGAATGCTTTGGTGTACCAAACGTCACAACGTAATCGGGTGGCTATAAAGGTGCACTACAGGTATCTCCGAAGTGTCTGCTTGGGTTGACACGAATCGAGATCGATTTGTCACTCCGTAAACGGAGAGGTATCTCTGGGCCCACTCGGTAGGACATCATCATAATGTGCACAATGTGACCAAGGGGTTGATCACGGGATGATGTGTTACGGAACGAGTAAAGAGACTTGCCGGTAACGAGATTGAACAAGGTATCGGGATACCGACGATCGAATCTCGGGCAAGTTCAATACCGTTAGACAAAGGGAATTGAATACGGGATCGATTGAGTCCTTGACATCATGGTTCATCCGATGAGATCATCGTGGAACATGTGGGAGCCAACATGGGTATCCAGATCCCGCTGTTGGTTATTGACCGGAGAACGTCTCGGTCATGTCTACATGTCTCCCGAACCCGTAGGGTCTACACACTTAAGGTTCAATGACGCTAGGGTTATAAAGGAAGTTTGTATGTGGTTACCGAATGTTGTTCGGAGTTCCGGATGAGATCCAGGACGTCACGAGGAGTTCCGGAATGGTCCGGAGGTAAAGATTTATATATGGGGAGTCCTGTTTTGGTCACCGGGAAAGTTTCGGGTGATATCGGTAATGTACCAGGACCACTGGGAGGGTCTCGGGGGTCCACCAAGTGGGGCCACCTGCCCCAGAAGGTTGCGTGGGCCAAGTGTGGGAGGGGACCAGCCCCTAGGAGGGCTGGTGCGCCCCCCACAAGGGGCCCAAGGCGCAGGGGAGTGGGAGGGCAAACCCTAGTTCAGATGGGCCTTAAGGCCCACCTAGTGGGCGCATCCCCTCTGCCCCCTCTTGGTCGCCCCCCCAAAACCCATCTAGGGCTGGCCGCCACCCCTAGGGGTGGAAACCCTAGAGGGGCGCAGCCCTCCCTTCCCTATATATATGAGGCCTATGGGGCTGCCCATAACACATGAGTTCTCTCCTCTTGGTGCAGCCTCGCCTCCTCCTCCTCCTCTCCCATGGTGCTTGGCGAAGCCTCGGGATTGCCACGCCTCCATCACCACCATGCCGTTGTGCTGCTGCTGGATGGAGTCTTCTCAACCTCTCCCTCTCCTTGCTGGATCAAGGCGTGGGAGACATCACCGGCTGTACGTGTGTTGAACGCGGAGGTGCCGTCCGTTCGGCACTAGGATCTCCGGTGATTTGAATCACGACGAGTACGACTCCTTCAACCCCGTTCTCTTGAACGCTTCCGCTTAGCGATCCACAAGGGTATGTAGATGCACTCTCCTTTCCTCTTGTTGCTAGAATCTCCATAGATTGATCTTGGTGATGTGTAGAAAATTTTGAATTTCTGCTACGTTCCCCAACAGGTGATTGGTGATAGACTGCTTTGGATCGGGTCGGTTAGATCATCCGGTAACCTACCTTCTACTGGTGCGGATGAACTCGATCCAGCGCCGGCCATGGTGGTGTCGAGACGGCGGTGATGAGGACTGAGATGGCGGCGGTGGTGTGCTTCCCGTGAGCACCGCACTTACCCTAGATCGGTAGGGATTGTAGGTGGGGATTGTGGCAGCGATTAACCTCGTAAGTCATGCCCTGGCCCCCACCTCTGTTTATATAGCGCGGGTCACAGGGGCCCACCAACCATGGTTTGGTTGGGCGCCCCGATCGTATGCTGAGTTAGGGGCCTGCTCACCCGCTGGGTTCGAACGGGAGAGATCAACCTAACATTCTCCCCTTGATCTCAACTTTACTTTTAACTTTATACTTTCTAGTTTATTTGTTTCATCACATATTGGTACACGTAGCATGTTTCATCGTCATAACTCAATTGTCGATAGAATCATTCAGCTACAACATACGCTTTGTTCGTAAACTAATTCTGCTCCTTTTGGGCCTATCCAGGAATCATAAGGCTTTCCCTTAAACCCATGCCGCTAAGTGTTCCTTGAACACATTGGGTGGTAAGCCTTTCATTAGCGGATCCGCAAGCATATCTTTTGTCTTTATATGCTCGAGACTTATAGTTTGATCCTGGATTACCGAACCTTATGTGTAGACCTCTACGGTTCGGAGACATGCGACATGACCGAGACGGTTCTCCGGTCAATAACCAACAGCGGATCTGGATACCCATGTTATTCCTATGCTCCTCGATGATCTCATCGGATGAACCATGATGTCGAGGATTCAAGCAACCCCGTATACAATTCCTTTGTCAATGGGTACTTGCCCAAGATTCGATCGTCGGATCCCAATACCTCTTTCAATCTGCTACGGCAAGTCACTTTACTCGCATCGTATGTGATGATACCGTGACCAAACACTTGGTCACTTTGAGCTCATTATGATGATGCATTACCGAGTGGGCCTAGGATACTCTCCGTAATACGGAGTGACAAATCCTCCGATCCGTGACAACCCAATGCATACTTTCGGAGATACCGTAGTGCACCTTTATAGTCACCCGCCACGCCAGGACGCTTTGGTACACCCAAAGCACTCCTACGGTATCCGTGGAGCGATCTCATGGTCTAAGGAAAAATACTTGACATTGGAAAAGCTCTAGTAAAACGAATACACGATCTTGTGCTATGCTTAGATTGTCTTGTCCATCACATCATTCTCCTAATGATGTGACCCCGCTATCAATGACATCAAATGCCATAGTCGTGAAACCATGACTATCTATTGATCAACGAGCTAGTCAACTAGAGGCTCACTAGGGACATATTATAGTCTATGTATTCACATCGCAGTATTACGATTTCGGATAATACAATTATAGCATGAAATCACCTCCATATGTATTTTGAGAAGCTAGGTTAACCACCTCCGCCCTCCCTTCCTCATGGGCCCGGCCATTATGGCTGCCTGCTCCTCCGCCGCCCACCTCCGCCTCGGCTTGTGCCTCGGCCGAGGATCGGCCAATGGGTTGCTCGCTGCTACGCCTTAAGCTATGCTGGTTTTCCTTGAAGAGGAAAGAGTGATGCAGCAATAGTAGCGTAAGTATTTCCCTGTTTTTGAGAATCAAAGTATCAATCCAGAGGAGGCCCTCAAGTCCCACGCACCTACACAAACAAACAAAGAACTCGCAACCAACGGAATAAAGAGGTTGTCAATCCTTCACACCACTTTAAAGTGAGATCCGACAGAGATAGTATGATAAGATAAATATATTTTGGTATTTTATAATATAGATGCGAAAAGTAAAGATGCAAATAAAAGTAGATTGAAAGCTTATATGATAAAGATAGACCCGGAGGCCATAGGTTTCACTAGTGGCTTCTCTCAAGATAGCATAAGTATTATGATGGGTGAACAAGTTATCACGAGCAATTGAAAGAAAAGTTTAATAATTATGAGATTATCTAGGCATGATCATGTATATAGGCATCACGTCCATGACAAGTAGACCGACTCCCGCCTGCATCTAATACTATTATTCCACACATCGACCGCTATCCAGATGCATCTAGAATATTAAGTTCATAAGAATGAGTAACGATTAAGAAATATGACATGATGTAGAGGGATAAACTCAAGCAATATGATATAAACCCCATCTTTTTATCCTCGATGGCAACAATACAATACGTGCCTTGCAACCCTTTCTGTCACTGGGTAAGGACACCGCAAGATTGAACCCAAAGATAAGCACTTCTCCCATTGCAAGAAAGATCAATCTAGTAGGCCAAACCAAACTGATAATTCGAAGAGACTTGCAAAGATAACTTAATCATACATAAAAGAATTCAGAGAAGATTCAAATATTTCATAGATAACTTGATCATAAACCCACAATTCATTGGATCTCGACAAACACACCGCAAAAAGAGTTACATCAAATAGATCTCCACAAAGAGGGGAGAACATGGTATTGAGATCCAAAAGAGAGAAGAAGCCATCTAGCTAATAACTATGGACCCAAGGTCTGTGGTAAACTATCACAACTCATCGGAGGGCTATGGTGTTGATGTAGAAGCCTCCATGGTCGATTCCGCCAGCGCCAAGGCTCCAAGATGGGATCTCATGATATGTAGGTTACGTGGTGGAAATTTTTTCGTTGGCCTCTGATCTTTTGGGATGTATATATAGGAGGAAGAAGACGTCGGTGGTCGCCGAGGCCCAGGAGACAGGCACGCCTGCAGGGTGGGCGCCTCCTATCTCCTGGCCGCCGATTGCTTCTGACTTGCACTTCAAGTCCTCTCGATCACATTCGCTCCAAAAATCACGCTCCCCGGGTTTCATTCTGCTTGGACCTGCTTGATATTTTCAAATACCTAAATAGGCAAAAAAACAGCAATACGGGCTAGGCCTGTTAGTAGGTTAGTCCCAAAAATGATATAAATGTAAAATAAAGCCCATAAACATCCAAAAGGGGTAATATAATAGCATGGAACAATAAAAATTATAGATGCGCTGGAGACGTATCACAGCATCCCAAGCTTAATTCCTGCTCGTCCTCTAGTAGGTAAATGATAAAATAGAATTTTTGATGGAATGCTACCTAGCATAATTCTCAATGTAATTTTCTTTATTGTGGCATCAATGTTCAGATCCAAATGATTCAAAATAAAAGTTTATATTGATAAAAGAAATAGTAATACTTCAAGCATACTAATCAAAGCAATCATGTCTTCTCAAAATAACATGGCTAAAGAAAGTTCATCCCTACAAAATCATATAGTTAGGCTATGCTTTATTTTCGCCACACAAAGATGTTCCCAAATTCTACAACCCGATGACAAGCCAAGCAATTGTTTCAGACTTAAATAATCTCAAACTTTTTCAACCTTCACGTAATACATGAGCGTGAGCCATGGATATAGCACTATGGGTGGAATAGAATATGATGATGGGGATTGTGGAGAAGACAAAAAGGAGAAAGTCTCGCATTGACGAGGATAATCAACGGGCTATGGAGATGCCCATCAATTGATGTCAACATGAGGAGTAGGGATTGCCATGCAACGGATGCACTAGAGCTATAAATGAATGCAATAAAAGGAAACTAGTGGGTGTGCATCCAACTTGCTTGCTCACGAAGACCTAGTGCATTTGAGGAACCCCATCGAGGAATATACAAGCCAAGTTCTATAATGAAAAATTCACTAGTATATGAAAGTGACAACATATGAGACTCACTATATGAAAAACATGGTGCTACTTTGAAGCACAATATATGATACTCACTATATGAAGGACAAGGTGCTACTTTAGCACAAATGTGGAAAAACAGATAGTAACATTGCTTCTTTTTATTTATTTCTTTTTTTTTTTCTTTTTTGCCTTTCTTTTTTTTCCTTTGGCCTTTTTTTTTCTTTGGGACAACGCCTAATAATGATGATCATCACACTTTTATTGATTACAACATATGAATTACAACTCAAACTAGAACAAGATATGACTTATATGAATGTCCCATGTGTACCGGGATGGTGCAATGAATCAAGAGTGACATGTATGAAAATTATGCATGGTGGCTTTGCCACAAATACGATGTCAACTACATGATCATGCAATGGCAATATGACAAAAGTAATGCATGTCATGATGATAAACGAATGGTGAAAAGTTGCATGGTAATATATCTCGAATGGCTATGGAAATGCCATAATAGGTAGGTATGGTGGCTGTTTTGAGGAAGATATAAGGAGGTTTATGTGATAGAGCGATCGTATCACGGGTTTGATGCACCGCTAAGTTTGCACCAACTCTCAAGGTGAGAAAGGGCAATGCACGGCATCAAGAGGCTAGCAATGGTGGAAAGGTAAGAGTGCTTATTATCCATGGACTCAACATTAGTCAAAAGAACTCATATACTTATTGCAAAAATTTAGAAGTCATCAAAAACCAAGCACTACGCAAGATGCTCCTAGAGGGATAGATTGGTAGGAAAAGACCATCGCCGCCCCCGACCGCCACTCATAAGGAATCACAATCCAAGTACACTTCATGTTTCAAATTTGTTACACAACTTTAACCACATGCCATGGACTTGCTAACTTCAACACAAACATTCTTTAAATTCATAATCACCCAACTAGCATGACTTTAATATCACTACCTCCATATCTCAAAACAATTACAAGTATCAAATTGATCATAGCATCCAATTCACTTCTTATGATAGTTTTTATTATACCCAACTTGGATGCTTACCATTCTAGGACCAATTTTATAACCATAGCAAATACCATGCTGTTCTAAGAGACTCTAAAATAATATAAGTGAAGCATGAGAGACTAGCAATTTCTACAAAATTAAGCCACCGTGCTCTAAAAGATATAAGTGAAGCACTAGAGCAAAAACTATCAAGCTCAAAAGATATAAGTGAAGCACATAGAGTATTCTAATAAATTCTAATCAAGTGGGCTTCTCCCAAAAGGTTTATACAGCAAGGATGATTGTGGTAAACTAAAATGCAAAGACTAATATATAACACAACGCCTCCAAGCAAAACACATATCATGTGGCTAATAAAATATAGCTCCAAGTAAAGTTACCAATGAACGAAGATTTAAAGAGGATGCCTTCCTGAGGCATCCCAAGCTTAGGCTTTTATTACTTGAATATCTTAAAAGTGGGCATCCCAAGATTAGGATTTTGCCACTCCTTATTCCATAGTCCATCAAATCTTTACCAGAACTTGAGAACTTCACAACACAAAACTCAACAGAAATCTCATAAGTCTGCTAGGGAAAGAAAACAAAACCACCACATAAGGTACTGTAATGAACTCATTCTTTATTTAAATTGGTGTTAAAACTACTGTATTCCAAGTTCTCTATGGTTCATACAACTTAATACTAGCCATAGATGCATCAAAATAAGCAAACAACACACTAAAAACAGAATCTGTCAAAACAGAACAGTCTGTAGCAATCTGTAACTAATGCAAACTTCTGAACTTTAAAAATCCTACCAAAATAGGAAGTACTGGGCAATTTATCTATTGATCAGAGCAAAAGAATCAACGCAAAGCACGTTTCTGTGATTTAACAAAACTAATTTAGTGCGCGCAAAGTTTCTGTTTTTCAGCAGAATCAAATTAACTATCATCATAGGTTATCCTATAGGTTCTACTTGGCACAAACACTAATTAAAACATAAAAACACACCTAAACAGAAGGTAGGTGCAAAATTTATTACTAAACAGAAACAAAAACAAAAAACACAAATAAAATTGGGTTGCCAACCAAGTAGCGCTATTGCTTAACGCCCCTAGCTAGGCATTGATAATTTTAATGATGCTCACATAAAAGACAAGAATTGAAGCGCAAAGAGAGCATCATGAAACACGTGACAAACACATATAAGTCTAACATACTTCCTATTCATAGGCATATTATAAGCAAACAAATTTGCAAGGCAAGCAAAAACTAGCATATGCAAGAAAGAAGAAAGAGACGATAGCAATCTCAACATGACGAGGTAATTTAGTAAGATAAGAATTCTACAACCATATTTTCTCTCTCATAATAATTACATGTAGGATCATAGGCAAATTCAACAAAATAGCTATCACATAACATATTCTTAACACATCCACATGCATGCAAAGTTGACACTCTTCCAAGATAGTGGGATTAACATTAACTAAAGTCATGACCTTCCAAACCCACTTTTATCAAAAATTTCACAATATTGATCAAAATCCAAATATGTGGGATCTAAAGATGACACTCTTCAAACCCACTTTCAATAATATTGCAAACACTATTATCAATCTCATATTCATCATGGGGTTAAATAAATTTTCAAGTTCAAAAGAAGAGTCACCCCAATCATGATCGCTTAAACAAGTAGTAGACATAGCAAAACTAGCATCCCCAAGCTTAGGTTTTGCATATTATTAGCACAATTGACATCAAGAGAATTTATAGTAACATCATTGCAATCATGTTTTCATTGAAGGAATGTAATGCCTCGATGCGGCTATATCTCCCACGTGTCGAAGCACGACTTAGAGGCATAACCGCATTGAAAGCAATGTCGCAAGTGAGGTAATCTTCACACAACCCATGTAATACATATAAGGAAAGAGATACATAGTTGGCTTACAATCGCCACTTCACACAATACATAAATAAACATCCATCATCCAGATTGCACTCAAGGTCCGACTACGGAACCAAAATAAAAGAAGATACCCCAATGCTACATGATCCCCGATCGTCCCAACTGGCTCCACTACGATCATCAGGAAAGACACATAGTAACCACCACGCCTCGCCGAACTCCCACTTGAGCTCGGCAGGCCACCTGCACCGCATCGCGGCACTGCAATGTTTGGCAGAATCTGTGAGTCACGGGACTCAGAATCTCACACCATGAGATCAAGACTATTTAAGCTTATAGGAAGGACAGAGTTGTGAGGTGGAGCTGCAGTGCTTACCAGCATATGGTGGCTACATTTGCAAAAGAGAGCGAGAAGAGAAGCAAGCAGCGTTGTGAAGCAGCGATCAAGAAGTGATCCTCAAACTACTTACGCCAAACATAACTCCAACATCAGTGTTCACTTCCTGACTACCGAGAAGAGACCATCACGTTACACACGCGATTGATGTATTTTAATTTAGGTCAACTTCGGTTTTCTACAACCGACATTAACAAATTCCCATCTGCCTCATAACCGCTGGGCACGACTTTCGAAAGATAATACCGCAGGTGTCCCAACTTAGCCCATTATAAGCTCTCACGGTCAACGAAGGATATTCCTTCTACCGAAGACCCGATCAGTCTGAATCCGGACTACAAGACATTTCAAGAATAAAACAAGACCAAAGAAGCCACCCGACAGCCGACAAATCCCGGAGTAGATCACATATCTCGCTCGTGGCACATCCGGATGAGACAAAGCTACGAGTAAAACCAGGCCTCGAGTTTCGAGGTGGCTCCCGCGAAAGTGCTCGGTTCGGGCTAGCACTCAAGGAGCACTGGTCCGGGGTTAAAATAAAGATGACCTCGGCTCGCGAAACCCGGGGAAAAAGGCTTAGGTGGCAAATGGTAAAACCAAAGTTGGGCCTTGCCGGAGGAGTCTTATTCAAAGCGAACTGTCAAGGGGGTCCCATAAATCACCCAACCGTAAGGAACGCTAAATCAAGGAACATAACACGGTATGACAGAAACTAGGCAAGAGTGGAACAAAACACTAGGCATAAGGCCGAGTCTTCCACCCTTTACCAAGTATATAGATGCATTAATTAAACAATAGATATTGTGATATCCCAACAAGTAAACATGTTCCAACAAGGAACAACATCTCCATGTTCCAACAAGGAACAAACTTCATCTTCACCGCAACTAGCAACGCTATAAGAGGGCTGAGCAAAGCGGTAACATAGCCAATCAACGGTTTGCTAGGAAAGGATGGTTAGGTTTGACATGGCAATATGGGTATGATAAGCAAGTGATAGGCATCGAGCATAGGCATAGCAAAAGAGCAGCATCTAGCAAGCAAAGATAGAAGTGATTTGAGGGTATGGTCATCTTGCCGCAAGGTTCTCGAGTTGTCAAAGCTTGATCCGAAAGCTTCTCAACAGGTTCCTCGCTCACGCATTTCGCCTGCCTACCCAAAGCAAGAACTCAAACAAGGAACCACAATAAATCACGGTGCAATGCACAAGCAACATGATGCAAAACATGGCATGATATGCTAGATGTGATATGCAATGATGCGCTTCGAAGGAAAATGATGAACCAGGCATCAACTTGGCAAACCAAGTATGCCGCTGAAAGGTGAGATGATTTGTTGAAATCGATATAAAGATCACCGAATCGGATGCACGGTTTGCAAATGACAAGCAAAACAAGAATGGCACAAATCCGTTAATAAAGATGATACCACTTAGCAAGCAACAAGAAATTAAGCTACTGCACCCAAACGTACCAGCAAAGCATATGGCAGTGATCTACTCAAGATGCTTGACAAAAGATGAACACTGAGCTACGCTAAATCACACCATAACAGGTCCAAACAAGCATGGCAAAAGTGCAAAATATATCACCACAGACTTAATGAAAATATGAACATGGCGAATCAAGATCGTGAAGCAATGTTCAGAGCAAGCAAACAGCATGCTACAGGAACTTATAATAGCAAAGCAAGGCATGGCATGAATCTACTCAAAGCATAGAACAAAAGTCCCTTATCGCCATGAGCCAAAAGGATCAAGATGCAATAGCACACATGTCAATGTAGCAAGTTTCATAATGTGATTCAAAGAATGTGGCATGACAAAAACAGATAACAAGTAGGCATGTTTAAGAGCTGATGCACTACTACAGAGCATTTCAAGAGAAACTAAGCATAGATCCATCAAGAATACATGGCATAGAAGCTATACATGGCAAGAACAACATCATAGCATACACGGATCAACTACAACAACCTTGGCAAAATTGAATAACATGTAAACAATCTGCCAGAAACATTTTATAGCAAAAGTAGAGCTCGATTGACTCAAGCTATGGCACTCCATAATTGCAAACAAGGGCATGGTTGGATAGAGCATAACCATATGTTCAAAATATCCTTATGAAGTATCTCAAAATATGCATGGATCTCTCAGTAGCATCAAGTTTACATGGCATAAAAATATCAAGAAAAGGGGCTGAAATCAGAACATCATGAAGCCTAGTTTGCATGCTTGTGCTAGTCACCACTGAGATCACAAAAATACATGGCATACACCCTGTAAAGATGGCATGGCATATTACAAAACACATGTAGGACTCAAGATCATAGGATGCACACATCAATCATGGCAAAATGACAAAAGTGCATGTTCGATAAGAATCTGAAATTAACATCACATAGCCCTCTTCTACCAAAGATTTCGGCATCAACATGAGCTCAAATGAAAATGATGCAATGAGATCAACATTTCGGCATGCTACACGCCCAAACGGAGCCACGGGTGCAAAGTTATGGCATGATGAAAATGCAACAAAATTATCACAAGTTAAAAGACGAGGAAAATCTCGGGAAGAAGGAGAAGTCAACCGCCTGCTGATCTGATCCAGAGCTGCTCGAGGCGCCGAGCGGGTCGCCGGAGGCGGGCCCGGAGGGGACGAGGCCGGGCGGCGATCCGGGGCCAGGCGGAAGGGTGCAGGGCGCAAGCATGGGTGAGGTGGCGGAGGCAGCCGGCGGCGCTGGTGGCCCGGCGCTGGCCGGGAGGGCTCGCCTGGGCTCAAGGGCTCGCGGGAGCCGGGCGGCGAGCGGCGCTGGTCGCCCACGGGCGGCTCGCCGCTGGCCGGGGCGCGTGGCAGATTGTCTGCTCCGTCTGGACGTGTCCGGCGGCTGAGAGGGCGGGCTTGTTTCGTCCGATTGGGAAGGCAGCTATATTTATAGGTAGAGGGAGCTAGGAAGCTCCAAATGAAGTGCGGTTACCACACGATCGTGATCCGACGACGGAGAGCATGGAAGTGACTTAGATGGGTTATTGGGTTGTTTTGGAGGGTGTTGGGCTGCAACAAAAGAGGCCTTTGCAGAGTGCGGATAACCGTTGAGTACCAAACGAGCTCCAAATGACCAAACTTGACAGTGGTTCACTGGTGTACCAAGGCCACCTGGCAAACCTCGGTCCATTCCGAGAAAGTTTAGTACCCGCCACGGAAAAATGTAAAAGGGGACGCTGGGGACATAGGAGTGCCGAATTGCAAAACGGACAACGGGAAAATGCTCGGAACCATGAGACTAACACGTATGCGAATGTGATGCACATGATGATATGATATGAAATGCATGAAGGAAATATGCCCTAGAGACAATAATAGTTATTATTTATTTCATATCATGATAAATGTTTATTATTCATGATAGAATTGTATTAACCGAAACATGATACATGTGTGAATACATAGACAAACATATAGTCACTAGTATGCCTCTACTACTTGACTAGCTCATTAATCAAAGATGGTTATGTTTCCAACCATAGACATGTGTTGTCATTTGATTAATGGGATCACATCATTAGAGAATGATGTGATTGACATGACCCATTCCGTTAGCCTAGCACTTGATCGCTTAGTATATTGCTATTGCTTTCATGACTTATACATGTTCCTGTAACTATGAGATTATGCAACTCCTGCTACCGGAGGAACACTTTGGGTGCTACCAAACGTCACAACATAACTGGGTGATTATAAAGGAGTACTACAGGTGTCTCCAAAGGTACATGTTGGGTTGGCGATTTCGAGATTAGGTTTTGTCACCCGATTGCCTGAGAGGTATCTCGGCCTTCTCGGTAATGCACATCACTATAAGCCTTGCAAGCAATGAAGAATGAGTTAGTTACGGAATGATGCATTACGAACGAGTAAAGAGACTTGCCGGTAACGAGATTGAACTAGGTATTGATACCGACGATCAAATCTCGGGCAAGTAACATACCGATGACAAAGGGAACAACGATGTTGTTATGCGGTTTGACCGATAAAGATCTTCGAGAATATGTAGCAGCCAATATGGGCATCCAGGTCCGCTTATTGGTTATTGACCGAGAATAGTTCTAGGTCATGTTACATAGTTCTCGAACCCGAGGGTCCTCGCATTAACTAATTACGATGATGCTTTATTATGAGTTTATGAGTTTTGATGTACCAAGGAGTTCGGAGTCCCGGATGAGATCGGGACATGATGAGGAGTCTCAAATGGTCGAGACGTAAAGATCGATATATTGGACGACTATATTCGAGTTCGAAAGGTTCCGGTGATTCGGTATTTTGGGAGTACCGAGAGTTACGGGAATTCGTATGGGCCTCTTTTGGGCCATACGGGAAAGGAGAGATAGGGCTAAAGAGTGGCCGCACCTCTTGACTAGTCCGAATTGGACTAGGGAGGGGCACCTTCCTTCCTTCTCCTTCTCTTCCCTTTCCTTCTCTCCTACTCCTACTACATGGAAGGGTTCCTAGTTGGATTAGGAAAGGGGAATCTTACTCCCGTGGAGACTCCAGGCCGCCGCCATAGAGAGGGCCGCCCCTCCTCCACTTTTATATACGGGGCAGGGGCACCCATGAACACACAAGTTGATCTACGGATCGCTCTTAGCCGCGTAGCGTGCCCCTCCACCATATTCCACCGGTCATATCGTCCGAGTTTAGGCGGCCTCATACCGTAGAGCATCATCATCGCTACCACGCCGGCGCGTCGACGGAACTCATCCCGACACTTTGCTGGATCGAGTCCGGGATCGCCATCGAGCTGAACTTGTGCTGAACTCGAGGTGCCGTACGCTCGTACTTTGATCGGTCGGATCGTGAAGACGCATTTACTACATCAATCAAGCGGTTGTCATAACGCCCGCCACGGTTCACGAGGGTACATGGACAACATTCCCCTCTCGCTATACCATCACCATGATCTTGCGTGCGTGGGAATTTTTTGAAATTACTACGCTCCCAACAGTGGCATCGAGCCTGGTTTTTGCGTTGATGTTATATGCACGAGTAGAACACAAGTGAGTTGTGCGATACAAGTCATACCGCTTACCAGATGTCATACTTTGGTTCGGGCGGTATTGTGAGATGAAGCGCCCGACCGCATTATTACAGACGCTTACGCGAGACCGGTTTCACCGCTGCAGCACTCGCTGCTTAAAGGTGACCCGGGTGTCTGTCTTCTCACTTTAGTTGAACTGAAAAGGCTACGCCCGTCCTTTGAAGGTTAAAACAGCACCAACTTGACAAACTATCGCTGTGGTTTTGATGTAGGTAAGAACGGTTCTGCTCAGCCCGTAGCAGCCACGTAAAACTTGCAACAACAAAGTAGAGGACGCCTAACTTGTTTTTGCAGGCATGTTGTGATGTGATATGGTCAAGACGTGATGCTATATTTTATTGTATGAGATGATCATGTTTTGTAACCGAAGTTATCGGCAATCGCGGAGCCATATGGTTGTCGCTTATTGTATGAAATGCAAAATGTAATTGCTTTTACTTTATCACTAAGCGGTAGCTATAGTCGAGAAGCAATAGTTGGCTAGACGACAACGATGCTACGATGGAGATCAAGGTGTCGCACGGTGACGATTTTCCACTTTATTTTCTTTCCTTTTCTAATCTCAGAGGAAATTCGTTTTCATCCCACGACTCTTCTCGCTAGCTTAGTTGATTTTCCATATTTCTTTTCGGAGTAGGAAAAAAATCAAAGTGCACTGTATTGTATATTACTCTAAAAAAAGGAAAGTGATTCGAAACAGTTGAATGTAAATAGTCCTGCGGCATCCGCGTCGTATGCTCGACATGCGCCATGTGGGCCCGAGCATGTGTCTCTCTCCACCTCGCCCTTATTTTCAACCACCGCTTTCTATTATCTTCAAGCCGGTCGTCGCCTTCTCTCAACCATTTCCCAACATAGCCAATCGCCCCAAGCGAGTTGGACGAGGCCAACGGTCGCCGTCGCCACCAGATCTAACCGCTGCAACGCCGGAAGGGGGGGCCACGTGATGCAACACAGGTCGCGTAGTGCTGTGAGCTCCGCCTCCCTCCTTGCTCCCCTTCCTCGTGCTTCGTGGATCCCAACAGACACCCAGGAGCTGCGCATCTAACGGCCATCAGGCCGGCAGTTGTTTTGGCCTGCAACAGCCGGATGGTGCCTAGCAGGCGCCCGGACCACCATCGTGGGATTCGATGGTACTAGGGGTTTAGGGATTGCGGCTTTGGGCAGTGGGAGCTCGCTGATGTGCAACTTGCACTAGTCTGGTAGATTCTTATCGTTCTCTCGGTGTTGGAGATGCCCGGATTACCTACCCTCTTCTAGCCAATGAACTCGCTCCCCTCTTCGGTGTCGAGGGATCTGGCAATGGTTTGCTTTGCTAGTGTGGTGTTTGTCGGACGATGGTCCCTGCTATCAGCGAGGTGTTGCCCTTGGCTCCGGCTCATATTATCTCCAACGACACCGTCATTTACGTGTTCGGCAACTGCTCTTGTTTGCATTGAGCTTTGCCTCTTGGTGCCACCAACTTGCCTGTAATCGCTGCCTCCACCTTGGCATCTTGCCATATGGGGCATGGATAAAAAGAGTAGTTAGGTAAAAAAACCAGACCAACAAGTGGTGGAGCCTTCCTGCGGTTTTTAAATTGTCAGAAGGCCGGTACTAGGCGCCGGCGCGCCGGCCCAATGTTTCGGCTGGTCGCCTAGCAGCCACCCGATCTGGCTGCGTGAGACCGTCTTATCCACTTGCCCGCAGGCTTCATCTTCCTCCTAGGGACATCTTACACACCAGGAAAAAGTGCCCCGCCGGTGCAGCAATTCCGATTTCGTGTGTGGCTCCAGCGAGGGCAATGGTTGCTGGCCTCTCAAACCCTGATGCCTCGCAGCCCCTCCGCTACTCACCGAATTACCCATTCCCTGCTTGTCAATTTCAGTTGCAGCAACGTTGTTGACAGGTTGCAACTCCCGTCGTCGCTCCGTGGTTGTAGCACCCCGATGTGCCGCCGCCACCCCTCACCATTAACGCTCGCCACACGAGATTGTGCGAACGAGGCCACCAGTCGACACCGTTGAATGGATGTAGCAAAAAAATTTACCAATCGTAGCAAAAAAACAAGAACGGTTGCAGCAAAAATCGTCTCACTGTCACTCCCTGGTTTAAGCAATGGCCCTCTCAGCTTCCTGTCATCCTTTCGGTTGAAGCTTTTTTTTCTCAATGGTTGTAGCTTTATCAGATGACATGTGTGTCTCGGTTGCACCCTTGTTACGTCGATGTCCATGGTGTAGTAGCATGGGAGTCTCTCGTTGCCGCAAACATGAGCGTGATGATGCAGCAACTCGTCCATTATCGGAGGGAAAGAGAGGAGTGGGGGTAGCCAAGAGGTGAGGTCGAGAGGGTAGCCATGGAGAGGAGAAGGGGTAGCCATGGCGAGGTTGAGGGGTAACCATGGAGAGAAGAAGGGGGTAGCCATGGTGAGGTCAAGGGGGTAGCCATGGAGAGGAGAAGGCGGTCGCCTGTGGCTGGGGGAGAAGATAAGATTGGCGGGAGAAAAGTTAGCGTGGAGCCACAACAAGAAGGGGCGTTTTGATCAGGATGGATGGTATGTACCATGTGCAATTGAGATGGACGAGCGACCGGCCGAAGTTTCAGCTGGAGCGCCGTGTACAAGCGTTCTCCTTATCAAAAAGACATGATACATATTATCCGAACTTATGAAACTAACAAACACAACCAAAATATCACCAACATGATTTAAGCCGGCGTTGACTGGGCCAAGAGCCCAACCAGATCAAAGTTAGCACATCCGTGAGGATGTTCATGATGTACCTTATCATTTTTCTAACTTTAAAAACATTGATCTTCCATGCCCATTTGTTTCTACATGCAAGGTGGTTATGAACTTATGATCTAAAGCATTTTGCAAACTTCCTTTGAAACATATATATATGGTATTGAAAAGTTTATGATCAAGTGCTAGTTAACCGAAAAAAGGTTCTGCGTTCAGTGAAGCTTTGCAAACTCCGCATCCAAAAAACCCTATGTATAAAACGAACTAAAGGTAAAAAAGAAATCTCGTCCCGCATGTGGAAGTCGGATAAGAATGTACTACCTCTATACCTTAATATAAAATGTTTTTGCAGTTCAAGAATCTCTCTCCATCACTCAAATTTGTCAAATAAGATGATTTTCCTTTTTTCTGTGTGATCAAGATCATGAACAAAAGGGGAAAGCATTTGCCATTCATATCTACATGAAACTTGTGAAAATTACTACTCCTGAACAACCAAGCTAAAATTCATCTTGAGAGCAACGATATAAAAGTAGAAACATCAGAAAAGTTGTAGATCTATACCATATACATAGACACGAGGCACTTTACGCACACCACCATCTTACTAGTCCATGTTTCTGAATTCTGATGATCCACGACACACTACAACTTTTTTTAGGGAAGACCATCATGGCCAGCTTTATTAAATATCAAATAGGGTTACATCATTCATGAGTGCACTGACAATAGAGTCGGGCGGCTCGTCTAACCAAACAAAAGAGGACTTATTACAAAAACAATAATTCGCTAGCACATGAGCTGCTTGATTTTCAGAACGAAAACAATGCCTAAACATGAACTTCCCAATCATCGCTGTTGTATCCACACACACTCCGCAAATATTGTTGTTGCTTCATCCCACCATTGTTTTTGCCTGGTACAAAAATCAATTACTTGTGAAAAATCTGATTCCACTTGAAGACGGATCTGAGAGAATTTGCAAACTGTAATCCATCAGGCCGACTATTGTTTTGGCCTGCGACAGCCGGATGGTGCCTAGCAGGAGCCCGAACCACCATCATGGGATTCGATGGTGCTAGGGGTTTAGGGATTGCGGCTTTGGGCAGTGGGAGCTCGCTAATGTGCAAATTGCACTAGTCTGGTAGATTCTTATCGTTCTCTCGGTGTCGGAGATGCGCGGATTATCTACCCCTCTTCTAGCCAATGAACTTGCTGTTGGGGAACGTTGCATAAAATAAAAATTTTCCTACGTTCACCAAGATCTATCTATGAGTTCATCTAGCAACGAGTGATAAGAGTGCATCTACATACCTTTGTAGATCGCGTCGGAAGCGCTTCAAGAGAACGGGGTTGAGGGAGTCGCTCGTCGTGATCCAAATCAGCGGAGATCCTAGCGCTGAACGGACGGTACCTCCGCGCTCAACACACGTGACGGTCAGCGAACGCCTCCTCCGCCTTGATCCAGCAATGGGAAAGGAGAGGTTGATGAAGATCCAGAGTACGGGCGTGGTGGTGGATGCAGCAGGTTCCGCAGGCTTCGCCAAGCAACTACGGGAGGAGGAGGAGGTGTAGCAGGGGAAGGAGGCGCCAAGACTTAGGTGCGGCTGCCTCCCTCCCTCCTTTATATAGGCCCCTGGGCGCCCGCCCTGAGATGAGAATCTCCCAAGGGCGGCGGCGGCCGGGGTGGAGTGCCCCAAGGCAGTGGGGTGCGCCCCACCCTAGGGTTTTCAACCCTAGGCTAGGGGCCCAAGGGCGCACCAGCCCACTAGGGGCTGGTTCCTCCCACTTCAGCCCACGGGCCCTCCGGGATAGGTGGCCCCACCCGGTGGACCCCCGGGACCCTTCCGGTGGTCCCGGTACAATACCGGGTGACCCCGAAACTTTCCCGATGGCTGAGACCACACTTCCTATATACAATTCTTTACCTACGGACCATTCCGGAACTCCTCGTGACGTCCGGGATCTCATCCGGGACTCCGAACAACTTTCGGTTTGCTGCATACTCATATTCATACAACCCTAGCGTCACCGAACCTTAAGTGTGTAGACCCTACGGGTTCGGGAGACATGCGTACATGACCGAGACGGCTCTCCGGTCAATAACCAACAGCGGATCTGGATACCCATGTTGGCTCTACATGCTCCTCGATGATCTCATCGGATGAACCATGATGTCGAGGATTCAAGCAACCCGTATACAATTCCTTTGTCGATCGGTATGTTACTTGCCCAAGATTCGATCGTCGGTATCCCAATACCTCTTTCAATCTCGTTACGGCAAGTCACTTTACTCGCATCGTAATGCATGATACCGTGACCAAACACTTGGTCACTTTGAGCTCATTATGATGATGCATTACTTGAGTGGGCCCAGTGATACCTCTCCGTAATACGGAGTGACAAATCCCAGCTCGATCCGTGACAACCCAATGACACTTTCGGAGATACCGTAGTGCACCTTTATAGTCACCCGCCACGCCAGTGACGCTTTGGTACACCCAAAGCACTCCTACGGTATCCAGGAGTTACACGATCTCATGGTCTAAGGAAAAAATACTTGACATTGGAAAAGCTCTAGTAAAACGAACTACACGATCTTGTGCTATGCTTAGGATTGGGTCTTGTCCATCACATCATTCTCCTAATGATGTGACCCCGTTATCAATGACATCAAATGCCATAGTCAGGAAACCATGACTATCTATTGATCAACGAGCTAGTCAACTAGAGGCTCACTAGGGACATATTATAGTCTATGTATTCACACGTGTATTACGATTTCCGGATAATACAATTATAGCATGAAATCACTCCATATGTATTTTGGAGAAGCTAGGTTAACCACCTCCGCTCCCCTCCCCTTCCCTGCGCCGCGCGCCGCTCCGGCCATTATGGCTGCCTGCTCCTCCGCCGCCCACCCTGCCCCCTCGGCTTGTGCCCCTCGCCGAGGATCGCCTCGCCCGGCTGCTGCTCGCTGCTACGTCTTAAGCTTGCGTTGGTTTTCCTTGAAGAGGAAAGAGTGATGCAGCAATAGTAGCGTAAGTATTTCCCTCAGTTTTTGAGAATCAAAGTATCAATCCAGTAGGAGGCTCCTCAGAAGTCCCACGCACCTACACAAACAAACAAAGAACTCGCAACCAACGCAATAAAGAGGTTGTCAATCCCTTCACGACCACTTGCGAAAGTGAGATCTGACAGAGATAGTATGATAAGATAAATATATTTTTGGTATTTTATAATATAGATGCGAAAAGTAAAGATGCAAATAAAAGTAGATTGAAAGCTTATATGATAAAAGATAGACCCGGAGGCCATAGGTTTCACTAGTGGCTTCTCTCAAGATAGCATAAGTATTATGATGGGTGAACAAGTTACTGTCGAGCAATTGAAAGAAAAGCGAATAATTATGAGATTATCTAGGCATGATCATGTATATAGGCATCACGTCCATGACAAGTAGACCGACTCCTGCCTGCATCTAATACTATTATTCCACACATCGACCGCTATCCAGCATGCATCTAGAATATTAAGTTCATAAGAACAGAGTAACGCATTAAGAAATATGACATGATGTAGAGGGATAAACTCAAGCAATATGATATAAACCCCATCTTTTTATCCTCGATGGCAACAATACAATACGTGCCTTGCAACCCTTTCTGTCACTGGGTAAGGACACCGCAAGATTGAACCCAAAGATAAGCACTTCTCCCATTGCAAGAAAGATCAATCTAGTAGGCCAAACCAAACTGATAATTCGAAGAGACTTGCAAAGATAACTTAATCATACATAAAAGAATTCAGAGAAGATTCAAATATTTCTCATAGATAACTTGATCATAAACCCACAATTCATTGGATCTCGACAAACACACCGCAAAAAGAGTTACATCAAATAGATCTCCACAAAAGAGGGGGAGAACATGGTATTGAGATCCAAAAAGAGAGAAGAAGCCATCTAGCTAATAACTATGGACCCGAAGGTCTGTGGTAAACTCTCGACAACTCATCGGAGGGGCTATGGTGTTGATGTAGAAGCCTCCATGGTCGATTCCCCCTCCGCGCCGCGAAGGCTCCAAGATGGGATCTCGCGGATACAGAAGGTTACGGTGGTGGAAATTGTTTTTCGTTGGCTCCCTGTATCTTTTTGGGATACGTGGGTATATATAGGAGGAAGAAGTACGTCGGTGGCCGCCCGAGGGGCCCAGGAGACAGGGGCACGCCCAGAGGGGTGGGCGCGCCCTCCTATCTCCTGGCCGCCTCGATTGCTTCTTGACTTGCACTTCAAGTCCTCTGGATCACATTCGTTCCAAAAATCACGTTCCCGAAGGTTTCATTCTGTTTGGACTCCGTTTGATATTGCTTTTCTTCGAAATACTGAAATAGGCAAAAAAAAACAGCAATACGGGCTAGGCCTCCGGTTAGTAGGTTAGTCCCAAAAATGATATAAATGTGTAAAATAAAGCCCATAAACATCCAAAAGGGGTAATATAATAGCATGGAACAATAAAAAATTATAGATGCGTTGGAGACGTATCAAGCATCCCCAAGCTTAATTCCTGCTCGTCCTCGAGTAGGTAAATGATAAAAATAGAATTTTTGATGTGGAATGCTACCTAGCATAATTCTCAATGTAATTTTCTTTATTGTGGCATCAATGTTCAGATCCAAATGATTCAAAATAAAAGTTTATATTGATAAAAGAAATAGTAATACTTCAAGCATACTAATCAAAGCAATCATGTCTTCTCAAAATAACATGGCTAAAGAAAGTTCATCCCTACAAAATCATATAGTTAGGCTATGCTTTATTTTCGTCACACAAAGATGTTCCCAAATTCTACAACCCCGATGACAAGCCAAGCAATTGTTTCGTACTTAAATAATCTCAAACTTTTTCAACCTTCACGTAATACATGAGCGTGAGCCATGGATATAGCACTATGGGTGGAATAGAATATGATGATGGGGATTGTGTGGAGAAGACAAAAAAAGGAGAAAGTCTCGCATTGACGAGGATAATCAACGGGCTATGGAGATGCCCATCAATTGATGTCAACATGAGGAGTAGGGATTGCCATGCAACGGATGCACTAGAGCTATAAATGAATGCTCAATAAAAGGAAACTAGTGGGTGTGCATCCAACTTGCTTGCTCACGAAGACCTAGTGCATTTGAGGAACCCCATCGTAGGAATATACAAGCCAAGTTCTATAATGAAAAATTCCCACTAGTATATGAAAGTGACAACATATGAGACTCACTATATGAAAAACATGGTGCTACTTTGAAGCACAATATATGATACTCACTATATGAAGGACAAGGTGCTACTTTGAAGCACAAATGTGGAAAAACAGATAGTAACATTGCCCCTTTTTATTTATTTTCTTTTTTTTTCTTTTTTTCTTTTTTTGGGCCTTTCTTTTTTTTCCTTTGGCCTTTTTTTTTCTTTGGGACAACGCTCTAATAATGATGATCATCACACTTTTATTGATTACAACATATGAATTACAACTCGAAACTAGAACAAGATATGACTCTATATGAATGCCTCCGGCGGTGTACCGGGATGGTGCAATGAATCAAGAGTGACATGTATGAAAAATTATGCATGGTGGCTTTGCCACAAATACGATGTCAACTACATGATCATGCAATGGCAATATGACAAAAGTAATGCATGTCATGATGATAAACGGAATGGTGAAAAGTTGCATGGTAATATATCTCGGAATGGCTATGGAAATGCCATAATAGGTAGGTATGGTGGCTGTTTTGAGGAAGATATAAGGAGGTTTATGTGATAGAGCGATCGTATCACGGGTTTGGATGCACCGGCGAAGTTTGCACCAACTCTCAAGGTGAGAAAGGGCAATGCACGGTACCGAAGAGGCTAGCAATGGTGGAAAGGTAAGAGTGCTTATTATCCATGGACTCGACATTAGTCAAAAGAACTCATATACTTATTGCAAAAATTTAGAAGTCATCAAAAACCAAGCACTACGCGCATGCTCCTAGAGGGATAGATTGGTAGGAAAAGACCATCGCTCGTCCCCGACCGCCACTCATAAGGAATCACAATCCAAGTACACTTCATGTTTCAAATTTGTTACACAACTTTAACCATACATGCATGCTACGGGACTTGCTAACTTCAACACAAACATTCTTTAAATTCATAATCACCCAACTAGCATGACTTTAATATCACTACCTCCATATCTCAAAACAATTACCAAGTATCAAATTGATCATAGCATCCAATTCACTTCTTATGATAGTTTTTATTATACCCAACTTGGATGCTTACCATTCTAGGACCAATTTTATAACCATAGCAAATACCATGCTGTTCTAAGAGACTCTAAAAATAATATAAGTGAAGCATGAGAGACTAGCAATTTCTACAAAATTAAGCCACCGTCGTGCTCTAAAAGATATAAGTGAAGCACTAGAGCAAAAACTATCAAGCTCAAAAGATATAAGTGAAGCACATAGAGTATTCTAATAAATTCTAATCAAGTGGGCTTCTCCCAAAAGGTTTATACAGCAAGGATGATTGTGGTAAACTAAAATGCAAAGACTAATATAATACACAACGCTCCAAGCAAAACACATATCATGTGGCGAATAAAAATATAGCTCCAAGTAAAGTTACCAATGAACGAAGACGAAAGAGGGGATGCCTTCCCGAGGCATCCCCAAGCTTAGGCTTTTGGCTACTCTTGAATATCTTGGGGTGCCATGGGCATCCCCAAGATTAGGATTTTGCCACTCCTTATTCCATAGTCCATCAAATCTTTACCCAGAACTTGAGAACTTCACAACACAAAACTCAACAGGAAATCTCATAAGCTCCGTTAGGGAAAGAAAACAAAACCACCACATAAGGTACTGTAATGAACTCATTCTTTATTTAAATTGGTGTTAAAACTACTGTATTCCAAGTTCTCTATGGTTCATACAACTTAATACTAGCCATAGATGCATCAAAATAAGCAAACAACACACGAAAAACAGAATCTGTCAAAAACAGAACAGTCTGTAGCAATCTGTAACTAATGCAAACTTCTGGAACTTTAAAAATCCTACCAAAATAGGAAGTACTGGGCAATTTATCTATTGATCAGGAGCAAAAAGAATCAACGCAAAAGCACGTTTCTGTGATTTAACAAAACTAATTTAGTGCGCGCAAAGTTTCTGTTTTTCAGCAGAATCAAATTAACTATCATCATAGGTTATCCTATAGGTTCTACTTGGCACAAACACTAATTAAAACATAAAAACACACCTAAACAGAAGGTAGGTGCAAAATTTATTACTAAACAGAAACAAAAACAAAAAACACAAATAAAATTGGGTTGCCAACCAAGTAGCGCTATTGCTTAACGCCCCTAGCTAGGCATTGATAATTTTAATGATGCTCACATAAAAGACAAGAATTGAAGCGCAAAGAGAGCATCATGAAACACGTGACAAACACATATAAGTCTAACATACTTCCTATTCATAGGCATATTATAAGCAAACAAATTTGCAAGGCAAGCAAAAACTAGCATATGCAAGAAAGAAGAAAGAGACGATAGCAATCTCAACATGACGAGAGGTAATTTAGTAAGATAAGAATTTCTACAACCATATTTTCCTCTCTCATAATAATTACATGTAGGATCATAGGCAAATTCAACAAAATAGCTATCACATAACATATTCTTAACACGATCCACATGCATGCAAAGTTGACACTCTTCCAAGATAGTGGGATTAACATTAACTAAAGTCATGACCTCTCCAAACCCACTTTTATCAAAAATTTCACAATATTGATCAAAATCCAAATATGTGGGATCTAAAGATGACACTCTTTCAAACCCACTTTCAATAATATTGCAAACACTATTATCAATCTCATATTCATCATGGGGTTTAAATAAATTTTCAAGTTCAAAAGAAGAGTCACCCCAATCATGATCGTTGCAACAAGTAGTAGACATAGCAAAACTAGCATCCCCAAGCTTAGGTTTTGCATATTATTAGCACAATTGACATCAAGAGAATTTATAGTAACATCATTGCAATCATGTTTTCATTGAAGGAATGTAATGCCCTCGATGCGGCTATATCTCCCACGTGTCGAAGCACGACTTAGAGGCATAACCGCATTGAAAGCAATGTCGCAAGTGAGGTAATCTTCACACAACCCATGTAATACATAAGGGAAAGAGATACATAGTTGGCTTACAGTCGCCACTTCACACAATACATAAATAAACATCCATCATCCAGATTGCACTCAAGGTCCGACTACGGAACCAAAATAAAAGAAGACTACCCCAAATGCTACACAGATCCCCGATCGTCCCAACTGGGCTCCACTACTGATCATCAGGAAAAGACACATAGTAACGACCACGCTCCTCGTCGAACTCCCACTTGAGCTCGGTTGCGTCACCTGCACTGGCATCGTCGGCACCTGCAACTGTTTTGGCAGAATCTGTGAGTCACGGGGACTCAGCAATCTCACACCCGCGAGATCAAGACTATTTAAGCTTATAGGAAGGACAGAGTTGTGAGGTGGAGCTGCAGCAAGCGACTAGCATATATGGTGGCTACATTTGCAAAAGAGAGCGAGAAGAGAAGCAAGGTGCGGTTGTGAAGCTAGTAGCGATCAAGAAGTGATCCTGAAACTACTTACGTCAAACATAACTCCAACACCGTGTTCACTTCCCGGACTCCGCCGAGAAGAGACCATCACGGTTACACATGCGATTGATGTATTTTAATTTAGGTCAACTTCGGGTTTTCTACAACCGGACATTAACAAATTCCCATCTGCCTCATAACCGCGGGCACGACTTTCGAAAGATAATACCCTGCAGGGGTGTCCCAACTTAGCCCATTATAAGCTCTCACGGTCAACGAAGGATATTCCTTCTACCGGGAAGACCCGATCAGTCTCGGAATCCCGGACTACAAGACATTTCGACAGCAATAAAACAAGACCAGCAAAGCCACCCGATTGTGCCGACAAATCCCGATAGGATCTGCACATATCTCGTTCTCAGGGCACATCCGGATGAGACAGGCTACGAGTAAAACCAGGCCTCGAGTTTCCCCGAGGTGGCCCCGCAGGCGGCTCGGTTCGGGCTAGCACTCGAAGGAGCACTGGTCCGGGGGGGTTAAAATAAAGATGACCCTCGGGCTCGCGAAAACCCGGGGGAAAAAGGCTTAGGTGGCAAATGGTAAAACCAAAGTTGGGCCTTGCTGGAGGAGTCTTATTCAAAGCGAACTGTCAAGGGGGTCCCATAAATCACCCAACCGTGTAAGGAACGCGAAATCAAGGAACATAACACCGGTATGACAGAAACTAGGGCGGCAAGAGTGGAACAAAACACTAGGCATAAGGCCGAGTCTTCCACCCTTTACCAAGTATATAGATGCATTAATTAAACAATAGATATTGTGATATCCCAACAAGTAAACATGTTCCAACAAGGAACAACATCTCCATGTTCCAACAAGGAACAAACTTCATCTTCACCTGCAACTAGCAACGCTATAAGAGGGGCTGAGCAAAGCGGTAACATAGCCAATCAACGGTTTGCTAGGAAAGGATGGTTAGGGGTTTGACATGGCAATATGGGTGGCATGATAAGCAAGTGATAGGCATCGTAGCATAGGCATAGCAAAAGAGCGAGCATCTAGCAAGCAAAGATAGAAGTGATTTCGAGGGTATGGTCATCTTGCCTGCAAGGTTCTCAGAGTTGTCGAAAGCTTGATCCTCGAAAGCGTTCTCAACAGGTTCCTCGTTCACGTACTCGTCTCCCGGCTCTACCCAAAGCAAGAACTCAAACAGTGGAACCACAATAAATCACGGTGCAATGCACAAGCAACATGATGCAAAACATGGCATGATATGCGAGATGTGATATGCAATGCGTATGCGTGCTCCGGAAGGAAAATGATGAACCAGGCATCAACTTGGCAAACCAAGTATGCCGCTGGAAAGGTGAGATGATTTCGGTTGAAATCGACATAAAGATCACCGAATCGGATGCACGGTTTGCAAATGACAAGCAAAACAAGAATGGCACAAATCTGCCGTTAACAAAGATGATACCACTTAGCAAGCAACAAGAAATTAAGCTACTGCACCCAAACGTACCAGCAAAGCATATGGCAGTGATCTACTCAAGATGCTTGACAAAAGATGAACACTGAGCTACGGCTAAATCACACCATAACAGGTCCAAACAAGCATGGCAAAAGTGCAAAATATATCACTTCACAGACTTAATGAAAATATCGAACATGGCGAATCAGCATCAGAAGCAATGTTCAGAGCAAGCAAACAGCATGCTACAGGAACTTATAATAGCAAAGCAAGGCATGGCATGAATCTACTCAAAGCATAGAACAAAAGTCCCTTACTGGCCATGAGCCAAAAAGGATCAGAAGATGCAATAGCACACATGTCAATGTAGCAAGTTTCATAATGATTCAAAGCAGGGCATGACAAAAACAGATAACAAGTAGGCATGTTTAAGAGCTCGATGCACTCACTACAGAGCATTTCAAGAGAAACTAAGCATAGATCCATCAAGAATACATGGCATAGAAGCTATACATGGCAAGAACAACATCATAGCATACACGGATCAACTACAACAACCTTGGCAAAATTGAATAACATGTAAACAATCTGCCAGGAAACATTTTATAGCAAAAGTAGAGCTCGATTGACTCAAGCTATGGCACTCCATAATTGCAAACAAGGGCATGGTTGGATAGAGCATAACCATATGTTCAAAATATCCTTACTGAAGTATCTCAAAATATGCATGGATCTCTCGGTAGCATCAAGTTTACATGGCATAAAAATATCAGCAAAACAGGGGCTGAAATCAGCAACATCATGAAGCCTAGTTTGCATGCTTGTGCTAGTCACCACTGAGATCACAAAAATACATGGCATACACCCCTGTAAAGATGGCATGGCATATTACAAAACACATGTAGGACTCAAGATCATAGGATGCACACATCAATCATGGCAAAAATGACAAAAGTGCATGTTCTGATAAGAATCTGAAATTAACATCACATAGCCCTCTTCTACCAGCATTTCGGGCATCAACATGAGCTCAAATGAAAATGATGCAATGAGATCAACATTTCGGTATGCTACACGCCCAAAACGGAGCCACGGGTGCAAAGTTATGGCATGATGAAAATGCAACAAAATTATCACAGGTTAAAAGACGAGGAAAATCTCGGGGAAGAAGGAGAAGTCAACCGTCTCGTTGGATCTGGATCCAGCGCTTGGCTCGAGGCGCCGCCGAGCGGGTCGCCGGAGGCGGGCCCGGAGGGGACGAGGCCGGGCGGCGGATCCGGGGCGGCGAGGCGGCGGCGGTGCCGGGCGCTGGCCGCGGCGGGCGGGGTGAGGTGGCGGAGGCAGCCGGTGCGGCGCGGGTGCGGCCCGGCGCGTGGGCAGGAGGGCCCCGCCTGGGCCCGCGGGCCTCGCGGAGCCGGGCGGCGATGTGGCGCTGGTCGCCCACGTGGCGGCTTCGCCGTTGGCGAAGCCTGATGGCAGATTCGTCCGCTCCGTCGGACGTGTCCGGCATGCGAGAGGCGGGCTTGGGTTTCGTCCGGATTTCGGGGAAGGCAGCTATATTTATAGGTAGAGGGAGCTAGGAAGCTCCAAATGAAGTGCGGTTTTCGCCCACACGATCGTGATCCGACGACGGAGAGCATGGAAGTGACTTAGATGGGTTATTGGGTTGTTTTGGAGGGGTGTTGGGCTGCAACTTAAAAGAGGCCTTTGCGAGAGTGCGGATAACCGTTGGAGTACCAAACGAGCTCCAAATGACCCGAAACTTGACAGGTGGTCTACCGGTGGTGTACCAAGGCCACCTGGCAAACCTCGGTCCATTCCGAGAAAGTTTAGTACCCGCTCACGGAAAAATGTAAAAGGGGACGCCGGGGGACATAGGAGTGCCGAATTGCAAAACGGACAACGGGGAAAATGCTCGGAACCATGAGACGAACACGTATGCGAATGTGATGCACATGATGATATGATATGAAATGCATGAAGGAAATATGCCCTAGAGACAATAATAAAGTTATTATTTATTTCCTCATATCATGATAAATGTTTATTATTCATGATAGAATTGTATTAACCGGAAACATGATACATGTGTGAATACATAGACAAACATATAGTCACTAGTATGCCTCTACTACTTGACTAGCTCATTAATCAAAGATGGTTATGTTTCCTAACCATAGACATGTGTTGTCATTTGATTAATGGGATCACATCATTAGGAGAATGATGTGATTGACATGACCCATTCCGTTAGCCTAGCACTTGATCGTTTAGTATATTGCTATTGCTTTCTTCATGACTTATACATGTTCCTGTAACTATGAGATTATGCAACTCCCGTTTACCGGAGGAACACTTTGGGTGCTACCAAACGTCACAACATAACTGGGTGATTATAAAGGAGTACTACAGGTGTCTCCAAAGGTACATGTTGGGTTGGCGATTTCGAGATTAGGTTTTGTCACTCCGATTGTCTGAGAGGTATCTCTGGCCCTCTCGGTAATGCACATCACTATAAGCCTTGCAAGCAATGTAGCTAATGAGTTAGTTACGGAATGATGCATTACGTAACGAGTAAAGAGACTTGCCGGTAACGAGATTGAACTAGGTATTGGATACCGACGATCAAATCTCGGGCAAGTAACATACCGATGACAAAGGGAACAACGATGTTGTTATGCGGTTTGACCGATAAAGATCTTCGTAGAATATGTAGCAGCCAATATGGGCATCCAGGTTCCGCTATTGGTTATTGACCGAGAATAGTTCTAGGTCATGTCTACATAGTTCTCGAACCCGTAGGGTCCGCACGCTAACGCTTCGATGACAGTTTTATTATGAGTTTATGAGTTTTGATGTACCAAGGAGTTCGAGTCCCGGATGAGATCGGGACATGATGAGGAGTCTCAAATGGTCGAGACGTAAAGATCGATATATTGGACGACTATATTCGAGTTCGGAAAGGTTCCGAGTGATTCGGTATTTTGGGAGTACCGAGAGTTACGGAATTCGTATTGGGCCTCTTTTGGGCCATACGGGAAAGGAGAGATAGGGCCAAAGAGTGGCCGCACCCTCCCTTGACTAGTCCGAATTGGACTAGGAGGGGCGCACCTTCCTTCCTTCTCCTTCTCTCTTCCTTTCCTTCTCTCCTACTCCTACTACATGGAAGGGTTCCTAGTTGGACTAGGAAGGGGAATCCTACTCCCGTGGGAGTAGGACTCCCCAGGCAGCGCCATAGAGAGGGCCGCCCTCCTCCTCCACTCCTTTATATACGGGGCAGGGGCACCCCATGAACACACAAGTTGATCTACGGATCGTTCCTTAGCCGTGTGCGGTGCCCCCTCCACCATATTCCACCTCGGTCATATCGTCATGAGTTTAGGCGAAGCCTCTCGCCGTAGAGCATCATCATCGCCACCACGCCGTCATGTCGACGGAACTCATCCCGACACTTTGCTGGATCGGAGTCCGGGATCGCCATCGAGCTGAACTTGTGCTGAACTCGGAGGTGCCGTACGTTCGGTACTTGGATCGGTCGGATCGTGAAGACGTACGACTACATCAACCGCGTTGTCATAACGCTTCCGCTTACGGTCTACGAGGGTACATGGACAACACTCTCCCCTCTCGTTGCTATACCATCACCATGATCTTGCGTGTGCGTAGGAAATTTTTTGAAATTACTACGTTCCCCAACAGTGGCATCGAGCCTGGTTTTATGCGTTGATGTTATATGCACGAGTAGAACACAAGTGAGTTGTGGGCGATACAAGTCATACTGCTTACCAGATGTCATACTTTGGTTCGGCGGTATTGTGAGATGAAGCGCCCGACCGACATTACGCCAGACGCTTACGCGAGACCGGTTTCACCGCTGCGAGCACTCGTTGCTTAAAGGTGACCGGCGGGTGTCTGTCTCTCTCACTTTAGTTGAACCGAGTGTGGCTACGCCCGGTCCTTGCGAAGGTTAAAACAGCACCAACTTGACAAACTATCGCTGTGGTTTTGATGCGTAGGTAAGAACGGTTCTTGCTCAGCCCGTAGCAGCCACGTAAAACTTGCAACAACAAAGTAGAGGACGCCTAACTTGTTTTTGCAGGGCATGTTGTGATGTGATATGGTCAAGACGTGATGCTATATTTTATTGTATGAGATGATCATGTTTTGTAACCGAAGTTATCGGCAATCGGCGGAGCCATATGGTTGTCGCTTATTGTATGAAATGCAAACGCCATGTAATTGCTTTACTTTATCACTAAGCGGTAGCTATAGTCGTAGAAGCAATAGTTGGCGAGACGACAACGATGCTACGATGGAGATCAAGGTGTCGCGCGGTGACGATGGTGATCACGACGGTGCTTTGAGATGGAGATCACAAGCACAAGATGATGATGGCCATATCATATCACTTATATTGATTGCATGTGATGTTTATCCTTTATGCATCTTATCTTGCTTTGTTTGACGGTAGCATTATAAGATGATCTCTCATTAAATATCAAGAAGTGTTCTCCCGAGTATGCACCGCTTGCGAAAGTTCTTCGTCTTTGAGACACCACGTTATGATCGGGTGTGATAGGCTCTACGCTCAAATACAACGGTGCAAAATAGTTGCACACGCGAATACTCAGGTCAAACTTGACGAGCCTAGCATATACAGATATGGCCTCGAACACGGAGACCGAAAGGTCGAACGTGAATCATATAGTAGATATGATCAACATAGTGATGTTCACCATTGAAACTACTCCATCTCACGTGATGATCGGACATGGTTTAGTTGATTTGGATCACGTGATCACTTAGATGACTAGAGATGTCTGTCTAAGTGGGAGTTCTTAAGTAATATGATTAATTGAACTTTAATTTATCATGAACTTAGTCCCGGTAGTATTTTGCAAATTATGTTGTAGATCAATAGCTCGCGTTGTTGCTTCCCTATGTTTGTTGCTTTCATATGTTTATTTTAATATGTTCCTAGAGAAAATTGTATTGAAAATGTTAGTAGCAATGTTATGGATTGGATCCGTGATCTGAGGTTTATCCTCATTGCTGCACGTAAGAATTATGTCCTTGATGCACCACTAGGTGACAGACCTATTGCAGGAGCAGATGCAGACGTTATGAACGTTTGGCTAGCTCAATATGATGACTACTTGATAGTTTAGTGCACCATGCTTAACGGCTTAGAATCGGGACTTCAAAGACGTTTTGAACGTCATGGACCATATGAGATGTTCCAGGAATTGAAGTTAATATTTCAAGCAAATACCCGAGTTGAGAGATATGAAGTCTCCAACAGGTTCTATAGCTAAAAGATGGAGGAGAATCGCTCAACTAGTGAGCGTGTGCTCAGATTGTCTGCGTACTTCAATCGCTTGAATCAAGTGGGAGTTAATCTTCCAAATAAGATAGTGATTGACAGAATTCTCTAGTCACCATCACTAAGTTACTAGAACTTCGTGATGAACTATAGTATGCAAGGGATGACGACAAAGATTCCCGAGCTCTTCTTGATGTTGAAAATCGCCGAAGGTAGAAATCAAGAAAGAGCATCAAGTGTTGATGATTGACAAGACCACTAGTTTCAAGAAAAGGGCAAAAGGAAAGAAAGAGAAACTTCAAGTAGAATGGCAAACAAGTTGTCACTCCCGCGAAGAAGCCCAAAGCTGGACCAAAGCCTGAAACTAAGTGCTTCTACTGCAAAGGAAATGGTCACTGGAAGCGGAAATGCCCTGAATATTTGGTGGATAAGAAGGATGGCAAAGTGAACAAGAGTATATTTGATATACAGGTTATTGATGTGTGCCTTACTAGTGTTTATAGTAGCCCCTGAGTATTTGATACTCGTTCGGTTACTAAGATTAGTAACTCGAAACAGGAGTTACAGAATAAACAGAGACTAGTTGAAGGGGAAGTGACGATGAGTGTTGGAAGTAGTTCCAAGATTGATATGATCATCATCGCACACTCCCTATACTTTCGGGATTAGTGTTGAAACTAAATAAGTGTTATTTGGTGTTTGCGTTGAGCATGAATATGATTTGATCATGTTTATTGCAATACGGTTATTCATTTAAGTAAGAGAATAAATTGTTGTTCTGTTTACATGAATAAAACCTTATATGGTTACACACCCAATGAAAATGGTTCGTTGGATCTCGATCGTAGTGATACACATATTCATAATATTGAAACCAAAAGATGCAAAGTTAATAATGGTAGTGCAACTTATTTGTGGCAATGCCGCTTGGGTCATATCGGTGTAAAGCGCATGAAGAAACTCCATAAAGATGGATTTTGGAATCACTTGGTTATGAATCATTTGATGCTTATGAACCGTGCCTTTTGGGCAAGATGACTAAAACTCCGCTTCTCGGAACAATGGAACAAGCTACTGACTTATTGGAAATAATACATACCGATGTATGCGATCCAATGAGTGTTGATGCTCGTAGCAAGTATCGTTATTTTCTGACCTTCACAAGATGATTTGAGCAGATATGGGTATATCTAATTGATGAAACATAAGTCTGAAATAATTGAAAGGTTCAAAGAATTTCAGAGTGAAGTAGAAAAATCATCGTAGTAAGAAAATAAAGTTTCTGCGATCTGATCACGGAGACGAATATTTGAGTTACGAGTTTGGTCTTCAATTAAAACAATGTGGAATAGTTTCACAACTCACGCCACCTGGAACACCACAACGTTATGGTATGTCCGAACGTCAGAATCGCACTTTATTGGATATGGTGCGATCTATGAT